>JAPZDV010000017.1:11788096-11809593 GCA_029814665.1 Acanthurus lineatus
ATGGGGTTTTCTATTTAATATACTGATGCTTAAACTGAACAGTGGAGAAATAAAAACGTCTCTGGATGCTGGAAAAAAAAAGGTGGTGGGGGGGTGGAATAGCAGGGCCTCCATCTGCACATTAGCATGGGGCCTAAACACAATGAGGAGATGAATGAACATGAGGCCCGGAGCCGGGAGTCTCCTTGAATCTGTCATCCGTCTCCATGGCGACAGGAGGAGGAGGAGGAGGAGGAGGGGGAGGAGGGGGAGGAGGAAGAGGAGGAAGAAGAGGAGGAGGAGGAGGAGGAGGACCAAAACTGGCACCTATCCGGGCCCAAATCAACAGATGGCCACCACATCACCCCCTCTACCCACCCACCCCTTGCTCAAAACACCCCCCTCTACCTCCCTCCCTCCCTCCCTCCCACCCACCAACCCACCCACCCCCTTTTTCCTTTTTGCATCCTACCTTGCACTGCTCCATGCACGTCCTCACTGAATATGCCCCCGGCTCATATTTCTGAGTCAGGAGCTCAAAGTCCTCGTATTTCTCCTGGGCGTGCTGGTCGTAGCGCTGGTACGCCTGGACGCACTGGCTGCATCTGGTGGTGTCGCCATCGTCGAGCACGTCGAGGCTGCAGTTCAAATTGTCCGGACTTGTCGACCCGTAAAACAAATCCAGCAGAGAGTAGGAGTTACAAAAGGAAAGGTACAAATCGCTCATATTTACAGCCCGCGTCCCCTCTTGGTCGGAAAGGCCCCCGCACAAATGGTCGGCATCTGCGAAAGCAAAGCAGTTTTTAGATAAACTATCCTGGTGGCAAGTTTCAAGGCGCCACAAATGTTTGGTAGAGTTTCCTATAAAAATAGCATCTGGTTTTCCTCTGAGGCTGCTGTGTGCTGAGTGGGTCTGGGGTGAGAGGAGGTTGGAGGATGCGAACTTGACCCGGGTCCGGGCCAGTTTGGCCTCGGCGCAGAACCACAGGTGATCAGAGAGGAGGATGGTTAAGAACAAGAGGGATGCCAAGGACAGTCGCCATCTCTGCGCCCTCTCTGAGTCGGTGAATGGCTTTTGGTTGTCGCGGGGGGGCTCTAGCCAGATTTGGAAGCCGTCGTCATCTTCTTGCTGCCAACACGTCCCAGCACCCCTGGTCATATTTTGGGAACCGGCCGACTCCACCGTGGGGGCTCCTCTGCCGCAACAGTCATTGACGTGGGGTCCGCTTCGCGTTTTCCTCCCCTCAAGTGTCAGGTGGTGGGTTGTCCCGGCTTGCTTTTGCGTTCAGCGGTAAATCCCATTAAAATGAGCGTGGGCCGGATGGCAAACTAGACGCTGTCGACCGCGGGCCGCATCCTCCATGGCTGACCGGTGAAGCCGCTGTCCTACCGTCCGCCCTGAGCTCCGCGCCGCGCCGCTCCGCTCCTCTGCGTAGCCTCGACTCCGTTTTTAGAAACACTCACCGACGCGTTTACGTTTTCCCCGGCCTCGGTCGTACAGGGACAAGGGCGCTATCCTCTTCCAACATGGCGAAGCTGTCTGCCTTTGTGTCGGCGGATAGGCCTGCAGCCTGTAACAGACCTCTTTTCTTTTTCAAGCCCTCACCGTCTTCATCTCGCTGCCGTTGTCAAGTTGCCGCCATGTTCGCCAAGAGACGGTGTGTGTTTGCAGGAAGCTGCGTCAAATCAGGCGCAATAACCATCAGCATTTCCGGTTGTGTCATTTAAAATAAATGTACCAAGCTGACTTTGGTTGCTTTGTGTCACAGATATTTGTGGTGATAATTGTTAAGAAGACAAAAATAATTTTATGTGACAGAGAATACTTTTACTTTTTTGTCCTCTTTACCCTCTTTGAACCCCTCCGATGTATCTTGAGACTTTTTAAGGGGGTCCCGACCTCCTGATTGAAGCCAGCATGCAGGTTTAACCAGGATCCAACTTATTTTTTCCTTTGAAATATTTTTTTCTCTTATTTGTCATTTTAAATATTCAGAAATAAACAAAAATATAGAAGGTTAGCTGTTTTTAAAATGTGCACCATTCGGCTTAGAAATTTAGAGAAAAAAAGAAACGCATTTAATGGTTATTAAATCCCAAAAATCTACTTTATATAGAGTTCTAACAAATAACAAACAGGTATGTTGTGTTGACATACCTACTGTGTTTTATTTTGAAGGTGAAGTTGCCTCACATCCGGTGTTTTGCTATCGAATTTTGCCAACTTGGCAAAACATCTCCGTCTCTGACGTTATGCGCGCGCACCGCAGTCGCCGCATCCCTCGGTACCAAGGTGCGTCAAGTCCAATAGAGTCAGCTGAAGTGTCACCAGAAATGTTAGAAATGTGACTTCAAAATGAAAGATGATGTCATCCTCCAAAAATAACGACATTTTACTTATTTAGGCTTCAAGTAGAAAATGTAAATGGAGTCTAAAACCATTAAAAAAACAAAAACATGAGCAATAAAATCCTGAGAGAGGGACAGGGAGAGCTGCAATGACTGTTTTATTCTGAAAAATTCCACTAACAGACCTTTATAGTCTTTGTTGTTGTTGACTTGACAAAAGAGCAGCCAGACTAACTGGTCCTCACCTGGTTTCATCCTCAGGGAAGATGCTTTCATCAGAAGACAGGAGCCTGTTTACTCTTTAAAGGACTATACCAAAGCTTTTTTCCCCCCTGTTTTTATTATAGAGCCACTGCTTTTTATTAGCTCCAGCTGCTGCTGTGTTTTACACATCTGGATGAATTTCTCCTGGCAGCCACTAGTTCTTGTTTATATCTGTGAAAAATCGACCTGCAGAGACTCTGAGGTTTATTCAGTCAAAGGAAACATCCTTTTACTTTTTGACAACGTTGTGTTCCTGTTGCACATTAAGACAGTGCAGATGTTTATGTCAATGGCAGCTTACAACTCCATTACCACTGAGAGACAAGTTTGACAACAATTAAAGCTGACATGAGGTTTATTGTGATGGATTACCTCATTCAAAGGAGTCTGTGCGAGTAAATTTTAGAACAGTAATGAAATGGATGAAACACTTCAGAAGTCTGACACCATGTTGTGGAAACGTCCTGCACTAACATGATAAAGAGGCTGAAATCATCTGCTAAAAATATGCAACAAAAATCACAATATGAACCTTTTTAATTCAACGAGTTTTCTCAACTAAAGGTTAAGTGAGGACAAAAACCAGGAAACATATTTTATTAATGCAACACAAAGCTCAAGTTTTAGTCAGCGGCTCCACATCATCTGGAAATAGTCCACAGTGGAAAACAGGCGCAGTATTTGCTTTTATCCAGTAACTATCAGCAATTTTTAGTAAATTACAGGGCATATTTTTATCTTGTCAGGCCTCTTTGGTTCAACTGTCTGTGCAAACCAGCAAAAAGGGGCCAAAAGCATGAAATTGCTTTGTTTTAGAGTAAATACACTTGTGTTCTTGCCTGGAGTGAGATGAGGGGACTGACATCACTCACACATCTGTACGCTGAATGTAAATATGAAGCTAGAGCCAGAATATGTTAGCTTAGCTTAGCATAAAGACTGGAAGAAGGAGGAAACAGCTTGACTCTGATGAAACACCTTTTAAATTTCATTATAAGCACATGTCATCCTGTTTGTTTAATAAGTGGCTGCATGTCCTGAACTCCACTGTGGAAAACAGATTTGGGAAATAAAATCTTTCCTACTCCCAAATGTTTTCTAAGCAAGTTGCTTTTGAAAACGTGCTAAAGTTCAGAGTTAGCAAGGATATACGTTTATATTTTAGCTATCAACATGTTGGTCAATCATTAATAAATGTTGATGAAGTGACCACTTATTTATGAGGCACAAAATGGATCTTGATTCTGTTAGTTTCTGACTGAATTTCCTCGTTGAGGGGGGGCCGTGCTAATTGCTGCAGACAAACCTTCCCTGCGGCCACGAGCCTCTGTTTGGTCTCTACAGGAGCTCATTTACTTCAGCTGAGTGCCTGCAGCCGCTGGATGTCTCATGGCTGCTTCCAAACCATTTGTTTCCGCTTGTGTCCGGCGTGCTCGCTGGTTCCGTCTCCTCGATTGCTATGGCCGCCCCTAATTAGACCATTTATCCCATTAGGACATAGTAATTCTGCAATGCTAGCTTTCAGCGGCTGTTTGCACGGCTGCTGTTTTCATCTCCAGATGACTGATAATCTGTTCCTGCCAGCCCCTTTTTTTTTTAAAAAAAGAGGAGCGGCACTTTTGCAAGATCAACAGTAAAGCTGCAGCGACACAATGCATCACATGCACAAAGCCACACTGGAATAAGCACAAGTTGAGGGTCTCTAATTAAAGCCTGTCAGTCAAACACCCACTCTGCATCACGTGGAAACAGCCCAGAGTGGGCGACAGGTTACCGAATGCTTACAGGGGCACAATATTTTTTTGCCCTCAACTATTTCATGCTTTTATCTTGTTTCTTACCAAAGTTGAACATCTATAACAACTCCTGAACTGAAAAATTTAAATAAAAGTGCTCAAAAGTGATGCAAAAATTGCAGAAACTCGAGCCCTGCAGGGAAAAGTACAACATGTCAATGAGGGCCATTATTCCCAGTACATGATTAGGAACAGGTACTTCATCATTTTTGCTTTTGCGATGTATTCACTCGGCATTTACGCACAACAATGCCCAGGACACCACAGGCGGTTTACCTGCACCCAAGGGACGCTTGCAATGAAGGTTATAACATATCAATGCGTCCCGAGGCGCTTTGGTGACATTTTTGAAGACAGGAAAAACATGGAGACATCTTTTTGGAGAGCCTTGAGCTGAACCAGTTTTAACGTACCCCTGTGGTGTCCCTCGGTCTCCCTCCGCCAGCTGACTACACCCTGAAGAGCTGAGGCAAAGGCCATCGCTTCGCACACAGGCTCCAGTTCAGTTAATTACAAATTCTGAAAACAATTTTTTTTTTTCCAACTCCAGTCACAACAGTCCTTCCTGGATTTTTTAACCCACTTCAAAATATTTATTAGAGTTTCATTTGATGTGTAATTAACAGACATAAAAACAAAAAAAGGCACAAATCACAGCAAGAAGGCAAACTGTTACAGACTGAGCACAGTAATCAGACTTTTTCTCATCACTCCAGTTTTATAAAAACTACTTTTAAGATTCATACTACCAAGAATTTTACATCATTTCTGGAATAAAATCTCTCATTTCTGGTTTATTAGAAAAGTTTTTCTCCTTGACGTGAGATGTGGAAGTTTAAGTAGCAGATGTGAATCAGCTTCTGGATTTTTAATACTTTATAATAAAATTCTCACTTTCAAAATTGTAAAAACAAATCACGGCCTTCCTGACTTCCACAACCTCTCAATTTAAGACTAGTAATAAAATAAAAAGCAGCCTTAATCACCCGTAAATAGCAAAAAAAGCAAAACTCCTGAGAAGCAACATCCTTATAAAGTTCAGTGTTAGATTTAAATCACAGCGCTTGTAGAACTATTAATGCTGATTTTTGAGTGTTTTTCAGCTTTTATTAAATAGTTTCTTTCTAATCTGATCAGACATCAACTAAGATGCCACCTTTAAGAGGATTGTTCTCCAGTGTTAGCTTAATGCCTGTGAGGACGTTTTAAACTAAGTAGTCAGTGTCATTCATCAGAAACCCCTCACTGATTGAATCAGTCACCCATGAGTCTCTGACAATCTTGAACTTCTTCCTGAAGCAGCGTCTCAGAGTCTTTAAAGCCAGAAGTCGTGTTTCTTCTGCGATGATGACGTGAGAGACTCCTTCCTCCAGCTTCTGCACCACCGTCCCTCCATGGTAGCGAAACTCCAGCGCCCTGATGTCCAAACAGGTGGCAGGTATGATGGTGTTAGCGTCTCCTATGTCGGCGTAGCAGTCCATGTAAACCTTGTAGGGTCTGAACATGCTGGTTTGAAGGTCCTCCCAGCCGTACCGCTGCTCCACCTGGCTGACATTCACCACGGCCGCCGACGCGTCGACGCTGCTGATGCGGCCGAACACCTCCCGCAGCTGCTGCTCGTCCGTCTCCACGAAGTAGCTGTCGCCGTAGCAGTCGTACTCCTTGGCGAAGTGCTCTCTGGTGGAGGGCGACATGTGGATCATGTGACGTGGTTGCCATGGGACCCTCTCCTTCTGGTCCAAGCACTCCAGCAGCCAGGCGGCCCACACCACGTCGTGCTGGCCGGATGAGATCAGGTTCTTCACTCGCATGTTCTCCACGCCGGCGATCACACAGTACGTGTCGCATCCTGGGTTTTGGACCACGATTCCTCCACAACTGAAGAGAAAATGACAGCAGTGATCAGTTTTTGCCAAATGTCATAATCAAAGGCAGTTATAATCAATATTTTCATACTGACAAACCAATCAAAGGACTACGTGTGATGTAAAGGAAGATGCTCAGAGTGAACGGTCATCCAACTCTGCAGCTCCTCTCAGAATTATGGAGAATTTTAGCATCTTTAAAACTTCTCTGTGTTTTCTCTTCTTTCTTACAGCTGTTATTAGACTTTTCAGCTCAATTAAAACCAACCTTATTCTCCCCGTCAAACAACAAACAGGAAAAATTGCTGAATAATGTGGAACATTTAGCAGCTTAAGAGCCAGATATTTCCATCAGGAGTCAGTGCAGAAAGAAAACAGAGCTAAAAAATGCATGTTTTGCAAACATGTTGGCAAAAATAAACTTAAAAAGGTAAAAAATACATTAATGTTGTGTTCACGGCTCATTCTTCTGCTCCTAAGAGGCTAATAATCCTCATGCTATGTTCAAATTAAGCGACAATGACTCTAAACTACGACACAAAAGTTGTTACCTGGCGACACCCTTTTCCAGCTCGGCCTTGGGATGATCCTCTGTGCCATTCAGGATACAAAACTCCACGTCCTCAAACATATCTGTCTCCTTTTTAACCCCGGAGAGATCCTGAGGCTTGAAGTGGTGAACGATCCCGACCCGATTCTTAGGTTTGGCTGGCTGTTTGCGCTTCTTCTTCTGTGGTTCGTCATCATCGATGCGAAGGTGTCGGGAGGCGAGTTTTCCCGACGCCTTGTTGCGGAACTGATCCAGCTCTGCCAGAGTCATGCACTGGTGCCACTCCTTGTCATCACGGATCTTCTCGATCCTGGGGAAGCGCAGGGTGCAGTTGGTTTTATACATGTCACTCCCCACTATCTCAGCCGCTTTGACCTGGATGATGACTGAGTTGCAGGGTTCGATGTAAACTTCTGGTTTCTCCGTCCCACACAGGATGGACGCTGGTGGATCGTTCTTCCGATAGACTTTCCAGTGTTTGGCTAGCTTTAAACCGAGGTCATACAGCTCCTTCATGGTGTAGCCAGAGCCGATGCGGCAGAGTGTGTGGAAAACTGAGGGTTTCTCTCCAGGCTTTGGAGCTTCTGCTACAGCACATAAGAAGTGGGACATCATCCCGCCTCGTCTCCCTTTCCCCCAATAACCACCAACAATCAGCAGGTCAAGCTCATCCATCAAGCCGTCCACATATTCTGGTTTTATCTTCAGCCAGCCCTCCCCCCTTTTGTCAGGCTTGTAGATGGATAAAGGATCCTTCACCATGATCCCCTCCTCTCTGGTGTCAATAGCGTCGTTTAGAGCATTCACCACCTCCTGCACGGTTCTGGCATCGGTCTTTGGCACCAGGTGCATCCGTCCTTTAACTGGGGTGAAAACTGTCTGAAGGACCTCGTGGCGCTTCTTCAGAGTTTCCTTGCCAAGTTTCTGGTCGTTGACCAACAACACGTCAAACACGCAGAAGCACGTCTGCAGCTCCGAGTCGTCCATGAGCCTCTTGATGTCGAATTTGCTCCCTTTCTGCATGAAGGACCCCGTGGTGGGGTTGTAGGCCATCATCTCACCGTCGAGGATGCAGTTTACGACGTGGCTTTTAAAGACGTTGTGTATGTAAGGTGTCAGTGAGCCCTCCAGAGGAGACCCTCCAAACTGCTGAGTGTATTCAAAGGCGTTTCTGCTGAAGTACTTGTAAACGTCTCCGTCTTTGTGCAGCTGTATACGCTCCCCATCCAGCTTGGTCTGGATGAAAAAAGGGCTGTTTCCCATCTGTTTCTCCACATTGCGGATGTTCGCCACAGCTGCCAGCATGGGCTTAAAGGCAGAGAAGAGCTCAATGGAGACTTCGCTCAAAGACACAGAGGGGTTGTGGAGCTGCTGGCACACCTTGTTCAAGTCCGTGCTGACGTTGTACAAGTCCGCAGCGTCTGGGTGGAAGACTTGCAGAACGGTTTCTTTGCTGATCCCGAGCTTCATGTCCTTCAGGATCATTCTGATGAGCCACTTTTGTTCGAGCGCCGAGCTCTGAGTGATGATGTGCAGAAGACTCTTTTTCACGAGATCCTTCTGCTTGCTGGCGTTGTTGAGAGCCACAGAGTCCAGAAAGTCATTGATGTCTTTGACGCTGAGGTTTCCCTGACTAGTGCAACGTTTCTTCAGCACAAAGTACGCCATGCCGGCAAAGTCTCCAGCTTCTCCTTGGGACGTAGTTGGAGCTCTGTAGTTCAACAGCTTGTTAGCTTCTGGGCCATTCTTTGGGAGGCCTAACACATCGATGTAGAGTTTAGCCAACATGCTCTCTTTGATGCCGTACGCCATGCGCTCTCGTTCGAACGGAGGGACTATGAGGCGGATGGCGGGGTAAAATGAGTCTGTGGTTTTGGGTTTGTCTTTGTGCAGGGCGTTATGAAACTCCCTCCATGACCCAATGAAATCCCCGAGGATCTTGGCTTTTTCTGGACGCTGTTTGGACTTCTGGATTTTCTCTAAAGTGGTGCACAGGTGAAGGAAAGGAACCTGAGCAGCAACAGTGGGCTCGCCTGCTGCATTACCTTTGGAAGCCCCCTCCATTTTGAAATCTGTATAAAATACCAAAGAAAATCATTGAAGTAGGCAGGTACATGATGCACTTTGCAGTGTGGAAATAGCTCATTCTTTCCAATAAATTTATAATTCATATTAAGATGAAATGGTCTTTCTATCCACAGAAAAAATGTCAGCCCTTTATTTGATTAGTAATTTATTTTCAAGCAACACTTTTCAAACAAGAATGCTAAAACATTTTTCTGGTCCCAACTTCCCAAATGTGATCACTACACTTGTCCTCTGAGGGTGTTTTTGGACAACTAAGAGACAAAATGAGTCATTTATTAATCAAGACAATACTCAGCCTAAATAATCTAAATCTAGGAAGGGAATCTACAAACAAATTCACCGATAAAAATCTATTTTTCAACCATCCCTCTGAGCTGCAGATCACTGACATGTTGTGACAAGTCTGAGAACAAGACTGACAGCAGCAAACAGGTTTGAAAAACAAGGTTAAAATCTCTTCAAACATGGCTGTAAGTTCTTAATTTAATACCACGTTGAAGAGCCATACGAAGTTAAACATTCTGACTTATTAAAAGCCACTTATCGTACGTTTAAACACTTTGCTTCAAAGTTTATCCTACTAAAAACTCCGGTTTGGTCCAACTCGGGTTAGGTCATTTTCAAAATAAGAGTATCTCTTGTAATACCACGGCTGTGTGGTTGAACTGTGTCTGTCCACATAAGTTTACAGACAAACAAGGCAGTCTTTAAGAGTAATTTCGTGTTTTTAACAGCAGCCAAATGTGATATTTAGTTCAAAATGAAACATGAAATATTAAATTGTTTGTTGAGCTTTCATTTTGAAAACAAACCGAAGGAGGAAATGCTGTTCTTCAGCTCTTTTTGCGGAAGAGAAACGATAAATGTCAGAAAAATAACCAATACTATCAGATTTGAATGTTACCTTTCTCTTTTTATTCTGTCAGACTTCTTCAGTAAGCTACATGTTCACCACTTCCTTTAACTCAAAATTGGGACGTCAAGGAAAACCTTCCCCTAGAAACAAGACCGGAACTTTTGTTCCTGACGATGTTTTTTAAACTTTGACATACGCTTGAAAGTTTGATGTTCACCAAATATATTGTAGTCTCGTGAATTTTTAACTTTACAATCTAAATTGTCATTTTTTTGCGTGTTTGGTCTGAGCTTTTTGATTCGAACAAAGATTTTTTTTTTTGATAATTATTTTGCCATACATGTTTTATGATTCAAGACTCCTATAATCATCTATAATGTTTTTAATTCAAGTAAGCAAAAAGTCAGCTATTTATTATCAATGTCAGAGTAAAACATAATCTAAAAAACTAAAAAAAAATCTCATGTCAACATAATATCGCCGCTCTTCCATCCACCAGCAGAGGGCGATACTGAGACGCTGCAGTGCTGAGGAGGTGCAGTCAATGAGGTTGTTTACCATCAAAGGCTTAAAGCCAGTAAGTCGGTAGTAAGCTGGAAGTAAAAGATAAGGAATGCATACTTGTTGTCCACATGAAGGCGTTCCTTATCTTGACTGTAATGATTACATAAGATGTACAGTATTTGGATCAGATTACTCTTCTTGAGGGAAGTATTACAGTATTATGTTAACCTTCCCAACAGTCTGCATGATTATATGGATAAGACAGATGGGCCTGGGGTTGTTTTACAGATTTCTAAATGATTCAGGATTTAGAGTATTCATGACATATCATAAAGCATGAATGATCAACTGATTATTAATCCAGTCGAACAGTTATTAGGAAATACATAATCCTGGTTTCCTGGTATTTCCTTTAAGGGAAAACATGTTACACTGGGATGACATGATGTGTTCATGTAATGAAGCAAAATCAATGAAAACTCAGCAGGAACTCAGGTGAAAGAGAGATGCATTACAGGGCAGAAGAGAACATTTAGAGCAGAAGTTTGTGACTCTTTCAACATTACTCTCTGCTGCCTGTAAACTGAGGTTTGGGCAATTTTCTGGTAAATGATAAGAGCTGCAGGAGACACCTCGATGCCCCTGATAACACTCACAATTTGGTTTCTGGAACAGCTGGAACAAAACAAGCCTGCCACATGTATAAAATATAAATAACCCTGTTGTATGAACAGTGACATCTTTAGTGAAAATGACGTTGTTGTTTTACTGTGCTTAAATGTAATGGAATTGGTCATTTGAGGTTGCACAAACATATTTGTTTCCCGCTCATGTTTGGACAACATCTTCACCCCTTTTAACCTTGTGTTTTGTTTCCATTACTAACTTGTTTTGGCACTCATGCCATTCAGTGGTAGCTGGTGTAATTCCAAATACATGCTGTTGCTTGTGAAGTTACGCCAAATAGTTCCAGTGATGTCTCGTTTCCAATCAGCACTTGTGTAATCTATGCCGGTAAAGACCTCGGTTACTTTTGACACTCAGGGGGACTCTGAGGATTTCTCCGCCTTCGTATTTGTTTGACTGGTTTAGTTATTTTTGTGTGGTTTAATCATTTATTTGGATGGCAGCTTCGGTGTCTTTCTGCGACACTGTGATTCTCTTCTATGCCAGAGGTGCTGCTCAGTCAATGACCCTAATCTTTGACCTGTGTGTGTGCATGCGTGTGTGTGTGTTTTTTTTTGTGTGGGCGGAGAGATTTCCCTTCAGGGATCAATAAAGCATGTCACTGGTTATTTATTTGACTGCTATAATGAACACAGCACACATAAAAAATAACAGCTTATACACAGAATGTTTTTTTGAAGAAGCAGAAAAATATCAAGAGCTGTATTTTGTTTCTGTGTGTTTTTATAACAACCATAACTCCTCGTGTTGACATAAGCAGAGACTGTTGTATGAACAGATAATGAATGACAATATAGTAAAATGCTGTTGTCATACAATAAAATAGCTCTTTATTGAAGAGGTTATACTTGTTAACAAATATTTGACAAATTAATTAAAACTCTCAAAACTCTTTTCTTGCACCTGCATACAACTGATGTAAGAAAGTGCCATTATCCATAATAACAGTGTTTGGCACATAATGGCACAATCCTGCTGACTGTATTAAAGAAGTGACTGTATACTTGAGATTACCATAAAGATAAACACAGAGGTTTTTATCCTACAGGGATTTAATAAAACATTTCTTTCTTAGGAGTAAAGAACATTTTTAGAAATATTAACAAAAAGAAATAGTGTTAAATCTTGGTTCACTGGGGTTACAGACAACCAAATTGAGGATAATTGTGGATTTTCTGGTAAAATTACTTCAATTTTTTCTGAAAAACAAAACAGACTCCTGCTCCTCGCTTCACTGTCAGACCAAATTTGGTGTTGTTTGTTGCTTCCTGTCTCCAACAGGGGGCGACGTGTGTCTGTGCAGCACTGAGCACTGAGTCACACGCCAGCAAGAGTTGTTTACCTGTCTGCTGCCGCTGCTGCTGCTGCTGCTGCAGAGGAGGATTGTGGGATATGTGTGGGGAGGGAGGAGGTCCATTCGGAGCTACTATTAGTGCTCCAGCAGTGAACCCGCTGTGTTTTCACTTCAAACACAATGCAGTGCAGCGGAGGGGAAAGCAAGCTGGCTGGATGGCTGTTTATACTGTATGTCTGTGTACAGTGTGTGCATGTCATGCAGGAGTGGGTGATGCCGCGCAGGCTGTGGCATAAGACCCCCTCCCTCCCTCCGTCACTCCTCCACCACCACCACCACCACCACCACCTCTGCAGTATGAGCCTGTCATGCTGTCATGCAGCAGGCAGTGGAGTTACATAAGCCCTGCTGGATGTGCTGCTGCACTACAACGAGCTACGGCCTACAAGACAGTAAACAACTGACGTCACTGCTTCCGTGGCATGCATCAGCTCGCACCGGGACTCAGAGAGAAAGGGGGGAGGAAGAAGAGGAGGAGAGGGGGTGGGTCGGTGTAGGACTGAGTGAGATTTTGGCATGGAGGCACTGAGGGAAGGAGAGAGAATTGGGCCGAGCAATAGAGCTAAAATCCCTCCTCTGACATGGCCGATGATTAAGCGGTGCATCAGCAACCACGTACTGAGTTGGTGGTGATGCGTGGCTGCAGAGACAGTCGTAAACACTTCCTGTCCCCTGCTGGTTGATGACACATTGTCTGGCAAAAGGCTTCCCATTGATTATTCATACTGATTATTCAACTTTTCGTAAAAGACGAAAGGGAAAAGCTAATATAGACTTTCCTGGGTAGATTACACATCAAAAGATTAAAATAACTTGAAATAGATGAGACGAGGAGGATTTGAACAGGGAGTACCTCACTCATTTCACACATCTGGATCAGTTTGCTCGTCATGATGAGTAATTCTCAGCGTGTGAACATGTTGTATGATGTATTTTGTTGTTCTGAAGTCTGAGAATAACAACTGATGATGTCGCAGCGATGTCATTGAGGTAACGGTCCTGAGACATCAAGTTTTTAAACAGAAATTTGTGACTGTAAGTTTAAAAGATGCTCAACCTGGCAGGATGCAATGAAGAGACATTGTGGGGTTGAATCATGGGAAATATGTGATCCAGTGTACTTGGAGCTTCACTCATATAGGGATGAAAATTCAGGATATATCAGCACCATTAAGTGTGATGTGAAAGTGCTTGAATGGACCTTTTACGCTTTCAGATGATTAATCTCTGGGCTGAAACTCAGTTATTGTATCATAGAGTACATGTTCTAGTAATTTTTATTGTATAATTCTAACTCTTACATATAAATAATAAAAAGTTAGATGATATACGTGATATTTTGTCTTATAGTTGATCTACTGTTGCTCAATACTGCAAAGTTTCTCATCTGTTACAGTTTGCTGACTTTGCTGTTTCGTATTAGAACACTGTGCACACGAGTCGTACTTACTGTTCATATACAATATTGTTGCCATGTAATTTTGACTCAAATTGCTCTCGTAAAGTTTCTTTTTGTACTTCCATGCCCTTTCTTTTCTTCTTATTATTCGCACCTCTCTGATCTTGCGCCGCTCCAACACCTAAATTTGCCCTCTGGCAGTCAATAAAGGCGTACCTTATCTAATTTGCTGAATTCCCTGCAGATTACTGTAAAATGAGGCATGACATGTATGTTTGGTATCGGGCGGCGTAGCACGCCAGCTGTCAGTGATGGTCAGAGAGCTATAGCTGACATACATTGCCGACCAACACAAATACAGCGTGCCTGTGTGTGTGTTTTCAGTACAGTATGTACCCAATCGCACGGTGCCTAATGTGCGTTCCCAGCAGTTGTTTTATAAACAGAGTAAAAAAAAAAAAAAAAACCTTGCACGCTTGCCAAAGCCGCTTTTGATGCATGGCCGCCTCAAGGCCCGATTGAACTCCTCACCACATAATCTTACACAAATGTCAGGAGAGATGAGGACAGGGAGATCCTGTTCACCTAAATTGCAGAGCACAAAATATTGTGCAGGGCTTTTTTCTTTTTTCTTTTTTTCGGCTGGCATGGTGAGCCAGACAGTACCCAGTGACCTTCGACTAAAATTAGATCAGCTTCACACATCACTGCCATTCCTCACTGTGATCTGCCCTCTTTCTTTTTTTTTTTACCTGTTTAATGGCTGTCTGTCTATCTGTCTGTCCGTCCGTCTGTCTGCCTGCCCCCTTCACTCTGTCATAACATGCTGTGTCATAACAGCTCTCCCTCTCCGTTGTTATGAAATTGAATTTCCGATATAATCCCTCACCGTTCTCTGTTTTCATCAGGCTGGCTGGACGGCCAGCTGACCTGTGCGAAGGTCTTGTTCGGTTACATCATGTGATATAATAGCAGAGGGTTGGGGAGGTCACCGATGCAGCCTTTCAGTGACCCCGTCTCGGCCTTGGTTTGTGTGAAGCCGAGAGATAACAAGTCCCTGCAGTTACAAAGAGTAGCAGGTGGACTCACAAAGAAGGTCAGGGTTAGATTATGAGCATGTAATAAAAAAAAGGAAAAGTGTAGGTTATAGGTAGATTACAGATACAAATAATGTTGGTGATCTTCTTTACTGGCCAGATGGAGCTTTTTTCTCCAGATCACAGCTACAAAAAAGAAATTTTAAGGACATTAGTCATTAATAAACAGAAACCCTGTTCCCCTCTCCTCCTATGTGTTTGCTATTACGGTCAAATATCCCTACATTTAGCTAAATTAGCTCCATTTTAGAAAGGCTCAGGTGTCACTGGGTCTAATTAAACCACAGAGACCTATAACACCCGTTGCTGGGTCCATTAACAGCGTGGTGGATTTGTGTGTGAAGGGAGGTGTCGGCTTAATGCCATACACTCTCACCCACGCGTCTTTCCACTGACACCTAAGCCTTTCTGAACTGGCACTTTCCCATTTTGCTGGTGTTAAATTTAAGACCTGCTTTTGACACCGCTGATCACGCCATCGTGATTTATTCACTTAAGCCCCCGACATATCAGGATCTGCATTTGGCCGGCTCTCCTCTCACTTGTCATAGACAGAATTTGTAGTCTAGAGTGGAAGCTATATTTCTCTTAATGCTGTGGAATGTGGTGTGCCTCAGGGCACCGTTCTTTGGCCTCTTATATTTTCTAAAATGCATCCCTTGTGACTCATTATTCACAGCCTTGGCCATACTTATTATTGATGTGATTGATCCACAAATTTAATATTTCAGTTAAATGTTGGAATTACATAAAAACAATACTGAAGTCATGAAACTTCTGATCAAAGGGCTAAAAATTAACTGTTTTTTTCAAGTGATATTTTATAGTTAAATGAAAATGTTTATTTATTTTTTTGATTGGCCCTTGCAAGATGTGTATAGTCATGCGATGCACATTTTACAGTGTTTTCTGACGTTTTATAGACTAAACAGTCTATCAGTCAGTAAAGAAAACACCTTGAAGATTAGTAGAGGAGGAAAATAATCAATTGTTGCAGCTCTGTTATCAAGAAATCAAAGCGTCAGCAGCAAAAGCCACCATGTAAACATGCTTACTGCAACTAAAACTCATGACACCTTGTGTAATACCACACATAATTTATCTTTCTATTCACAATTATATAGAAAATCACCATTCAGCACGTTTATTTGACATCTGAATGAGTCAATGTCATCTACAAACCAGACTTACCTGTCTTCTAAACAAACATGGAGGGCTCTTGTTGTACAGTATGTACAGTATATTGTTTAGATGGGCTTTCAGCATGTTGGTCACGTGTAATAGACGACTCTGTGAAATGTGTCTAACTGTGTAAAATGTAAAGATCCCACCTGAAATGAAAGAGGAATAAAATACAAATAAATGTACAGAATATTCTGGAAATCTGAGATATTGTTCAAGCACAACTGATGGTTTCAGTCTTTAGTAGCTTCTTATTTCGGGGCCAGCACAGTGTACATGATTATTCTTATAATATGTTGTGCATGCCATATATTTTATGAGACGACAGTGTAATGCAGGTAATGTTTTCGAAAGCTTAACTCAAATCCTAAATTATAGTCATGTGTGTGGGCAGGGCCATGCCTGTATTGTACCTTTCAAAACATTATTTTCCAGGAAACTGTCACGTTAAATAGGATATCCATCTGTCCCATCCCTAACCATTATCCAAATATCCTCTGTTAGATAGATAGAAAATTAACTTTCTGGCTCTATAAACTACAGCTACTTTTGTTGAAAGCTAATATGCTGACTTAGGCTGGATTACCAAATTGGGCATCTGCCCTGGTGCCCTAGTTGTGTTCGACTGAGTGAAAAGCCCAGTAGGTGCAAGACTGGTGATTTAAACATTTCTACATGTCTAACATATGAACAAAAATGACAAACAAAGCTTTACACACAGTCGACACTGCAAAGCTTTTAACTAAATGTTTAAGTCACCATGTTGCTATGCTAATAGGGGGCTCCCTGCTCATTTTCACCCTTTGAACTCCCAAGTGGGTTAATACAGCCCTGCACCTGATAGACCCTTTGAGCTGAACCATGCAGGATCTCTGCAGTACAAACACTAAGGTGCAGTTGAAGTGATAAGCTACCACTTTATGTTGGCATAATCTCTCATGATATTTTTTCCTCTGACTTGGCAAAAAAGCATTTTAGGCCACACCAGTTATGCATGTATACAATCAAGGCTGACCTAAAAACAAGCACCTTTGCACTCATGTTTGAACATAGCAGCTAAATACCTGAAAATATAGAATGCATTTATATTATTTACAAGAAAATGCCATGCCTCAACATATATAGTCAGTCACATTCACATTTATTGCTTAATTGCATTCTTTCAGAGGAGGAAATTAGACTTTGAGTGCATTTTAAATGCCTCACTATGGTTTGATTGAAGTGTCCCATGTGTTCTCATAGAGACTCTGAACCTGAAACATGCACTTACATATCATATTATATCATCAGGCCTCACTTCCAGTAAGGTCATATTATCGATCACGCTGCTTTCTGAACGTTGAGACTGCTGTAATTGTTGTGCGTTGCAGTCTAATTATCAAAGTGTTTCTCTGAACTCTTTGAACCGGCTGATAGAGCTTTCTGAGCGATAACTGCTCTCCCGTCCAGTCGGGTCGCTGTTAACTGTTAACATGTCACGGCGGCGGCCAAACAGCAACCACGAAGAACACAACAAGACACAGCGCCCTCTGATGCATCTTATGTAACGCAGTGCTATCACCGGCCCTGCTTTAAGATACGGAGCTCTGCTCAAAAACAACTCTTTACATAACATTCAAATTAATGACAGAGCAATGTTCTGAGGGAGTGTGACATCTTGTTGGACACAGGAGTCAAACTTTGAGTCAAACAAAGTAATGGTGCCAAGACAGTAAGCTCTGAAGTTTGATCTTAAATGCTGTCAAATGGGATGTGAGCTTTGAGCTGTTTTGCTACATTCCTGTTGGCTGTTCACCTTAATTAATCTATTTATTATCTATATTCTTATCAGAGTGATCCAAAGCCAATAAGGCGTTAATCCAAGTATTTACATTCTTTTAAAATTCTTACAACAGAGCAGGATTTAAATCTTTTACCTAGCATTTAACATGCCAACAGAGACCATTAATTAGTTGCAAATATGTTCCTGTTTGTGTTGTTTATTTCTAAGTGTTACTGGCATGTTTTGTTTTCCTCAGGCTGAGACTTTGGCCCTCGGTGAGCGGTGCCAAGCTGAGACTCTTGGCATAATCCAACAAGCCACTGGAGCCACAACAATCTGGTCATTTGTAAACAATAATTTACTCACTGCCTCTTGTTATTGGCTAATGCTGTATAAACAGTTTTAAGCCATTCATTAGCAACTTTCGAGCTGCCAGGTTGTGAAAAATATCCTTTTTGCTGTTGTTCTGTTCTCATTAACAAATGTAAAATGGTTTATCTTTAATTATAAGTGATTATTGATCACTCACTGATTCACTCTCCTGAAAAATGATCATCCAACCATAAGTTAGCCACTAATTTGAGTTTTTTGAAATAAAAGTTGTAATTAGCACTGTGCTAATCTGCTCTAATGTCAGCCGGTAGTTGGCATATTCAGCCAACATGCTAAATGGCAGTAGTAACCAAGCATTTAATATTTAAAAAAAAAAAGTTATTTAGTTTAGGTTCAATCTGAGTGGAAGTTTATCTGCTCTCGTGTTAGCTAATAGTTAGCATTTCCTGCTAACTAGCTAACTGGCAGTAGTAACCAATGTTAAGGCTTAAAAAACTAAATTCTTTGACAGAGTTAATTTAAATAAACATGCTTCTGGAAGTTTATCTTATACAAGCCAGTGGTTAAAATGTCCGAAATGTCTGAACCTATTTTGTGGTGTTTTTGTTTAATAAAATCCAGTCCTGGACGCTATAACAGTTTAAGCTAACTTTAGCAGCTCTATCCTGCTCTTGAGGATGTTTACACTTATGCAACCCCAGGGAACGTTTCCCGAGCCAGTGCTACATTTAACACATCAGGTACTTCTCATCCATTAAAAGGTGAAAACATACACAATTATGTAAGCTAAGCTGTTAAACAGGGCTTGGCCTATAATAGTAAAATCGTACATTTTAATCTTATCTCACCAATAACACTAGGACTTTGTATAGCTGTATTACAAGAAAAAGGCGTCTTTATTTTCCTGTCCTCAACATGGATCAACAACAGAGATATGCACTTTTAGCTCAAGTCTTTTTAACATAATGTCCAAAGCCATCAATAGCATTTTTTAAGGCTCTTTAACAAGAATTTTGTTTTAAAATTATAACCTCAGCCTAATTATCAAGAAAAGTTTTTTGTAAAACTGCATTTGTTTCATATTTAAATACAAAACTCGCCTAACAATAACTATGAGAGGCACGGCATATATAATAAATGGTGCTGGTCATCTTTTTTTCTGCACTTGCTGTTGATTTAATGGCTGTGTGCCTCTTTGTATTGTGCAAAAAAACACACATGTAGTCAAATACAGAGTATATATGTATGTTTCTTGCACAGCCCTGTTTTTTTTGGAGTTGGTTGTAAGGTTTTTTGGTGCAGCATCCTTGCGTGTCACCGCTCTCCATTAAGCTCCTCTGAATGTGTCTCCTACTCTGTAAGCTTTAGCCTCGTGGCTGGCATGTTTGACGGATGATTTACTTGGCCGCTGAGCACGCAAACATGCCCCGGGTGTGACCTCGGTTTGGTGGCTGTTGTTGTGCTGCTGACTAAGATTCCTATAGGCACTAACCCAGTCTCACTAATAGGATTGGGACCAGTTTCAAACTCCTGCAGACAGCTGCTGGTGAAAAGTTCATATGGGGCATATGGGGAGCGGTAACACTGTGGAATAATGCTACTGTGCATGCTGCAAAACTCTTACAGGTTTAAAGAAAGTAGCAGACTCAAGTCTTAGCGTGACTAAACTAATAGACCCCTCAAAAGTGCTCCTGTCACAGAAAAAGAAATCAAATTTGTGGCTGTAAAACTAGTCTCACTGAAGACAATATAAAGTCAACGTTCCTCAACCTGAGACTAACACCATAATGAATTCCAGGTAATTGTCTTACTCAAATATAAGGTTATGTAATGTACTGTTCCTCATACTACACAAGAACACTTGACACAAGGCAAAACACTTCTTTTATTGTGTTTAAAACTGGTTGTGCTCATATATTTTCCACACACATGTGCTTTCTGTGTGCAGATGTCTACTTTTCCTGTTTAAACCTTACAAGCCACGGCCCATTGATGCCCGACATCTTGAGTCACAGACTCTCTGAGGGTGCTTATGAGCAGTCTGACCCATTTTCACGCCAGTATGAGGCCGCAGAGGAGATGCATAGGGGCAGCACACGGTTTGAAGCGGGTGGGCTCCATGAATAGAAGCCTTTGGAAAGAAATATTGACCTCATCTACACGTCAATAACACACAAACATATGACAGGAAACACGTCAGCTGTGCGTTTTTAGCAAACATGAGAGGGATTTTCCATAGATGGGGTCTAAACTGTAATGGCAACACACTCTGATTAACAATGCCTGAGGTGTGTTTGTGTTTGTGTGTGTGTGAAGCATAAGTAAGCTGAGTGGGACTTTATCGGTGTTGTGTGACCGTAAAAGCCTGGTTATTGGTCATAAAAGCACACGCGTCAGGACACACAGCGCGCTCAGAGGACCACTGGTGTGTGCAGCGTGTGTCGTAAAGCTTAGCTGTGTGTACACAACGTCATGTTTCTTTATGTGAGCGCAGGTCGGATATAGTGTGTGCGACACAGGTTGTATCGTTAAGCTGTTTGTCTGCATGTGAGTCAGCGTGGACATCCGTGTGTGTGTGTATAGTATGTGTGTGTTGCCCTGTGGCCCAGGTTACAGAGGAACATGTACTTTCTGATAGATTAAACCTTACATAACTCCACATTCCACTCAGCAGGTAAACAAACACCAGGACTAAAATCAAAAACAGGGAGGCACCAGCTCGACGGCTACAGAGCCAGACACTGCAGGCTGACGCAGATCCGAGCCTCACTGACCCACATGCAAACAAACTTAAGCTGTCATTAACATCTGTATGGTTTAGAAAGCTCAGTAATTAGCAGGAACTGTAAGCATCCATTTGCTCAGTCGGTTAATTGTCACTGTAGTGCAGCAACAGTCTCCATTGAAGGCTGAGGAATGCAGGAAGAATGTTTGGAAGACTGAAATATGCAAACATGCCAAAAAGGCCTTGTTCAGTTTTTATTGTGCTTGAAATTTTTTCAGTTATGTAAGAAAATATTGGAGAGCTGCTACACATAGTGGAAATTGTTGGAGGAAAAGAAGGAATTTTAATAATGTTTTACTCTTGTGTTTTGCAGAATTCATGCCTCGTTTCGTGCTTTTGTTTTATTGTTTTCTGGCATTTTTTTGTTGTTTTTAGTCCACAGTTTCCTCCTGTTTTCCTCCTTGAACACCTTCCCTTCACACCTGTCCTCAGTCAGCCTTGTTAACTCCCCCCCTTCCCCCCTTGCCAATCAGCTCCTCACCTGAGCTCCTCCACCTGCCTCTTATTCCCTCATCAGTGTTGTTTGTACTTAAGTTCAGTGTTTGGGTTCAGTCTGTCTGTCTGTCTGTCTGTCTGTCTGTCTGTCTGCCTGCCTGCCTGCCTGCCTGCCTGCCTGCCTGCCTGCCTGCCTGCCTGCCTGTCTGTCT
>JAPZDV010000017.1:11809693-11827991 GCA_029814665.1 Acanthurus lineatus
ATTCCCTCATCAGTGTTGTTTGTACTTAAGTTCAGTGTTTGGGTTCAGTCTGTCTGTCTGCCTGTCTGCCGGCCTGCCTGCCTGCCTGCCTGCCTGCCTGCCTGCCTGCCTGCCTGCCTGCCTGCCTGCCTGTCTCCAGACTCCAGACTCCAGACTCCAGGCTCTTGTCTTTTACTCTTAAGTCTCTCACTCTTTGGTCCTCTTGCTCTGCTCATCTTTCTCTACCTCCAAAGTCAACAGATTCTGCCTGTAGACTCTTATTTTCTTCTCACTGAACAGAAATCTAGTGAGGAAAAAAATCTGTTTGTAGCAGGGAGCAGGTCCATTTATTTCTATGAAGGTTGCTTGGTGGCACCTAAAGCCAAAAACTACAACTTTGAGTGAAAAATTACCCAGATTTTCTGCAGAGCTTTCAGACTTTGGGGACCACAGAGCATGTGCTCCAGAAACACCTGCAGACTGTGAAGGCTAACTTCCAGTTTAGCCCTCTGTTGACTTGAATCAGCTGCTAAACAAACAACTTGCTGATTTCACAAAGACATAGGAAGTCAGCAAGAAAGGAAATAAGACTATGCCCTAAAATCTTTTCATTTCACCTGGTTTATTTTGGCAATGAGTGATTTTTTTTTTTTTAATTCAACAGTTACTGAAAAAATGAAAGTCTCATCCATCAGCACACACATTAAATGACATCATTTATATATTTCTACTCATGTCCTGCGGCTTGAACTGTGGCTAGTGAAACTTAACATGCCAGGAGTTTGTGTTAGACTTCAAGAAGCTGGAGTTTTTTTCTCATTTGGCAATGCGTTTAGTACTGAAAGATTAGAAAAAAGGGTTGTAAGAATCTGGGGTTTAAAAGGAATTGGAAAGATGCAATTAAAGCCTGGAGTCTAACAGGAATGAGCATGAAATAATTCAACGCACTCACGCTAATGGAAAGATAAGATAAGATAAACTTTATTGTGCCCTGAGGCGAAGCTTGGCTCTGACTCAGAGCTGCCGCTCAAGAAACATCAAAGCGGACACAGACGCACAGCCAACATTACAAGGCAACAAGCTGATTACATTCATGTTAAATACAGAGAGGGCCCTCATGCACCTTCACATTTAAGCTTTTCACCGAGTGTTAAGGCTTTAATGCATACTGACGCAAATCAGTTTTTGTAGCTGTTTAACCTAAAGGCTGAGAATAGGCTCGGAGGCAGCAAAGGTGCCGGTTTCAGTCTCCTGCAGATACATGAGCCTCACTAATACGTTTACAGAGATGAGATTAGAGGAATGTAAAGAGGGGGAAAAAGAGTGGGACTCAGGGGTAAACTGGAGGGACTGTATAGCACGTACTCAGTTTCTCAGGCAGAAGAAATGCTTTTCATTAGTCCTTTTTATAGTCTGAACCAAAGGTGTTGACGATAACCAAAATATGAGAAATTAAACACTCATATGTTAGTAAAACACAAACATAATACAATGCAAATAATACAGTGCCTTTTTAAATAATTTCAGTTTGCTCTTGTCTTGTTTTGTTGCAGTAGGTGGGAGTAATGCATCGTAATGCTGGTTGTCATCCGCCATAAAACAGAAAAAATCATTAAATTTAATTGCTCTTTTTGTACACTTGATTATGGCTTCGGGCTCGATGTAATTCATTTGTCAAAACAAGAAAAAACACAAAGATAAATTTGACTGAGAGTTGTGAACCAACTATAGATGGTTATCGTGAATTTCTCAGCACGTTAACAATCTAATATCATGACTGAAATAAGGTATAATTCATCAACAGATTATACAAACTCTATGTAACTGAGGCTTTTTTAAGACAGAAATTGTCTGATACCAAAAGGGGAATATCAAAAGTTGAAACTGTCATATGCACGATTCAACAATAAACAATGAAATGATGCATCAGGTGAACATCGTAACAGTTGTCTGTCTGTCTGGGTTTGAATGTGTGTTTTGTAGCTTTTAGGTCACCAGTGGTATCATCCCAAATCCAGTGAGTCAGATTGTGCGCTGAGGGCCGCCCTCAATGTTAAACTGCCATGCTCCGCATTATAGGCTTAAGCTAATGCCTCATTAGCATCAGTGTCTCACTGACTCCACACTGACACAGCATCCGCCTCCACTGCAGAGGACCAGTTAGCATCACTGCCAACAAAACTGAAGCAAGAGAAAGGCGAACGAGCTATTCAGAAATGCTGGATGTGTTAACAGGATGGTAGTTTACAGTGAAAAACACAGCTGCATTCAGATTTAACACTGCAGGGAAGCTGAGAGATGTTGCGTAGAACAATTATTAGTTCCAGCTCTAAAAGCACTGAATGTTAGCAGTGTCACAAAAACATCTGATCAGGTTTGGTTGGTGCATTTTCTGGATTACCTTTTTGCATCTGAAGGGCGTGTTCACGTCAAGCCTGTTTGGTGGTGTTTGTTCAAATTCCTGAGCACAGGTGGCACCAAATTACCTCTCACCTGAACAGTGTAGCAGGTTCTAGACCGAGAACATCACACAAAACAACAGGAAATTACCCAAAATGCAGGGTTTTTACACAGATTTTTACAGGGTCTTTCACAGCAGTCCAGAGAAGAACCTGTGATCACACATAGTAAAAGTCTTAGTGATTATCTCTTTACAGCTCTGTGTGTCTTTTAAAGTTTGTTTGCTCTCAGGCAGTAAAGGTCTGATCCATGCAGATGGAAACACGGATAAGCTGACAGGGTTTATGTGCATGGCTGTATGTGTGCATCAAAGGCACCATGACTCCTAATCTGGCCTCGCGTGTTTTGGTTTTTGATTGTGATGGAGAATGTCGTGCTTTAAACTCAGATATCATGCAGAGATCGCGTTTCCTGACATGAAGTGGATTAAGTGTCAGAGGGCAAAGCAGTGTGTGATAGATTTTTGCATTTTAATGATGGCATGAATTTAAAGAGATTTGGATAGTTACAGAACATAAAGCAAGTTTGCTTTTCATAATCATAATCATAATAATGATAATGATAATGATAATGATAATGATGATGGATTAAATGACATAAAAAATAACAAAGAATATGATAGAGTGTAGGCCTTGGTCCTTTTAGACCAATGACTCTATGGATAGCAATGCCAGGTGATAGTCCAGACCGCCAAATGTGATTTTTATGACACTTTCTTTCGACACAAACAGACAGATATATACAATAAGATCTTCAATGTACAGCAAGTTTTCTCCCAGATGTTGCTCTGAACCTTAAAATACATAGAAAACTAAGAAATAAGTTATATTTAACAACCACAGTGCATTTACTCATTCCAGATCACCCAAAAACGGACACGTAGTGCAAGAAAATATCACAACGTAATAATAAAAGATTAGATCTCTTTTGAGAGAGAATCCACAGCTGCATCAAAAAAACCATCAGGTTTCTCTTCAAACAGCCTGAGGGAGTACACATTGGTTGAAACACGTCATCCTAACATCTAAAGGTCGTGCAAACTCCATACATACAAAGCAGAGTAAAGGTAACACTGTTGTTTTCAGACTGAGGATTTGCATATTAGCTATCAGCAAGCATTTCATTGGTCTGCAAACCAATGAGCGTTCACATGTTTGGCCCCAGGCTGCTGTGACTCCCCGAGGTCGGTTTGATGTTTTTCACATCTAAAGAACTCAGCCTGCACATAACAACACAAAAGACTTAGATCACATTTCAAATGAACTGATACCTCCTGGCTGATTGATGTGGTTGACAATCGTGAGAATGTTTCAGACTTAAGTTTGAAATATATGAATGAGAGCATGTAGGTTTGGTATGCAAACTCACAGAAGGAGGACAGAAACACTTGTGCAGACATAAGTGATGTGTCCTTTTTTATGCTCGTGTCATCTGGTTGTTTTTGTGTTGTTTGAAAAACAGTGCTTTCAGCTTTGTCATAAATGCAGCTAAAACTAAAATATTACACTAATAAAGCTAAAAGTTATTGTAAACTAGATATGAAAACAGACACAAAGAGCAGAAACAGGGAATCTTTAGTTCTCATATCTGTCTATGGTGGTGCAAAGTTAGCTTAGCTTAGCATAAAGACTGGTAGCAGGGTAAAATAACCAGTCTCTCTGTCCAAAACCTACCATAAAACATATCTTCTTTTCTGGATTTGAAACAGAAATTTAAAAACAACAACTTGTGGTTTAATGGGGAGAGACTAAGAGCTAAGCTAGCTTCCAGGCTTTGTGCTAAGCTAAGTGTCTCAGCTCTGGCTTTTCTTGGAATGAACATAAATAATATATTTTTCTCCCCTTAATGTCACCTTAATGTCAAACTGTTGCTGTTACAGAACTCACATCTAAAAATCAAGAGACTATAGTCATTAGAATAATCTCTAAATTAAAGTTTCACACTCAGAAGTCAGCATGTTAGCCTTCCAGGCCTATTTTTTCATCAAGTTCTTGCTGCTAACTTCTCTTTTCTTTCATTTTTGGTTCTTTCCCTTAAAGTTAAACTCAACCAATGAGACATATTCTTCCTGTAGGACCTGTTTTGCCTCTGAGAAACCAAAAAATCCCCAAAAAAGGCTTCCAGCATGATGTCATCGGGGTCATGTTTTGCAATGACCAGGAGCAGAGTAGCATGGGAGAAAGTCACCCTGCAGGCTAATCAGGTCACACACACAGTGATCTGTTAAAGCTCAGTCCATAATAGTAAACTGACACAGGCAAATGCCATCTACATGACTTGCTTTCAGCCAACCAAATATGAAACCAGCTCATCGGAGACACACAAATATGAGCTGACGTATGTTTGGCTCTGTTACAACAGTGTTTTCCCAGAGAATTTCCTTTGCAAAACATGTTTACGAGCTGTGAGAGAGTGTCCGCTGATAAGACGGCATGTGGACCGGCAGGCTGGAGTCTTCCACTCCACTGCCAGCGTGGTAAACAGCAGCAGGAGTGTTTGTGAGCGGTGGGCGGGACCTGGGCTCCACATGCTGTGCAAACACGTGGAATCTGAATGCTACGGACCAAGAGAAACAGAGCTGCAAAAGGCTTTAGCTTTCTGTTTACACACTGACAAAAAGTGCAGTGTTTATGTTCTCTTTGCATTTGTCTGCTTCTTCACTGAAAGCTGCAAAAGAAAGTTTCAAATAATGGAGTATTTGTGATCATTAAATGCACTCTGTACCCACTTAATCCACCTTGGATTGAGTCAAACTAAGCAGGCACAAGCCCAAAACAATACCAGCGCTGCCACACATGGTCCGTAAGGCTCTCAAGATGTTTCTTAAAACAGAGGAAAACTTAACCCAGAAACTTTCACTGGCATTGCTGCAAGAATTTTATGAAAAAAAAGAAGAAGAGGAAGAAAAAAACAGATGAAAATGAAAAAGTGTCCAGTCTTCAGATACTTAGCCAAGCATCCAGATTTTTCGCCTCAAGGCAGCTTTCTGTCTGGGCAAGCATGTAGAAATGATGGCTGATAAAAGCCAAAGGAGTTCAGAGAGAGTGAATCAGGGCTGATTGACCTGTTGACCTTCATGTAACGTTAAACTCTGCAATAAAGGAAGAGCTGTCACTTCGACTGCTTTGCATTTTACACAGACCTGAACAGGGCAACAACAACATTTTTTCATGTCCATTCATTTCTGTTACTACCTTCACAACAAAGAAGTCACAGAAGCAGAAGTAAACAACACAGCATCAATGATTTCCCTTTTACAACCTGCCACCTGGTGTCCCCCCCTTTTTATAGCCTTTATAAGTGTTGGTACAAAGTTCTTTTGTTATATTTGTGACTTGCAGTTTCCAAAATGTCATTGAAAAGACTATAAATGTCATATTAAGCCATATTTTGTTTGTCCACCACTTTGATCCACACTGAATAATAGCTAAAAGCTATTGAATAGATGGCCATAAAATTTGTTATAAATATTAATGTCTCCCAGAGGATGAATCCTACTGACGTGAATGATACGCTGGTGTTTTCTCCAGAGCCATAATGATGTTTACACTCATAGTTTTGAGTTAAATCTCTCAGAAGTTATGAGAATTGGCACATTTATGTTCCCTTCTTGATGAACAGTAATAACATTTTATGCTCTAGTCTCATCAAAAGGTCAAAATTTTGAACCTCTCGTGTTTTTATGGAACATTATGCTTCTTTTATCTTTCTATCATCTCTTTTTTTCTGCACTGTTTGATTGTGATTCCCCTCCTCAGACTGCCAGATGCTTAGAAATCTGCTTGTGCATCCTCTGTTAAAGCTCTCTCAGTGAAAACTTACAAGATCTTAATTTGATCAAAAGCATATTGGCTGTCCTGGTTAATAAAGATGCAGAAGTGGTGGTGACTTTTGTTGTGTTCAGCAGTCTGAAATGCTAACAAAATATTGAAATTTCCTCTTTTAAAATGGTCGTCTAACCTCATTTAGCACATTGAAGCAAGTTGCACACGTTTGTTGGTGACAATGTAGTTTGCTAACTAATATTAGCTGCATTTGTTTTTCCTGATGTTAATCTTTGATGTCATGTTAGTAACATTAATTTATCTTGTGGCAAAAGTGGTTTGTTAGACTTTGAAATTAAAAAAACTATACATTAATGAGAATAAACTATAAATTAATGTAAAAAATGTGAAGTAACCAGGAACGTTTTAACTTTGTGTTGAGTTCTTTTACTTGAGTCATTCCTTTTGGGAGTGATTGTTTTCTTTTAACTTAAGAATAGGTTTACAGTGCTCTGCCCACCACCAGTCTTTGTGAAATATATGTCAGTATGTTACGTTTTCATGTGGGATCACGAGTGCTGTGAGCCTCTGTCATCTCCTCTGTGGAGAACCAGAGCTGGCTACTGTAAGTGGGTCACAGCTCCGCCCTGCTGCTGTGCGGCGAAGTTCAATGAGCCCGGTTGAAACCCTCCTTAGGCTGATTCAGGGAGAAATAATGGGGCCAGCGACTCCCAATCCCCTCAAGAGCCGCGGCACAGCACGGCAGCAAGCTGGCAGGGAGGCCCAGTGGAGCACAGGGTGGACGAGCTTGCCAAAGGAGCAGCTATTTGCTCTTTAAGACCCTAATCTACTGTGCATACCACACATGCTGTTCTAATACGCAGTGCATCGAGTGCATCGGGTCCATACTGAACATAAGGGGACGCTTAAAGTTCAATTTCATATGATTATCTCCAGTTTGGTCACTCTTTGCAGATCAGGCCACTAACAAATCAGGCCTGGGTCACGGTTTGAGTCCCAGCTACTCTTACAGTTTCGTGAGTGCAGATGACCTGTTTATCCAACCAATTTACCATGAATGGGACTTATTAACTTATAAATATCATAAGAGCTGGTGCTGGTCACATGATTCATAACTACCTTGAAAATGAATCTATTTTAAAGTTCAGACAATTCAAATTGACCAAAAATTTTTTTAAAAATGTAATAAAATGATGGACGTCATGTGAAAATGTTTGGAGTGTGCTCGCAGTTTATTGTCACATGCCTGCATGTAATCAAATTAACATCCACTTAAGGCTGCTTGTTTAGTTATGATGTTACCAAACGTCTTTGCATGATCCCCTCAGTAAAGTAGATCCAATGTTCACCACTTGATCTCACTAAAAATATCGAAATATCTGAATCTTTAAACAAGAAATGTCCCAACTTTGATGACATCAAGCCTCCAAATCGTATGACGACGACGCAGATTTCATGGCTTCGGTTTGTCAGCCATGATGAATTCTTTCTTGCTTGTCTGCATGTGTGTGTACAAGCATGGGATAGTGAATGTGCTTCTAAATTTGGGAATAATTGAGGGCATCCAGGAATAGACCAGATAGACAGACACACACACACACACACACACACACACACACACACACACACACACACACACACACACTTCAAAGAAGCATCCTGTAAACTGTATTTTAGGAACCCTTCGCTGTTGTCGCACAGCTTGAGAAATTCACGTCCCTGACAAACTTTATTTAGCGAGCTGTCCTTTATGTTGAGGACGACAAAACGCGTCATGTAACAAAGACGTCTGTTTTCGTGTCCTTCTCCTGCGGTTTGCCTCCAGTTTGCCTTTTTTTTGCTGAAGAAAAAGGGAATATAAATGTTTTTTTTTCTAGGCCAGTCAGTGCAGAGAGGGGTGAGGAACATTGTGTCCCTTCTGGTGGCTTGGTGGTGGGTTCTTATGTAAGGCTGGTTTCTGCCTGGCAGCAGAGCAGAGCCCCACTGACACTGTCATACTGCTAATTAATACACACCAGCTAGAGGTGTGCCCTCAGTGGCTGCTTATGTGTGTGTGTGTATTCGTTTTGTGTCTGAACTGGAGAGTCAGAGCTTGAAGTGATGTCCATGAAGAATACTAAAGCTGCGTTATAATCCCATTGTGAGTGTGGGATTTTTCATAATTACAGGGTTCGGTGTTTCAAGGGGCTCATTAAATTGATATATGTGAGAGGAAGTGTTGGTAGCCTGAATGCTGCTTACTTTCTGCTCTGTCTACAAATAAGACTGTCATAATGTCAGCGAATCGATTCACATTCTTCCTGTTTGTTATATTCTCCTCTGTTTTTTAACTCCTGCCATCTGCTCTCAATCAATGCCTGGTCACCTGACCCTCCCTGCCTACCTGCACACCTGTTCCCACTTCCCAATCAGCCCAGTAACATAAGAAAAAGCTCACTCACAGCATTTCCTGTTTGCTCATCTATTGTGCTTCTTCTTTAGGTGTCCATTCATTTCTTTCTGTCTCAGTTTTCTCTGTTTTGACTCCTCTGTCTGTCTTTCTGTGCTCTCGTTCTCTGAATCTCTTTGCCTCATCTTTGAAGCTTGCTTGGTTTTGACTTTTTTCCTGTTTTTGGCATTGAGGCTTTTTTTTTCCACTGGCCACATCTAAGAGGCATGATTTTAAAATTCAAGTCCAAAGGTCAGTTGTTTTTACTGATCTTTTACTGAATAAAGTTGAAATGCTTGCAGGGCTTTTGATATGCTCCCAATAACCATGCTAAAGTTTTGCAAATATAAAGTTGACCCATGTCACCATCTTAGTTTGTTGTTTTGTTAGTGGAGTCGGCCACACAGTAAAGATGAGGTTGATGGGGATTTGTTGCAGGTATTCGGTCCTCAACCCATTAAATAAGTTAAATGATTATGAGTCATCTTAAAGGGAAAAAATGCCCGTAGCAAATTTTATGGCCATCTATCTAATGGTTTAAATTATTCACTTAATGATAAGAGGCCTGTATGACTGTAGGAAAAAAATGATTTAGACGGACTCTGATACCCTCCACTGTTTAAAGCAATATTTGTTTTTTAAATGTAACCCTTTTTAAATGGATATTTCAACATTTACTGTGAACATATATCATAAAATAAGTGTGTGATAAAGAAACTCAAAGTCTGTGTGCGACAGTCTCCCGTATCTGCATGGAAATGTGTTGTTTATTTCATGCCTTGAACCTGATGACCTCCTGACTTTCACTACAGTCTTTTCTGGAGACGCGTGGCTTGGCAGGAAGTCGTTGGCTCAGTATGAGCTTCCTGCCTCAGCCTCCGTCTGAAATAAAAACACTTAGAGAGAGAAAGTCCTGGTCGTAGAGTTCAGCTCGTCACTCTCTACAGGACGGAGGGAGGATATCCTCGTCTCTTTACACACAGTCAGGAAACCATTAGACCTTGTGCCAAATGCATGATATTAACATGGGTTAGGGAGAGGACGAAGAGGGGCAGGATGGGATTTGTAGTCTGGTCAGTTTTTTTAAAAAATTGTTTTTTAAAGGGAGGAAAAAATTCACCTTTTAAATCTTTTTTTCCCCTAGTTTTGTGACTCAGTGGCCATGAAATGTTTATGGGTAAGGGAAGTTAGTCTTTCTGAAATTCAAACTATTTATGAAGATAAATTACATTAACTTTAATTTCAGATCATTTGGCATAAATTACATTAACTTTAATTTCAGATCAATTGGTCTTATTGCACTGCTAGAGAAGGGGATTTCCATGAGCAAAATATTATTTTTACTATTGTTGTTCTGACTTTTTATAGTGTTTTGAGAAAGTCTTAGTATATCACACTTGAATTCGGGCAGCATGAGATTTATAACTTGTGGAAATAAAACATGAAGACATATTTCTTTAAATAAAGTCATTTATTTCTGTAGGTTGCTATCCATAATCAATACTGACAGAAGCAATACTCGACTACCAGAATTTATAAATCATTATCATCTCTTGTGAGCATCACAATAAACAGTATATTGAACTATGTACAATGGAAGACAACAACACATTCAGACTGAGTCAATCCGAGATCAATCTGTAAAAGAGTCTGTCCATGGACACAGAAATGGGGAAAGCGCTTGGAGACGTTTCAAGAACAAAGTTCCCAGCAACAAAAGCAAAACACTTGGCAGAAAGAGAAATGTACAAGGAGCAAAAAACAGCTTCTGCTCATCACAAAGAAAAAAAATTATCGATGCAATGTTACATTTGGTTCCACGGTTGTAAACTAGATTGTATTCATGTCACTATTGCATATGCCATTAGGTAAAGTGTGTCAACAAGGCAAAGAGATCTCTATAATAAAATAGACAGAGTATTTTTTTTTCAGAGACTGTGAGGGAGAAAGCATACAATACACTGTACAACCCCAAAGCAAAAACCCCCATCCCCTTTTTAAAAATTGGTAGCCAAAGTCTTTACACAGGAATAACATTGCAACATAGGCAAAATCTAAGTACTCTATGTATTTTCAATAGATTTTTTTCAGTTAAACTCTCTCTATTTACACAATATACACATTCAAGACTCTGAAGATAAATAGATACCACCACTTAGCTTGCTCCAATAACTTTTTTTTACTCTGTCGACACCATTTCCCACTTTGTTTCTGTGGTGTTCCCACCAGGTCAGCAATACATTCAGACATGGTTAAAAAGTTTTACAATCTACAGTACACTAAAGGGGTTGTGAGCCGGTTGGAGGCGGCACAGTGGACCAGGAAAAGACCGCACACTTAGGATGTCAAATAATGTTAACGAACCATCTGGCAGCCATTTTGGAGGTTTGAAGCACTTGGAGAGCAGCAGGCATTAGCATCTTTGACATCTTTATTTGGCATGTTTGACCAAAGATGATGATTTTCTCTACAAATGTAATTTCTTCTGAATAAAACAAGTCCATGTATCATATCGACAAGATAACATTCTTCCTCTAATAAATGCAAAGTTGAACTTATTAGCAACAAACACTGTCGCAACAACCTTGGTATGGCCAGTGGCTAATGCTAGCTGATACTACTTTCATTTCAGCCAGTAGCTAATGTTGGCTAATGGTAGCTAATTTCAGAAAGTAGCTGATGGTGGATAATGTTAGCTATTTTCCATTAACAGCTATTGGTAGCTGATGTTAGTCAATTTCAGTCAATAGCCTATGGGGGTTAAAGTTGGGTCTTTTCTATCAGCAGCTAATGGCAACTAACATTAGCCAGCAGCTGATGGTAGCTAATATAAGAAAACATTAGATACAGACTATTGCACTTCTCTAATTTGAACTAATATGTTTTAGTTTTGTTGAGTTGTCACAGTCACATAATCTTGCTTTCATTTGTAACATTACATAATGCTCTTCAGCCATGTTAAACTCTTTCACTGTCTGCAATGTAGTTATTTTTTCCATGCAGCTGTTTCACCAGTGAACCTCCATGATGGAGCCAGATGTGGTTGTTGGTCTTTTTCTATTTTTTTTCTGTGTTTCAAAGCCCTCTGACACCTTTCCCTTCTCATTCTCCGATAGAAAACCCTCTCAGCTGTGCCCCAACCTTGATGCTTTTCAACGGGCTCGACCCCTCCGTCATCACCTCAACTACAACAGTTGTACCATCAGATGATATCACAGCAGGAGCGGCCTGCATCAAGCTTAAACAGCAGGCCGTAGGTTTGAAGGTAGGAGTGTGTGAGGTTTTCAGGCTCAAGTGACTGAGGAACTGTGGGAGGTACAGTGCATTCAAATGCCTGGTGTTGTGGGGTCTGAGCTGAGCTATAAAGACATGCATAACTCTTAAGATATTTAGAAATATATTTCTTTAAGTCCAGCGCTCTGATTGGACCAAAAAAATAAACTAGGTTAGAATAAATAAGAAATTAGTCCTTAAGAAAATACTTTAATATCAATACGATAAATCAGATTTCAAGCAGCCCCACTATACTGTACATTTGTGAAATAATATATTTTAATGGTAATCTAGGTTTTGTACTTTCCACAACAGAATAACAATATAGAGATGTAGGTCCAAACATACATACTGAAATAGAATATTTATCTCTTGTTTCATATAAAACATAAGGACAGTATAGACATTAAGGCATTGCGTAGGTCTCGTCAGACATTCATCTTCCAAAAATAAATAAAATATCTAATCTAAATATAGTTATATACTCAGTGTACCTTGGTGTCCTTGCTCCCTGGGCTATTTCTATAGAAGGTTTCATTGTTCGCTGACATACCAGTTGGTCATACTTTGTCTCAGAAACACACACTCGCACGCATACAGGCAGTCATCAAACCACCCTCAAGTAAATAAATAGTATCTGGGTACCATTAGAGTTTTTGTTGTTGTTTGACTATCTTTGCTTCTGTGCTTGCGCCAAAAATTTGGGTCAGAGGAGAAATGGCCTCTGAAAGCGCAGGGGAACCAGAGGCACAACACACACACACACACACATCAGCCCACATGCAGAAACACACACCTGTCCCGCCTTCAGCAACTTCATGACATGCATAGATGTTGACCAGCTTGTTTACTGAGTGTGGGTTTGTGTTCGTGTGTGAGTGCCGCCGATGGTCCAGACAGTCTTTTAGGGCCACAGAGCCCAGGGGAAGCTGATTTTTTTAAAGTTATTTTCTGTTTTTTTTCGAGCAGCAGGTCTGTAAAGATGCCAAGTCAGAGGATCGAGGAGTCCTTCAGTCTGAAAGAGACAACAAGAGAGAGGAAAAGAGGCAGTTAGTACAAATATCTCATGATTTTAACACAAATCACACACCATTTAACTTCTGCAGGATGAACACTTGTGGCATTTACATCCAACTGTCAAGCAAATTTTACTCAAATTTCTTACATGTAAGAAAAATAAAATACAAATGTGGTCGTTTCCATCAGCTGAGAGGGGGAGAAAAAAACCAGTGAAGCAGCTGAGGGCCAACAATGACGATGTGGAGCCTTAAAGCTGCACTGAGAAGCTTTTTGTCAACAAACAAAAGTTCTTTCTCACCAGCATTCATTGTTTCCTGTTTGCTATGCTTCTTTGCACATTGCTGCCACCAACAAAATCAATCAGTCAATCAGCAAAACAGTGCAAAACTGTTGATAGGAACATTAAATACATAATGCAACGAGGCCTCCAGGGCTCCTTTAAGAGTAAACAATGCAACTTTTTAAAGGTCAATATAAAAATGAGTCAGAGCTCTTGACACAAAGAATAGCCGTCTGCAAGAGCTAACATGACCTTTACATGTACTTTCAATCCATATGTTTGCATTTGTGCTGTAGATTAGAGAACAAAGGTGCACACTGCCCGTCTAGACTATATAATCAAAATTTACTGTTTCATAACATTCAATGATAATGAACCATTTACGAAGTCTGCATCAATAAATACCCAACAAATCAGATTATTTTATTATTTAACACATACTTTAACTACAAAACACTTTTATGACTTGGATGAAAGCTTTTTTTTGTGAGGCTGCAGGAAATATGATTAAAAATCCTTATTAAAAGATGTATTTTAATCCAATTATTACATAAAACTTGCAGCAAATGTTCAAACAATTCTTGTATGAGAGGAAACCAGTGTGAACAGTGACGTTTTTAAGAGCTCCTTTTATTGCAAATTATTATTTTCACTTGTCTGAATGTCTAAAAAAAAAAAAGGAGAAGAAAACTAAGTAAACCCCAGTTTGCAGTCTCATTATTTTCCCACAAACAGCAGCGGTGCCAACAATTCAGAGCTTTCAGACAGCAGACATGAGAGGTTTGGGAGAACAGAGTCTCATACTGTACAGTGTGAACTCATTTACAGATTTAGATTAGGCTGTTTTTGTGCCACAATAACAAGGAGACACTTGGAAAAACAGCTTGAATAACAAGAACAGCGAGTGCTGCACACACACGTTAAATAGGGGGGATTTGTGGTGTGTAAACTTGATGGTTTTATGTGTATTATTTGGGTTTAACAATGACATTTTGTGTGAATTTTCGCTCATGGTTGCACATGCATGCTGCAGGATCTCGCTTTGCTCCACGTCGACTAGTCCCCCATCTCCATCCCCCCTCCCTCCACAGGGACCCCCCATCCCAATCCTATCATGCTGTGGTTAGATGGTGTGTGTCATTTCTTAACACACCAGCTGTTTTGCCCTGGAAGCGCTGAAGGGACGGTGGGGGGAAGGACGGCAGCGGAAGGCTGGTCGGCAACGGCCGTAATTACATAATCTGGGACGTGGAGTGATGGGGGGTGGGGTCTTCTGTCGCGCTGCCGTGTTGCTATGGACACACGCTGAGCAGAGGAGGACCAGCTAGCGGTGCAGGAGCTGATGCATCTCTGATGTGCATGAGGAGAGCTGTGGTTGCATGCATATTGCAACAGATATTGAGAATTATGGAAGGTTTTTGAAGGTTGTCGTGCTTTAAAAGCCATTGTGAGGGGTAATGTGTGTGTGTGTGTGTGTGTGTGTGTGTGTGGAGGAGGGGTTGTGGGAATTACAGGCGGAAAGACGGAAGGATTTACTCAATGTCAGGGGGTCGATCAGAGAGAGGGAGGGGCACTTGGTCAACTGAACGCTTCCTGGACTTGCTGGTGTCCAACTGTGAAGGGCTGGACAACTTACTGTGTGTGCAGGAAGAGGAAGTTGGGACGCTGGGACAATGGCTTCATAGGGGGGGGACAAAAAGCTCGCTGTAGTCATGTGTTTTTGACCAAATACAACTATTACACGGTTCTCCTCGTATTCTAAGACTTTTATCAGTGTGAGGCTGATGAAACTCTATAAAAAGCTGCTGGACAACCTCAAAAATGCCCATCTGACAGGCTGAAAGCAAGGCTTGTTTTCTTAGTTCCTCAAAAGCAGCAATTTTTGGAGGCAGACGCACACACAAAGCGACAGCCTTAAAACACCCTATTAATTCATTTTTAGCACAACAAATCAGTAAATTTGGAATGTAGAGTAGAAAACACTTAGGTTGTTAAGTCATGTAATCCTAAAATAATTCCATGTATCTTAACAGAATTTACTACTAATGTCTAGAATTCCCTTAATTTCTAAAGAAAATGTGGAGAAACAAACGGTAACTGATATTTAACTTTTCAGCTGATTTAGCGCTGCCTGGATATGATTTTACAGCCAATTTCCAGTAGATTTCCTTTGATTTGACTTGATTTGTGCTCAATTATGTTAAACTCAGACTTGGACAGGCCAGAGTGAACTCATGCCCACACCTTGCATTACATTATGACCCAGCTGCTGTCGGTGGAGTAGCCGCTGGCTCTCGCTCGTCTACCCCTGACCGTCTAATCTCGCCTGCAGAGGCTGTAATCTCATCTGGAGCCGTGGCTGACTAAATGTGGGGAACGCTGGCCACGCAGTTATCTAGCAGCTAGCGCTTCTGTCTGGAACATCCCGGCCTACTTTAGCCCCCCTCCTCCCCGTGCCATGACACACACACACACACACACACCGCCTGGAAACTCTGACACAGGAGCCTGCGGTGTTACGTGTGCATGTTTGTTCTCTATATATCAAGTAACATGGCATTTCTGGATTTCCTGCCTCGGCTATTTGCACTGCTTTGTTATGTTTGCAGGATCCCAGCTTCAATGCAGAACCGACGCGGATGTAAATAAACTATTTAACAGCTTGTGCGTACGTGTGTGTGTATGTGTGTGAGCAGGGATGAGGCGACAATGGATTGGACAATCAGGCTGATGGGTAAAACCAGGTGTCACCTTTACGAGTAATTCCACAAATGCCAGAACAAAATGTGACACGTTGAAAATCAAAATAGAGCCTCATGGGCGCCTCAGAGTCCCGATGTTGGCCAAAATTCCAACAGTGGAAAAAGTGGTATCAATGCAGCCCTTATGCAAATGTCTAAGTGTGCGGCTCAGTGTGTGTGTGTGTGCAGCTGAGAGCCAAGAGAAAAAAATAACAAATGACTGTTTTCATTATTTATTAATGTGCCACTGTGGTCTTTAAATGTCAGAAAATAAACTTATTGTAATTAATTTTTCGGTCAGATTTTCAGGTTACGCTCTTGCCCTTCAAGTAAGCATTTTCCCAAACTTTTAGGATTGTCAGCTGCTGAATAAAAAAACATCTACTTACAAAACCTTATTGTGAGTAAAATCAAAATTATTGTCCAATTCTAATTCAAACTAGTGTGACAGAACGTTATGGTTTCCCTCTTAACTTATCCCAGCATGCATTTCATGAACCTCTTCAATTCATCCTGCAACCCAAACAGGGTTTAGTAAACACTGCCGTGATACAAAGACATGCTTGACCAAGAGATTATTTGGCAAAAATGGTTAACTGATTATAAGGATAGTTGCATAACTTTCATGCATGCATCAATGAATAATTGTATCTCTAATTTAAAAATTAGGGAAAAGCCTTTTTTTAGTCCACCTTCCCTTGCAATGCCGCGCACACGTACTGAGCATGCTCAGAGCGAGTTAAGGATGCATGGCTGTGCAGCAAGACCCCTTTCGCTCACTGCATCCTCTAACATGATAGCACACACACACACACTCTTCCCCGAAAATGTAAGTAACACAGATATACGTAACTGGCTCTGGTTGCATCCGGATCTACCCGATACATCATGTCTGCGATGACATCATCCACAATCTCACGGACTGGATGACGTTAGGAGGAAGTGGGATTTGAGTGGATGGACACGAATGCTTCTAATCTGGCCGATAAATTACACACATGCACACACACACTCGGTGCTGATGGTCATACTCTCTGCAGCCCGTGGGTGCGGCAGATGGTGGGCTGTCATTAGCGGACGGATAGTGAGTAGGTAGGGATGTGTGTGTGTGTGTGTGTGTGCATTAGAGAGGCACATATAGGGGCATGTATATGTTTACGTGCTAGCGTGGGCATGTGCGGGGAAATCAGTGTAATGAGAGTATTTGTATGTGTGTGAAGATAGTGCAAAGTGGCAGGTGTTTCCCCCCTCCAATCCCCCAACCCCCCCCCCACTCTCACACACTTGCCCTCTAGAGAGTGGCCATCTGCCACTAGCACTCAGGAGGGACTGGGGGTGTCACAGAAGGGCTCCTTCTGTCTCGAAGCCCCTCCTTCTATCCTTTTATCTCGCACCTACTACAAAGCCTGATGATGAAATCTTGAATCGCAGCGAGGGAGCAGGAGTTGGTCGTCTCCGTCAGATAAAGGCATTAGTCAGACGAGGAGGTGAAAACAGAGACGGCTGACTTGGCTAATCTGGGCTCTGGTACAGAACATCCACCTGGCTGAGCTGCGGCTAGCCGGGGACGCGAAGAGGAGGCGAGCAGCTTGGGTGAGGGCAGAGGTAAACACCACCTTGGAGTCACATGGGCTGGCCCGCTGACAAAAACAAGATGTAAACAAATGTCTGACCCTTGGCAGGCTTTAGGACATCCGAGTTGACTCTAGGTGGGGCACCGTAAAAATGCATCCAGGTGTCACAAGCTTATGACTTCAGGGTTTTTGTGGACAAGAAGAAGAGCAGTCACGTTCCTGAACGAGGGGGCTGTCACATGGGTCTAGGGGGGCCCAAATGCTAAATTCTTTCCAGAGTTGTGGTGTTGAACCAGAAGTTATCCCCACCCGAGAGTCAGCAGGTTTCCTTCCAGCCAAACTGCATTTCACTGAGAGGGTAAACTGAACTAATCTGCAGAGTGCGGTGGGTTGGGGTTTAGCTGGTTTAAAAAAAACCTGCAGACTTTTGGGTCAAGATGGCACATGGTCCGGGGGCCCAGCATGACGTCCCGATAAACACGAAAATCAAAGCCCCGCGCTAGTGGGGCCTGGCGCCAAAAAACCCCCACCGTAGCACACTTTGACCTCCTTCACCCCCGCCTCGCCGCACAGCAGAGGGACTGAGCGTTCAGTAAACAAGCCATCAGGTCTGCCATCCTGGGCCCTGCGCTCCCAGAATGCACCTCGGTCGAAGGAGGCCTCAGCAAATCAGTTTGTTTGTTGCTTTAAAAAGCTCAAGCCCCACCCCTCCTTTTTTTTTTTTTTTTTTTTTTTACTGAGCATACAAGGCTGTGCTC
>JAPZDV010000017.1:11828002-11875193 GCA_029814665.1 Acanthurus lineatus
TCTAAGTGAACAGCCTAATGAGGCAGAAGGGCAGTGGAGTGCACGTGCCATCCTGCCCCATTATGCACGCATTCATCCGCTCTCCCACAAACAGTCAGGCAAGCAGCACTGGAAAACAAAACAGGCCTCTCTCTCTCTTTCTCTGCACATCTCTGCCAAGTGTTCACGGATGCAGGCTACGCCACTGGAAAAAAGAAAAAACGATGATCTCTAAGAGGGGGAAAAAAAAAAACACCCCCAACTGCCCTGCATGCGTACGTGCTAGAGTCCACATGTATGTGCTTGAGTCTCTTCCCTCCCTCCCTCACTGCAGCCGCTTACATTCAACAAGCTTTATTAGCACCATAAAAATATCTGTACAAAAAAACATGAGCGCTGAACACGTGAACACCAACACACCTCGCATGAAAACAAACACGTTTGCAGTCATTTATCTGCAAAACATATTTTTGAAAAAGGGATGCGGCAGACCAGCATTAACTTAGTTTACCGCCTGTTTAGCTGAAAAACAGCCATTTGACTCAGGTCACGAACATGTCACTGTCAAAGATGTCACACTGCTGTAAATCTAAAGAATGCATAAATTAAAGCTCCTCTGTGAAATAACTGATTTTCAGTACTGTTGCTGCAACTCTGTGTTGGTATTTTCCTCTTTATTTACCAGAATATCACTGATTGTGCAAATAATAACAACTTTAATAGCATTTTTCTGTTCTGTCTGTTAAAAATGAAACATAATATAACCTCTCTCTCTTTCTCTCTCTCTCTTCACACACAGGGGCCTTGTGGTGAAATAAAAAAGCCACTTTCTATTCAAATGGCGTGGAGCCGGGACAAAAACAAGCCCCTCTCACAGCAACTTTTCAAACCCGCTCTGCCAGGAATGCGGACCGTGACATCCAGTTACCTGATGGCCGCATAGCAACTCGCCCACTTTGTTGTTTTCCCTCGCTGCCTACAAGGACGCACACACAAACACATATCCACTTGTGCTGGGCCTCACATGTCAGCATACAACCCCCCCCTACGCACAGACACACACATACACACACACACACACACACACCTCCCTGCTCCCGCCCCCCTTCTACATGCTGGCAAATGCATGTGAGTTCAATGCGTCCAACAAACAGCGTGGGGACCGAAAGTCAAACTTGGCTTTTTTTTTTTTTCTGTCAACATTCTGCCGTCCCTGTGTTGTTTACGCCGTCTGCCGACTGACGCCACGGCTTTATTTTGCTCATTGAGATATTCTGGGACACTATTGATCACGGGATGGGTGGGTGCATGGGGTCTATAGAGGTCACATTGATGTGCAACACATCCTAAAGCCTACCCAACTGAAAAACAACAACCGGAAATGCCTGCGGCTCAGAGTGACATTACAACCGAATGGGAAGCCTTGCCTATTAGCTTTGTGGCATTCCTTTGGTTTTACTCACAACATTAATTTTAATAACAAGCCTCCATAAATCAATTTATATAAACTTGATAAGGCAGTGTTTTTATACCTCTGAATTCTCTGTGTGCCTGTGTCTGATGGTTTATTATGAATCTCTAGCCTCTCATTTCTGCTTTCTGTCCAAACAACTCCCATTCATAACGAGCGTTGGTGGAATCCCAAAATCTACTTGTGTATTTTTAGTATCTGCAGCCCACAACAGTAGCAGCGAGGCAGCGTCCTGCTCAGTCATGGTGCTTGTTTACTTCAGAGCTCACAGCCTGGTCACGTTTCATAGCAGCCTTGTGCTGCCTTCACGTGTTGCAGGAAATGTTGTGACTACCGACAGAGAATGATTCAAAAACTAGTTAAAGGATGATTGATTGCAGGAAACATCAAAGGTTACTCCTGTTTATTTGGACACTTTCACTTGCACTCTATTGTTTTATTGCAATTGTGGCCACAAAAACACTCATCATGTTGCAGGATCTGTAAACAGCCAGAAGTGGGAGCTTAAGAGGAGCACCTGAAGGCATCAGCACCACCTACTTATGTGCTTTGAAATCCACAGAGGCTGCTTGAATTTGAATCTAGAGGAAATGCAAGTTTGTTTTTTTTCTCTTTCCTCTTTCAACTGCACAGTACAGCTCTCTTTTCATGCTGTAAAACTAAACTGCCTAACTGGTTAGTTTCAACTAAAAACATCTACTTTTCACATTTCTAAAACACTGGACTCCTTCCTTTTTAGAACAAAAACCCTTGCAGGACTTTCAGCTGAAAGTTTATTTACATTATTTAGCAGCAGCACATCTGACATGAACCTCACTCACCTTTGGCAGTGGTTGCAGTCTCCTTGAATCCCAAACAGACATATGGTGTGCTGTGTAATCCATTGATACCCCCTTTGCAGCTGCTGGTGGGTTTGAAGCCAGCCAGGTCCTCGCATTTCTCCACATCCCTGTTGTCCAGCAGGTTCAAGGCAATGTAGTTCAGTCCGTTCGGGTAGCCGGCCGAGCTCTGCCGGTTCACCGGGCTGCCGTACTCCTCGTCCGAGCCCTCGCTGCTCCGCGACGAGATGTTCTCCACCGAGCTGTGCCTCTTCACCCTGTCGCCACGAGCAAAGGAGGGGAAGACTGGTGTCACCGTGGCGGTGGAGGAGAAGGTCTCGGAGCTGTGGCGCCGACGTCCCTGCGGATTGGCTCGTATCACCTTGGCGGAGCAGTCGGGGTCCAGCGTGGAGGAGGAAGTGGCCCCGAGCAGAAAGACCCCAATGCCTTCTGGGACTCCCTGGTCTTCCAGAGAAACTCTCCTCTCCCTGCTGATCTGGCTGCTGGAAAACAACATTCAAAAACATGAGATGCTTAGTCAGAAAGTAGCTTTTATTTTTATACCCACAACAAAAAAAGACTTGTTATGTGATGTTGAGTCACAGCTTCTCTCACAATTCAAACTCCAGCTATATGTAAGGTTAAAAAACCTTCATGTGATCTTCCTTGTGATCAAAATACACCGAGGATAAAGATTAACATCTGGATATAATATCAGATATTAGTGTTAATGCTGATTATCAGACACTTGTATTACATTAATTCATTGAGTAAAAATGTAGTAATTAACATGTGTGATCTTGTAATAACTGTCACACAGCCACACAGTTGAATTAAATGATAATAAATGATAAACATGGCTTCCTCTCAGCACATGAACATGTACCTTGCTGTGTTCTGGGGAACAAACTGCGGAGGCGAGCTCGTCATCTCAAACGTCATCTCAGTGTAGTCGTTTTTCACATCATCAACGCGGCCCTGAGACCTTTTCTCACCATCCAGACGGTACACTCCGTCCTCCTCTGAACAGGGGCACATTGATAACTCTGGAAGTGTGTCCAAACGCTCGGCGGGAGTGTTAGCCTCCTTGGGGGAGTGTGAGCCCAGCTCCAGGTTTATATAGTCTGCCAGAGAGGACCTCCCCGGGCCCCCACAGCTGGAGCCCAGAGACGAGGACTGGCTCTCTGTGGATACGATGGAGGGAGGCGAGAATCTGGTGCCATTGAAGTCGATGTTAATGTACTCCCCGGGGCTCCTGGGTTCTCCAGGCAGGGGGTGTTCATTCATACTGGGCAGGGTCCTCAGGGTGTCTAGTGACAGCCTGTTCGGCCTGCCAAGCCTCCCTCTGAAGGGGAGGGTCTCTGCCCGGCCGTGCCTCACCGGGGAGGGTACCGAGGGGCTCAGCGGCGAGGTTTGAGCTGCACTGGGCTGCATCACTGAATAATAGTCTGACTCCCCCAGCCTCTGCCGCAAACTCTGGGGGCTCATCAACACGTACTGGTTGCTCTCCTCGTTCTTGGCGGCCTGAAGCTTAGCGGGAAGCGTGAGGGAACCCGCCTGGTAAGCCGACCTCACTGATGCAGGTTCACCAGCCAGCAGGCCCAAGTAGTAATCAGGAGGGGTCTGGAGTGGAGGGGGGTTCCCAGGTGACATGTTCATGTATTCACCGTGCCTGTCGGGGCTCTCGATGGAGGATTTGGAGCCACAAAACATCCTCATGTAGCCGTTGTCCTCCAGAGAGCTGCTGCAGGGGGAGTTGGTCTTGTAGCCGCCATTGGCAGCTGCCTGAGGATGCACCCTCGGGTTCACAATCTGCTTTGGTGCTGAGACGCACATGGGACTCATGGGTACGTAGTTGTCCGCCTTGCCAGACTGGGAGGCAACACCCGGCGTCATGGGCATGTAGCCGTCGTCTGCGAGGTTACTGCTGGAGCTCCTGGATGAACCGATTTCAATGTCTCCGTAATCCTCAGGGTAGGACACTTTGGGCGAGGCGGAGTGGGAGTTCTGTCCGTGGGTCATCCTCATGAGCGTGTACTCGTCCAGGGAGGCTGACGACAGCGGCGCCACCACCCTCTGTTGACGTGGCGTGGTGAGGGAGTGCGTCCTCTTCCTGTAAGCCTTGTCACATGCCAGACCCTCCCCAGACCTGCTGCCATTCGCCCCCTCCATTATCATATAGCCACATGGGTCGTTGATGTCACGGGATGGAGGCGTGCTGGACAGGGAGTCCGGGGTGTCACTGCGGGTCAGGGACAGGAACTTGGGGTCACCTGGGCTGGAGCTGTAATCATCACACAGCATGAAGCCATTGTCACTGAGGGAGCCAGAGATGGAGGCGCTGCAGCTGAAAGGCCGCCTGGCTTTCACAGGAGTGCAGATACCAGCCCCCCCTCTGGGAGACATGCTGATGGGGCTGGAGGCAGCAGGAGGGGAGTTGGACACCGGCATGGACCGGCTGTGATGCAGGTTGGAGGAGGACTCAAGCATTTTGCAGGTGCGCCCGCTGCTGAGCGTGTGGGACCTGATGAGGTGATTCCCAGAGTTTGGACTGGTGGGACTCCCGTTCACAGATATGGACATGGACACGGGCCGCGTCACGCTTCCATCGCCCTCGCTGGCCGTCCTTATCCGGCAGGACGTGAACTTTCTCCCCGGGGACGTCGCTGCCATGCTGTCTGTCCTGGACCTCCTCACCAGGCCAGTCTGACTGGGGGGGAGGTTGTTGAGGTTGCGTCGTGTGGGCACAGAGATGGGGTTGGTGCTGGCAGACTGACTCTTGCTCCTCGGCCTGAACTCTGACAGCTCTTTCATGGCTTTCATGGCCTCCAGGATGGTCTCATGGATGTTCTGCGCAACCACCGAGTCCTCCGCCTGCATCCAGAACTCCCCGGGCCCGGTGACCGCCGACCGGCCCACCTCTATGAAGAAGAAGCTGTCTGAGTGGCCGCATCTCCGGATGTTCATGAGCTGTAAACTGACAGCAGCTGTTTCTGAGTTCAGTTTCACAAAGCTGATGGTCCGGCTGGACAAACACAACCTGTACACTCCAGTGAGGTTCTTGATCTGACCCAAGCCTTTGGATTTCAAGTTGACCTGCCAGACCTCCTTGTAGGTGGCTGTCGCAGGGGTAATGAGTCCGTAGCTGGCCTCCTCAAAGCCCACCAAAGAGGAGGTGGAAGCGGGGCTGTCGTACACTTTCCCCTCGGCTATTAGATCAGTCAGGACCGTGTACCAGCTCTCCTGCTCCTGCTCGTTGTCTGCAGCCACGGCGAAGTACTCGTCCTTGGTGTAGAGGGCGATGAGGTGCTTGTGTTTGGCGTCGGCCCGTTTGTTTACGCACAGACAGGAGTCCAAAGTTATGACCCGTTTCGCGGCGGACTTGTTTCTCCATTTCTTTTCGCTCTCGTAATACTCCAGCCGGGCAGGGCAGCGCTCGGTCGGCTCCCGGAGCACGAAAAAGCGCCGGTGTCCGTGTTTCTGCTTCCTCAGGTATCCGCACTTCTTCACACCATTCGTCCCATTAGATAACAGGTGTCCTCCCGTCGCCGGAGGACTTGCCATTTCTCTCCGATTCTCTATCCAAGTTCCAGATTAAGCAAAGTCCTTTTTTTTTTAAAGAAATAAAAAAACAAACTCGCAGCGATAAAACTTTTAAAAAATAACCCGTTTTTTTTCTTCTTCTTCTGTTTAATTTAATCCATAGCAGACACCGATGGCTGTGTCCGCTGCTCGCCGCGGTTGGAGCAACAGTGCAGTCGGACCAGACCAGAGACTGATCCGATCCTGGAGAAAAACAACATGTGACGCTGCTGCTCTAAAAACAGAATAAAACACAGAGTCATAGAGGGGCGGGGCGGGGCGTCGTGCAGGGGGCCGTGCCTGTCCATCACATGGCTCCGGCGCTTCCTATTGGCCAGTTAAATAATTCAAGGCAGACAAGCACCGCCCCTTCTTTCCAAACAGTTCTCTCATGTTGAAACAAAAATTATCACAAGTCCATTGAATAACAAGAAATCCTGCGTATTGTGCTGTTAAAATGAAGCGTAAAAGAAAAGCGAAATCACTCAAGAATCGTTTTATCTATCTTTTAAATGCAGCAATTATATTTTAATTAAAAAACGCTGTTTTTATACGTCTAATATGTCTTTTTTTCAAAGTTTGATTGGCAGGTCAATTGAACCCGTTTGGATTAATGAGAATTTAAAATTAGCAAGACAATGCTGGATTGTAACCATTAATTTCTCAGGCAGAAATACTGTAAACAACCCCGATGTCCCACTTGTTACATAAGGGGTGTTGTGGCCTATTTTTAAACCTGTGGGTATTCCTCTCCAAATGGAGCCTTGCAATTCCTATTTATGTGCATCATAATTTAATCTCCCACCTAACACCCCAGCAGAGTTCACATTTGCTAAGAATTAAGGTTATTATCTTTTGAAAAAGTAGCTTTTGCAATATAAAAAACAGCTGAGGGGAGGAAACCTTGTTTTGGTGGGTGATTTGATGCTCCTTTATGCTTATGCTGCACTCTACTGCATATTTACAAAATGTTCATGTTGAATGAAAAACAGCCCTCTCGCAGAGGGGGGATGACTGAAGCGAATGCGTCAGAGGGTTCAGTGCAGTAACAAGCTGCAGAAATGCTGCCATCATCTGGCTGCTCGGGTTCCCTCCCTGCAACACATGATCTGAACACATGATTTAAAAAACTTTCTGACCTGAGTATTATTCACAATCTGATACAAACTGAACAGGAGCTAAAGGTGAGTAACAAACCCTTGTGGGGGCTTTAGGCTGTGAAGGGCCTGTCATTAGGAAGAAGCTTGCAGACATCTGTTCATCAGCTCATCTTGGTAATTATGTCAGTAATTCTGTGTGTGATCTCAGTGATCATTAGTCATGTCAGCCAGGCACCACGGCCAAGCAGACCCCCCCACCCAAATGCACACTTGGATTGTTTTTTTATAATCTCCCAGCATGCAGATTACACCTCTGTCAATGAGGTGTCAGTGTGAATTAGATCCTGCAGATGAAGGGGAGGGTATCCTGCCTTAATGAGCATATCTACCCCTATAAACTAACACAGATACGGCAGATTAAGGGTAATCCCTGCCTTCTCAAATCACCATTGTTCTCATTATTGTTATTGTTGACGCATGTTCATGTGATCCCGGTGACATTTGGCTGCTGCCTATTTTTCTGTTTTTGCACAAGTGTTAATATATCGGGGTTAAGCCCGGCTGCAGCATGTGTTTTCAGCATTAACCGTCACCTTTAATCTGTGATATGAGCAAAAACAAACACCTTCACCAGGATTTAGTAACACATATTTGACCGCCGATATAAACAGCCTGAAGCAAAAACAAAGGAACAAAGAGATTATTGTTGACATCTAACTGGCAAAGAGGCACAATAACTTGGCAACAATGCTGCGGGAATTTTGCTGAATGGTGATTATTGTTGTTTTGCTGCTCTGTGTTTTTGCAGACAGTTCATGGGATGTGGTGTGCTAATATGTTCCCACAAGGTTTATTTCAACACTAATCTGGGTGTTTTGTGCGTAAATCCAGGGATGTTTTATTTGTGCAAACATGCAGGTGTGTCACAGCCCTCTCATTTAAAAATGTGGTTTTATTATTTTCAAGTTAGTTCAAGCACACGTTGTTAACTTTTACTCCACATAGAACAAACTTTCTGTTCCTTTAATGCAGGAAAGCAAAATATCAGCTAATAAGGAGCTCCTCTTGCTCAGTGGGATATTTTGGGATTTTTTCCATTGCTTGTAAATTTTCATCTCCAGGAAGCCTCAACTTCATGCTACCACAGCGTGAAAAGGGCCTGAGGATGAATGTTTGTACTCTTATTCCTAGAAAATCTCTCGCTCAGCTGCTTTTCCAGATGATTCTTTGGAGCATCTCCAGTTTGCGTATCTGTTGTCTGGCTTGAGGAAAAACTTGTGATTGGTCGGTTTTACAGAAATAACTCAACGTCCACTTACTGGCTTTTCTGAAGTTTCTTTGACCTGCATCCAACTGTCTTCGTCAGCAGACAGTTTGCTCATATATGATAATTTTGTCCAACTAATGATAGCGATTCTGTTAATAGGGAAACTTTAACAGAACCCCCCCCAAAAAAACAAGTCCAAAAGCCAAAGACTTTTAATTTTAAAAAAAGCAGCACACATTTATTTAAGCCAGTAAATGATGGACATTTTTGCTCAAAAAATGAACAAAATGATAAATCAAGAAAGTTGGCAACTCGATTTCCATCAATCAAAGTGTCAGCCAATCATTGCCTGTCTCCAAGAAAATAAAGTTTGACTGTAATTACAGTGTAGTTGAATGCTGGGAATGAAAATGAAGACAGAGATCAGATTCCCAGTAAAATCCAGGCTTAGTGCTTCTCTTTGCCAGATCCTCACACAACAAAGCTGCTTTTCACCGTGTAAACATACAGATCAGTGCACCAGAAGGTCAAGCCAGAGGGGTCAGCTGCAGGACCAAAGGCTTTCAATGCTAACTGCTCTGCAGCACAGAAAGCCTTTTCAAGCATCAAACGTTCCACACATGCAGCTTCAACATTTAACGCCTCCATAATTGTGGCTCACGTGTATGATTATGACCCAGAGCCTTGTGGTATCTGTATGCAAAATATGAATGAAAGGTCCAACTAGTGAATGCATGCATGCATGCATGCACACAGTTGAACACACACTGACTTAGTTCCAAGACCAACAGGTCCACAGAGCAATTACTAATATTATAGCTGCAGGATATTATTGGCTGTTGTTATTTACTTTTTGATAGTCCAATTAATTATTTAGTCAATGAAATTTAAACAGATAATGAAAATGCCTGACTCAAGTCACAGAGACACATGCACACAAACAGACGAAAAAAAAAATCTAATGCAGTATTTTATTTTAATTTTTGGTTTGGTTGCTGAATAAATTAGAACTTTTTGTTCACTCTTTGCTTGCAGATGTCAAAAAGTTTCAAATCAAAGTTTGGACCAACAGACGTTAAAGTTTCAGCAGTATCTTGTACCCTTTGGTACCAGGAAGCGGATAACTGATCAGTAACGATAGTCGATAATGACGGTTTGACACGCAGAGGACGCATGATTACAACGATACAACACTGACCTCTAGTGGTGAACAGAAAAACTGCACATGTCGAATTAAAAGACCTGACAGCTCTGATCTTTGCTTTGGCAGATGTTTATGTAACCCCATTTCTGTTGAGAAAATGGAAAAAAATAGAACAATGTAAAGAATTGATATCACAAATATAATAACTGGAAATATATTTGAGGCTTAGCTAAAAAAGTAAAAATTTAAAGTTTCTTGGTCAGTGCAAAACATTTTTACTTCATTTTTATGTAGTTAATGCATTCACATAATTAATCATTTTTATCATCATAATACTTTGAAAATGAAGACAATATTTAATTCAGACGGTACAAAATTAGTAATTTTTTTTTATCTTATCATATTTGAATGCAAATTAAGTCAATGACATTATTGAGAGTCAAATGACATTTTGAATACTTCAATCAAAAGTACAAATTTTACTTGTTTTTTTATCACGCAATTTGAACATACAATGAGCATTTTAATTAAATAGTATGGCAGACTTCTTATTTATTTTCTTTTATATTGACCTCCATTAATTTTGATGAATATGTGTGACTTTAACTGTTACCCACAAAACAATTGAGTTGTTTTTTTATTATTTAAATGAAGAAAAAAAGAGTGTGCTAGTTTTAAAGAGTAATGCAAGCCTAAATGGCACACAAAAACAGTGAAGTCGTCAGGACGATTGACAGGCGCGCACATGCGTAGAATCCTACGTAATTTCCGTTTCACTCTTCCTGTCAAGGCAGCAAAAACTATGCAGGCTATTCATATCAAAATAAAATGCGTGCTACACAACATGTCATTTTTTTGACGGAAGAAAGGGGTAGTTTGCGTGAATAGTGTTGTATGTGGTTAGAAATGAATGAAATAGCTGTCTTTCCCTTTTTAAACACTTTATGTTTCCTCGCTCTGGCAAATCTTTTTTAGAATAATGCGCCATATTTTATGCTTGAACTTCCGGTTACGTTGCAGCAGTTAAACATGGCTGACTTTACGCTGGCCAAGCACGAGACGTTGGAAACCGTCAAACAGCTAACCGTGGTTAGCGAATGTAGGTTAGACTTCTAGTAGCACAAACAGAAACATGGTGTCCGCCGCGGTCCTTTTTCTGTTGACAGTGGGCTCTGTCTGTGAGAAAGCTTCAGCAGAGAGAAAATTAGTATACGTGACTGTGGTGAGTATTTTTAAATTGCTGATGAAAGCTTCGGAAACTAGGTTAAACTCTGCTGCTGTTTCTCTTTGGTATAGACAGACGCTCACGAAACTGCTTTCAAGATTTAGGATATTTAACGTTTTCTTTGCTTATCTGTAAATGTGTGCAGTTTCCTGACGCAAATGAAGTCTAAAATAAGTCACTTGAGCCTTTTCGGTAAATCGGCACATTCATGTATGACCTAACAACACGCAGTTTCTTTAAGAAGCAAATTTTGTTTTGGTTCACAACGCTTGTCATTAATGAAAGGTACTAAAAAAACCAACACGCTAAGCCGTGGTGAAAATGAACATTTTAATTTATACAATAGTGAAATTGAACGTTAAATTGATATATTTTTAATGGAAAATGTGTAAAAGGTAAGATTTGTTTTGAATTCAGAGCAGTTCACCACGAAGCATACAAAGACCCAACATGAACTCGGTTAGCAAGTGTCCAGCTGTCTTCTGTAACTTCTCCTAACTTTTATGTTAAAGTTGTTCTAGTAAACGAGGAGTCAACCCTGCATAACAAACCTCAACCAGTCTGACGTGTCAGCTTTAATAGGCATGTCAGAAATAATTGCCTAAAGTTAATCCTGTCACTCAGCTGGACTGACAATACAAAAAGTAAACAGTGCTAGATAAACATTTGCTGATGTTTGTGTAAACGCTGATATTGTGAGGGTTTTATCTAATCTCTAGGGCGTTTTGGTCAGATAATAATTTGGGTCAAGAAGGAACCTCCATTGTCTCTGCTTGAATGTTTCCAATATTACAAGCACAGACAGTTATTCAGGAAAACACACACTGAAATACTGCAGATATGGCTGTTCTGCCTTGTTTTCAGCTCATCAGGATAACCAGCTTTCCCCAGCAAAGAAACGATACAGAAATAACTATCTTGACAAAGTGACAAGGATATTTGCTTCACTGCAAGATGAAAGGTTTACACAGATAAGAGACAACAAGTGAAACTGAAACAAGTTCATCCGCAGCACTGTGTGTTTGTATTGAATTTGAATTTTAAGTATATAATGAGGGGAGGATATAATATAAATGTATCTCGCGCTTATGTCAAAGTTTTCTTGAGGCTTTTTTCCCAGAGCTGCACTAATGATACTTTTGAGAGTATACAGCACATTTTGAAAGTAAAAAATCCCCAAACCAGGCACATTTTTGTATTCAAAACCTCAAAATCTGCTCTGTCTTGAGGATGAGTAAGTCCTCCTCCGTTCCTGCGGACATGGAGTCTTTCATGGATGCTTTGTTAATGAAGCATTGGATACACTCTTGTTTTCCTTTGTTAACATCATAAAATTGAGCATCTTGCATGTCACACTGTGAACATAAGACCCTAAGAGCTTCATAGATGACTCTTGTTTTGTTAAATGCTGCTGAGGAAGCTTAATGTTCTCACTCTTGCACTCATTCTTAGAAACACTTACCTAATTGCCATTAATGGAGCATGAAGCTGATAAGATTAGCAGTTTTAAAGGGATATTCCACCCTTTAAATAGGGTTTTACACACTTTTTAAGCTATTCTGGATCAAGCAGTCATGCATGCACCCCACACCAGGCACCCTCAGTACGTTTTAGTGTCTCAAGGACTGAAACTTGAGACTGTTCTTCTTGAGCAGCCACCTGATGTGACCCAGTAGACTGGGAACAGCTACTTCTTTCAAATACACAAACAAAAGGTTTCACAACACAAGTTCTCTATTTACTGTTAAAAGAAGCGTAAATTATGAAAGTTCCTGAAAAGATCCCTAAACAGTAATGTTGATGCACTTTATAATTGTGGGACTTTGTTCTGCACAAAGAATATATTGTTTCTTAAGTATAATATGTCATGCTCTGATACTCACTTATTTAATCATCATTCATGACTTCCTTTTTTTGTTTGCGGGCATGTTTAAACTGCAGTTTAAATCAGTCTAAGGCCTGTTTGTAGTCTTTAGTTGACTTGTTTTGTCTCTCAGTGAAAGACACAACAGTGTCTGACAAACACTTGACTGCAGCGTTTCTGTCAGCTGACTGGATTTTGTAACAGCTTCTGCTGACACAGATTAAACTGGGATGAAGGTTTTAAATCGATTCAGTCTCAGAGAAGCCGCATGCTGTTTACAAATGTTACATGTAATTAAATGCGAAATTTTAAGCATTTTAGAAGAGATGGGAAGCAGTGAGAAACAGGGGCCTCAAAATCCCCCACTAGATTTGTTGACATCCAAAATTGCAGATCTATGACAAAAACTACAGCGTGTTCCTTCTTCAGTCTGTGCCGGGATTTTTCAAACAGCTTGTGTTACCGCATGTCACATTTCTTAGTACTATAGTTGCAGTTTCACAGTGAAGGAGAAATAGTGTGTCATCAGTTTGGTGTTTCCTGACATCTCCTTTCTCTTCCCTCCAGTTGTTTCGGCATGGTGACCGCTCACCGATCAAAATCTTCCCCACTGACCCTCACAAAGAGAGCGAGTGGCCTCAAGGCTTTGGCCAGCTGTCACAGGTACAAAGAATGGATGTTACATTGAAATGTTTGCAGAAGATAAGAACTTATGTTTGCATTATGATTCATACATTTGCTCTAGTAGGAAGTGCATCATTTTATCTGGATACTGTGTTAAAAAAAATGGATACATGTCCATTTTGGATGTTCTTAGCAACTATTTTCTCAACTAACTGTTTGGACTGGTCAACTTTACTTGAGCACATTTTAACCAGTCTGTCTTTGTCTATGTTTTAGGAGCAGTTTGAAATTATTAATCCTTAACAGCCTGAATACATTTTTCTTCAAATAATCATTCAGCTTGACACAGCTCATGTCTGTACCTGTACAGCTCAGTGCTGCAGACACGTTAAACTGAAGAAAAATCCCCCTTTTCTTTCCAAAAGTTTAAAAAAATAAGCTCTGAGCTTTTCTCCCACGAGTAACCAGCTTTAAACTATCCAGCACAGCCTGACCTTTTAGTCTCAGTGTGCACAGCAATCACATGCGTTTTCTCCAGTAAATCATTCTCCAGTTTACAACTGCTCACCTGCTGTTTTTTATGTTGTTGACCTACTCTAAGCTTGCAGGTGTAGAAAAGGTTTAACCACTGATGCATCAGAGTTATAATGTCAGTCTGACTTTCCTCTCTGTGGTTCTGTTTGTCTGTTTTCAGGAGGGGATGAGGCAGCACTATGAGCTGGGCAGCTTTCTGAGGAATCGATACAAAGGATTCCTCAATGAATCCTATGACAGACACGAGGTAGATGCTTTCAGATCACATGACACCTCAGCAGAATCTCACAGACAGACAATGATTCATAATAACAATGAGGAGGAAGGGGCTGGTTGCCATGTTGGTGTTACACAGTTCATGGGGGTGCTGAGATGCCTGGAATATGATGGAAGTTTGAGAGGTGTTTTCTAGGAGGAAGGCCTCAGTTCATTAGCCCCTTTTTCTTTACACTCTCCTGTATATTTGGACTAAACACATTTAATTCTGTCATGCTACAGCTTGAAAATAAAATTCAATCCCTCACTGGCAACTTCTTCATCCTCAGATCAAAGTCCGCAGTACCGACTACGATCGCACCCTGATGAGCGCTGAGGCCAACCTCGCAGGTCTGATTACTCCTCTTCCTTTTACCAGCATCTCTCTTCTCTTTAGCACTCCTCTTCCTCACATTAACGTCTGTTTCTTGCCGTCTTCCAGGTCTCTACCCTCCTGCTGGTCGGCAGATCTTCACAAAAGACTTGAAGTGGCAGCCGATACCTGTTCACACCGTTCCAATGAGTGAAGAGAAGGTGTGTTCAATGAATGATAATGTAATTTAACCAAAGCTCTGCGGTCCAAAGCCTGAACTTTCTGTCTTCTCCTTTAGCTTCTCTCGTTTCCTCGGGCCGACTGTCCTCGTTTTGAACAGCTAAGAAATGAAACTGAGCAAACACAAGAATATCTTAATATCACGTCTACTTACAAGGTAGAGTCTGTTTTTATTTCCACATAAAATTATATGAATTCAGTACATGGTTCTTAGTGGTCATGTACTCAATATGTCCAATATTTTTGGAAAAATTTGGGGGGGGGTTGCATCACCAAAAGCTTAATACAATCAGCCTGGTTCTGATATTTTGAAGTGTAAATATGTTTAAATTATATATAAATGTTTAAAGATTTTTGAGGCCGATAGAAATGTAAGCATGTGGAGTTTACTGTGTTTCTGTCTTTAGGACATTATAGAGCTGGTGAAAACTAAAACAGGACTGAATGACACTAATGTTGAATCAATCTGGAGCGTTTATGACACACTCTTCTGTGAGGTGAGAACACACACACATACACACACATGTCCAGAGTTATACGGTCACTGCTATCAAAAAAAGAAGTTCAGAGCAGAAGTTAAAGACCTACTTTTAAACAGGAAGTATATAAACTTGAGGTCAACAGTTGAAGAATTCACTTATGAGGTCTGGCAGTGCAATTAAATATGTTTTGAGAGAGATTTCAGCAAGTTGTCATGCCACAGTTGCAACATGTTTTAAGTAAAAAGTACAAAGACTCAAGCAGAAAAAAAGGAAGCCCTGCTTTAGTGTTTAAGAGACTATTTTGATAAGCGAGCTGTTAGAGGAACATGATTGTGCAACAAGAAGCAGTGTCACGTTTTTCTATTTTTTATCTTGTCTAGTTCACAAAAGGTCACTGGCTGCTTTTCAGCCCATGGTTCTTAACAGAAAATCAATGTACTGTAATACAGAAAAGTATATGGACATCAGGAGATATGATTTGACATTTTCAGGTAAAATCCTCATCATAATGAGTCACGAGCCAAACAATAAACCAGGGAGAGTCACATGATGAACAAACAGTGTGAGAGATGGTTTCAGAGTGAGAGGTGCCATCATGAACAAAAAAACAAGTTCTTCTTAGTCAACTTTTCTTTTCTCTGATGAATTCATGAATTCCTACTGTGTGTGTGTGTCTGTGTGTGTCTGTGTGTGTCTGTGTGTGTGTGTGTGTGTGTGTGTGTGTCAGTCCCGTCACAACATGTCAGCACCTGATTGGGTGACTCCTGATGTCATGGAGAAGCTCCGAGTGCTGAAAAACTTTGGATTTCAGGTAGATGGAGCAGCAAAATTATGGTTTCATTGATGAGTTTTTGTGTCTCATAATGATTCAAATATTTTTGTAAAGGCAAATGTTTTTTAAATGTAATGACACTGTGTGATGTCTAATTTTCAAAGGCCTTGTTCGGGATCTACAAACAACAAGAGAAGAGCCGGCTGCAAGGAGGTGTGTGTGTGTCTGTGTGTGTAGTTGAAAGATTGTTAGAAAGAAAATTGATAGTTTGTTGTGGGGACTTGAAATACAAGCTCAGCATTATACACAAATGTGTGGTTTCATTTAAAAATAGCTGATTGTTTAAGTTTAGTAGATTTATTGCAACATCTGAGCTCCACACAGCTCTATTCATTGTTAAGGTTTTTATAATGGGAATTATTGACAAGTAGAAAAGTGCAGAATATGAGAGGAATTATCCTTTAAATACAGGAATTAAAAGGAAAAAATGAACTGCTGTCTGTCTCTTAGGTGTCCTCTTGGGTGAAATAGTGAAGAATCTTTCCAAGATGGCCGCCCCAGACCCCAATCAGAGACTGAAAATGATGATGCTGTCAGCGGTGAGCTAGTTATCAAGACCAACACTTCAAGAATTACTGTTTACTGTTGGTGGATTTTATTTTTTAAACTTTGACTGATGCTAGGCTAGCTGTTTCTCTGGTTTCCAGTGATAGTGCCATGCTAAGCTAACTAGCTACTTGCTATAGTCTCATGAAATGGTATCTAACCTCTTATCTAACTATCAATAAGACAGCAAGTGAGTATATTTCCCAAAGTGTCACACTGTCGCTTTAAAGTGTGTGTGTGTGTGTCTGTTCCACAGCATGACACTACAATCACTGCTCTGCAATCCAGCATGAATGTGTTCAATGGAAGACAGCCACCATATGCTTCTTGTCAAATATTTGAGCTGTACCGGGAAGACAACGGGTAAAAGTCTCACACACATAAACACACACACACTGTATACTGTAGAAATTCACTCGAACTTCACCTGACACACACAGACTGCATGTGATATTGAGGAGTTGGTATCATAAAGAAAGCAAAAATAAGCTAAGTGCAGTAAATGTATGAGACTTTTACTTTGAAATTTAACACAACTAAATCCAGCTGAGTCAGAAACACAAGTATGATGTAGTTGTTTTGAGTAGCTTTTCTGGTCCTGTGAGGCCTAAACCACACCAAAGGAGGATTTTTTAAGATGTTGTTTTTCCGTGCAGTCACAAAATATTCTGTCCACGTCCACACATGAACTCAATAAATCTCTGTCCAATGAAAAACACAAAAGACATAATTAAAGTGCTGCCGTGTGCAAATAGCTAACCCTCAAGCAGTTTTGGCCAATCAGAAGTCTGAAAAAAGCCATTTCAGCAGACAAACTGCAACCAGAGTTGCAACCAGTTCACCCAGAATCTGCCTCTTTGACAGCAGGGAGTCTGTTGTCGGAGTGTTGAGTTATGAAGTGACCTCTGTAACACATTCTGATGCCTGTTTCTCAATGTGGTAAAAGAGTAACTGTACAGTTTTGTGTAAACATGTAAAAAAGTCCCGTTGGTGAGGTTCGCACTGTGACCCCCTCGTGTAAACAAAGGGGCACAAACTGACGTCAAACAGATGCAAAACAGGACACAGTCTGTTGTCATAAGAAGGTAAAAACTGCTGCATTTGAAAAATACAATATTGGAGTGAAAAAAGCGATGAGACTCCAAATAATCCAGTTAAAAATCAGAACTATCGATGGGTTCAGACGGTTGACAGTGAAAGCGAAACATATTTAAATAAAATATCAGACAATTAAAGACTGTAAACTTGAAATCTTTACCCTTTTCCCTCTCTGTTCATCCAGCTCTGCATCGGTGTCTCTGTTTTACCGGAATGACTCTAAAGTGGAGCCGTACGCAGTGCAGTTACCTGGCTGCTCCCTTGACTGCCCCCTAGAGGACTTTGTGAGAATTACAAAGCCCTCTATTTCAGAAGACCGCGACAAAGAGTGTCAGTTGCCTTCAAAAGGGAGGGATAGAGGTGAACTTTACACACACTCTCACACACATGCACACACACTCACTTAAAACTTAGGACTGCCAAAGTTAAAAAAAAAAAAAAAAAAAAAATTTGCTACAGTTTTTTTTTTTGCGCTTTGTCTTCAGAGGTGATCATTAGTCTGATCGTGGCTGGATGTCTGCTCCTCCTCCTCATCTCCCTCCTATTGGGCTTTATTTGCTGGCAGAAGGAGCCAATCGGCAACCGGGGATACCATCATGTGCTTAACCAGGAAGTCAGAGAGGAATCCTGACAGAAACAACAACTTCTGCCGAGAAGATCTGCAAACGTCTCGCTTTGGGACAGCAGCGAAGACGATGAACTGTAAAGTTCCTGAGTGAACTTTGTGATTGTTAAATCAACATCTTTGTTTCGGGACCGACATGATCATTTCTCTTTTTTGATTGTTTTTTTAAATCCAAGTTTTTGTCCAAACGACCCTCTTTCTTTCGGGTCAAAGGGAAGAATTTTATGAACATATGAACTTGAGATTTTTGAGGAGCTTTTAAAAACATTTTCATTGTCACTAACAGGATTAGTGATGAGCGAGTCATCGATGGAGCGACGAGGAGGGATTTTAAGAAAACACAGCAGGGAAAACTTTTGGCATTTTAAGTGTTTTTTTTGTAAAAGTGACTGCATCTTTTCCATGTGGTCTGATCTTCTGTCAGCAAAATCAGTTCATAATTTGAACGAAACTGTAACTGTTGTTGGAAAGACATGGCATGTTGTTCAGTCTATTTTGTTTGTGTGGAGATGGATGGAGATGGATGGAGATGGATGGGTCTACACAGCAAGCATAGCATCGGTGCAACGCCGCAATGTAGCCAAACATGTTGACTCACGAGTGTCAAACTGGAGCTGACAGTTGTTAAAACTTTAACTGCGAGTTTTGGGACTCAAATGGTTGCAGAAAAGTTAAAAAGTCAGTGTAGGAATTAGTGATAAAGATTTTAAATCCTTTAAATATGGTCTGGAAACTTGACCAGAGGTACTGATTTCTTAATAATGTCATTGCGAATTCTTGAAACAAAATATTTTGTAGTGTTTTGCATCATATTTTTACCTTCAGGCAGGTCTGATTGTCTTTGAAAACGTGGCACAAAAAAGACTCAACCTGATTACAAAGACCTGAGATACTGACTCATTTAATAATTGATTACCAAAAAATGTTCCCAGAAACGGCCTGTTTTCACAGGTTCTTCATGTAATCAGATTACTTTTTCAGTAAGTAGGAGCACATTTGTTTTGTGTGTTCACCTGCAGATTCATGCGCCTCTTCATGTGTCAGTTTATGAGCTCAGATGTTTTCATTCATTCATTTACAGATCAGGTTGTGTGTTATGATTTGTGAACAGAGAGTGTGTTTTGACTCGTTTGTTTGCTTGTGTGTGTGTGTGTTCAAGTGTTGACTGAGAGGTCTGATGATAGACACGCCTTAAATAATTTGAATATGAAGTTTCTTTGTCCTGATGTAAAGAATAACGTTATTTTTGTAGAGTTCAGTTTTGATTTGAGCTTCTCGGTGTTGAATCTGAAGCCTCATGACACTTTCAGCTTCCTGCAGTGAAACACTAAGCCAGCAGCTCAGTGTTGGGTCAGCCGAGCCTGACCTTTGACCCCGTAGCAGTGGGGAAACCAGGCAAGTGACATGACTTTTGGTGTCAACAGGAGTCAAATCAGCTCATATTTAATATCTTTGAAACACTGGACTCATTCTATATGTGTGATTTTGAATCTAGGTTCCTTTTTTAAAGTCACTTTTGAATCAATTTTAATAAATTCAAACCTGGTTCGTCTTTGAACCAAAATCCTTTTTAACACAATGGACCTTACACTTTCAACTCATGCAGTTCTAGAAAAGGATAATCAGCAGGGTTTTTTACAAAATAGGATGAAAGGTTTATTTGTTTACCTTTGTCAAACAAAATTTAAATCTAATATTTTCCAAAAAAATATGAATCTATCCTGAGTATCTCGTTGTCTTCATGTCAGGACCCAGATTGTGAACTTTAAATTCATTTTCAGTTTTCAGATTCCTAAAACCATCATTAAAAGAAAAAAAACTGAAAAAATGCTGAAAAATTCCAAACACTTGTCAGTTTCATGATTCAAAACTGTTTATATCCAAGTATTGTGTGACCCTCTAATCCGACATTTTGATTTTCTTTCGTGTTTTATGTGATTGATCAGACTTTGAGAACATGTCGCTTGTAAATGTTTTGAAATAAATGCTCAATCATTGAGAATGTTGATACTCAGCAGGGGAAAACGCAGTCTCCAGCATGTTTGTCATCACAACACGATGATATCTTTGATCAGAGAAAAACAACTCAACAAAGCAGATCTGTTGGTGAAGCAGCACTAATGAAATTAGTCCAATCAGCCATCAACCAAAGCTGGTTTTTTGATTTTTCACGCTGAGAGTTTGAATCCTGATTTCTCTGTACTTCTAGTTTAAGCATTGAAAATCTGATTAATATTTTGCAAGTCATGATTGTAAAACACTTTTATAGTTGAATATTCATAATTTAACATGAGAAAAGTAGGTGAATTAACAAACACTAGTTCGCTTCTGTCTCAAAAACAGTGCAGTAGGCCTTTATTTAAACATGGTAGTGCTTCTCTTGCATACATCATTAGTGATCTGTCGCACAATAGGTTACATTCAGTATGGCCACGGATAAAACAATTCATAACATAAAAACAACTCATAAAACGATTATCACTGTCTTCCTAAGCAGATAGAGCAAAGAACATCTTTACACAAATAATAATATCACCTCGGAAAGGAAATATGACACATTTCTTGCACTCTGATGCAGAAGCATGCACTGCAGATGGTCATTTTTCTGACGTACGTGAACAGCTCGACCCAACACTGATAACTTCATTTCCATTATTAAATTTCAGTGAAACTTGTTTATACAAGTTATGTTTTTTTTTTAATTTTCTTGTATGAAGTCAGAGTTTGGTCATTTACAGATTGAGTAACATGGCAGCTGAATGTCATCTGAAGTACCATGGTGTACAGGAACATGGGTAGCGGATTTTTCCATTCAGTCTTGTCAAACTTAGCACAGATATGTTGATTTTGGTCTGAGAACTCGGCCATTTTTGAACATTTTCCATTTAAAGTGAACTATGGCTCACAGGCTGCAGTCTGTCATGAGATTCAGAAAATTTGTGTGTTCATGAATAACGACAGGAGAGGAAAGTGATAAAAAATAAACTATAAAATCTGTTAAACAATAAAAATGATGTAAAAAAAAAAAAGTATAAAAGTATAACAACTTCCAAAACAAAAATCTAAGATAACACACATACCGACACAAAATGTCACTTAACACACATGGATTAGAAATGGATTAACTCTGAGACACACAAACAATCAAAAACATACACCATTCATCCGTTTCTTGTGCAAAAATATTTTCCTTAAGGAATGAAACTATTAGATATGACAATGTGATGGCACATTGATGCTTCCTTTTTCAAAGGATAAATAGTAAAATATAGAATACAGACGATTACTGAAGAAAATACATAAAACAAGTAGGAGACAAAATCCCACATTCAGGCCCATTGAAGCCTTTTTTCTCTGAAGGTGAATGTTTTCTAAGTGCAAATTGTTGCCTCACAGCTCACAAAGGATCCGATTACATGAGAGGTTTTGGTCAAAAATATGTTCAAGAGACACTTCCACCCTGTTTATGCACAATCCACGAGCTGATTTCTGCGTATTGATACTTTGATCTCTTCTCTATTGTCCAAATGCTGATTGTTAACCCCAAAAATTCACCAACCTGACAGTGTGTGGCACTGCTGTGTAAGGTTTTCACATAGTTTCCATTTTACAGGTTGGGGCGGGAGGAAACATGGTTTGACTGCTGTGTATTTTCATCCAACAGCGGTGGCATGTTCTTTAAGCTTTTCCTCCATCTTTGATGTTGTTTTTAAATGCATTTGTTTGATGGTAATTTTTTTTTTTACACATTCACCCACTGACTGATGACTCCCATATGGCAGAAGCTTTATGTAAATTTCACATTTATTTTGCTGCTGTAAGCAGTTTACATGAATATTTTTGAACACTGAGATAAACTGACCAGTATTTTGATTGCAGCCAGTTGAAAAATTTGTAAAAGCTTATTTTACTTGTAAATCCGGTAAAACAGGACAGGCTAAAATCTTAAGCTTTAATTCGCTGTCAGCAAGACAAAATTACCATGTCTGTAATGGATCTAAGTTTGATTAGCCTTTGTATTTTAGTTTCGATAGGAATTTTCTTGATTAAATAGACTGAGTTAAAGCTAACTGTTAGTGTTGGCTATAAGCTAGCTCTCACTTTTACGACAGCGAAAGGCAAATTAGCAACAACTAATTCCTGACATACGAAAGCAAATCTGCACATGAAGTGCCCTTTGTAGATGCACATCATTTGGTTTTCATAACCAGAAAAGCCTTTTTGAAGGTTAATGATCAAGCTAACAGGCCAACATCCTTCACTGTTCTTAAATTACCCTTTTAAAATGCTACTTAAAATGATTGTGTCACATGCATGTCCACTGAAAACAGCCACAAAACACATTTTTGACAAAACCCAAATAACAAATTGACAATTGCTGAGTGAATGTCAAGTCTTTGTGTCCAAAACTGTTTACAGATGAACCATTGCAGCTTCAAAATTAACAACATTAGCTTGATAAACCTGCTACATGGCATTTGATCAGAATGGTATGTTAGAAGTACAACTGGATAAAACTTCCAAGGAATAGGAGAAAAGGATCATAAGAGCCATGATGATCTGATCCCTGATATTTCCAGTCTCAGAAATTATACCTATCTGGACCCAAATAGCCAACAGAAAAGGTTTGGTCTTTGCAGTTATTTTAGGTGTATTAGCCACTTTCTGTGCTTTCACTCTGGTCCACACATGCCATTTAACTTCATCTGCGTCCTAAATAACGGTTAGTTTTTGCTGATGCCACCTCACTTCTCTGGAATAATTTGGTGAACCGATTGTTAGGCCCGACCTGATCCGGAGCAATGCCTCAGAAGTACATGCTTTGATGCATCTGGTAAAGCGAAATGGTGACAAAAACGCATGAAACTATTAGTTATTAGTCAGTCTTTTTTAAAACTCTCACGACGGACCCCACTCAGTTCTGTGGGGTGCAGAAGTATGTTTGTGACCCGCAGTAATAATTCTGTGGCGTGGAATAGAAGTTACTGTGATGATGGTGGTGGTAGTTGTTGTTCTGCGGGGTGGAGTAGTAGTTGTGATGGTGGTGATGGTGACTCTGGATGTTCCCGTAGGCAAAGAGGAGGGGGGCAGTGGAAGACGGCGGGTGCTGGGCTGACGCAATGCCCGCTGTCAGGGTCCCGTTGCGTTGGATGGAGCCATACCAACTAGACGCACCCAGCTGGGGGGTGGTGGAGAGGAGACTGAGAGAAGAAAGGGATTGAGAAGAGGAGTTAAAAGAAAAAAGATTTCCAATGCAGCTTAAAACACAAATTCAGGTTCAGCTGATTTGCTGTATGACACTTTATGACTGTTTCTGTGCCCACCTGGCTCGATCAGCCCTGCTGTTAATGCTCCTGGACAGGTCATCATCACTATCGTACCGTCGGGGGTTATCAAAGAAATAAGCTCTGGAGCTGAAACTGTGGCTGTTGATCATCCCTCCTGGGGCCTGAACACAACAGACATGTTTAAGCTTCATTATAGTTTACAGTTGTGAAAGTTCAAAGTCCTGTCTGACAGATTGTTGCTGGTGTTTGTGCTTTTAACGTGTCATTTTACCAGATTTTGGTTGGGTCTCTGGACTCTGAAGAAAACCACCACTAAGCTTGTGGGCAGCAGCTCCCAGAAGAACAGAATGATCCCAAACACGATGTAGGCTTCACCGCTGATCTCCTGCACATCAGCCTGTAATACACACAGACTCACTGTAAAAGAGTACAAGCTAAACCCTTTAGTTAATTAAATGATTTCAAACATAGTCATTATATAATCTGGCGAGCAGTTTCACAATAACTAAAGGTTAACCACAATTCCAAATAATAATTACAGTTTCACCTTTTTAATGATGCAATAATATAAAAATAGTTAATGTTTACATCTTAATTTCATGTAAACTGTGTAATAATGTACCATGAATATGGGTAAAAAGCTTGGTATACATCTTCATAGACACACATGCTCAGGGGACAGAATAATAAGACTTTGAACTGACAGCTGGTATGCGGACAGATTAAAGAAATTACTTGTAATGACAGATTATTCCAATGCATACACACAATAGATATCTGTTGTGTGTGAATCATGTCCAACACACACACACACACACAAGCTGGAACTCTTTAAAATGGGCTGTCCCTCTCAAGGCCTGAACCTTGATGTAGGTCAGCACACTCACACACATACACACACACACAGAGTTATTTATAGCCAAACAAAGCCCTTTACCCCACTAAGCATTGCTTGCCCAAATCTCCCAAGATGGATTGTCTGCACACACACTGGGCACTGGGCTTCTAGCTACATAAAGCTTATTTTCCACCTATAATTGAACATTCTTGGTGCAGTACCTGATCAGAAACACTGTACCAGCCGTAGTTGAAGGGACTGGGTCTGTCCTGTGGAGACATGGCCACCACCACCAGGTTGTAACAAGCTCTGGACGTGTAGAGCAGAATCACCACAGCTCCTATGGCTGTCGCTTGGCACACTGAAGTACCCTGGAGGAAGAGTTAGTGTGCTTATTACAAGCTCATGCTCGTGGATCAGTGGGCCACTGGCCTGTAATTGAATGTCAGATATGGGCCACAGATGTGATTCACCAATATGACTGAGGCCTCTCCATGGCCAAAATGACAGACTAGAGACCAGGAGAGGAGCTTTGAGGCACATAAAATTAAGCATCTGAATTGTTTGCATTATGGAAATAACCATGAGTCACCATTACCAGCAGTGGTGCTTGCTTGGCATAGTTTGAAAATTACCTACACCAGTGCAAAGACACCTCTCTTTAATATCTTGAAATATGTATTAGCCATTAGCATCTTTTATCTTGTCAGAGTTGTAACGAAATTGAGGATAGTTTTTTACAGAAACCACTGAGAAAGAAACTAGCTCCTCGAAGTGTTGTTTTTTTCACGATAACATTGCTACTTTTCTGAATGAATGCATCTGTGCTGTTTTGCAACAAGCAAACAGCAAACAGCAGGTTAATACATATGCTAATGTTACTGTTATGCTAACGCTGTTTGGCTAAGTAACGTTAGCCGTTAGGGGGGAGCGTCCAACTGTCGCACCCCGCCTCCCAAAGTAAACTTTACCTTGTTATTTAACCTGAGCAGTCAACCAAAATCTGTTTCTGAACACATTTAAGCAAATAAATACAAAGTCCAGTTGCTTAATCTTCACTCATATTTGATCAAAATGGCGAAACTTTAAAGTTTAAAAATGCTACTGTGCTAACGGTGTTACGGATTGAAGAGAGACCGTGTTAACTGGTGACTTGTGTCTGAAATTGGTCCCGTTGTCACAACTGACTGTACCCATTATGTAGCTGTTGAAAGCACCAACAGAGCCCTAAAATTAAATGTTAATTATAAAATCTCAATATTATTTAAGCAGTTCTGCCTATCGGAAGCTATTACCTGTCTTAAAAATACTTTTTTATCAGTGCTGGGTGGTGGTATCGACAAACGGAAGAATTTTGAGGAATATCACACTATTATACAGATGAATCTGTTAAATATGGGCACCTTAGATTAAGAGAAATGGCAAAAAAAACAAAAAACAAACAAAAACTTTTTGCCAGGTTTTTTTCCCCAACATTATGAAACTTTACAAGATGAATCTTCTGAATGAGCTATCAAATTGGCTTAGTTAGATTGAATGCTTTTTATACGAAAAGTACGCGTTTTGTTTGTTTTCAACAGCTGTCACTACGATGAACCGTTTGGCTAAGTCACCTGTTTACATGTTCACCCTCCGACCAGCAGGGGGCGATGAAACCTGCATTAGATCCGAGAAGGAAGGTCACAGTGGCAGGATTCTGTGCGTTTTATACAGTCAATGGTTTTACCTGATTAACAGTGTTCATTTCTTGCTACCTGGCACAGATATTTTATGTTGGTAAGCATCTTGTGTGTTAATAGTTTTTTTTCCCCTCGCTGAGTTTCAAATGTCTAAAACTTGTAAGCTATTATGAAAGTTATATCTGTGCTTAAACATGTTTGAGTAAACAACATTATACTTGGCAAAATATCACATATATGGGTTTATTCCTACCTTGGATTCAAGGTAAACGTTGGCAGAGGACATCTTGGCAATTTTGAAGATGCAGACAGCCAGAGAGACAGCACACAGGACAAACAGACTGTCGTTGATCAAGACCCGGGCCAGGACTGCATGTCTGATCCCCCCATCACTGGAGACATGAAGGTTATTAGCTTAAGACAGTCAAAAGCACAGGCATTTAAGGGCTCTGCTGGGGCTTAATGTGATATTATTATGCAGGGAGAAAATGTTCCATTAATGGCACTTTTTTTGTTTACCTTGGTGATTCAGAGCGCTCCAAAGCTCCCTGCACCAACAATGCACAAGTTAAATTTACCACTAGGAAAAGTATACCGAGACACAGGAAGAACAAACGCAGGGGAATCCTGAAGAAAGAAAGAGAAAATAGACACAGACAATGAGAGGATAGCCGAAAAGGTGACTTACTTCTTAAACAAAACAAGACAGACTTACTTGTATTTGGTGAGCTCTGGGGAATACTTGGCTTTAGCCTTAAACATCACCTGAACAAGAAAAGATAGAAAAAATATCATCACATATAAAGAATACTGTCATATTACCAGATTCTGCAGTGGAGATATAATAAGTACAAAATTTAAAACAAATAAGAGAGTTAAACATGTAAAGATAAGATAGAAGGAATGAGAGAGCGAAGGGGGAGGTGTTTGTTTAGGAGGGGAGTGTGAACTTCACAGGGCCTGAGGAGATTCCTGTGGGTCATTGAAGTAAACACACAAACAAACTGACACAAATTTACAATATTGTGTTCAAACAGAAAACAATGTGTACACACAGAATACATGTGTGCACAGAGGATTACCCATGTTTGAGGATTACATTTTCAGCTCAATTAAAGTCAGACTTTAATGAGAAAAGTTACATCTTTCTGCTTGTAAAAATAATGTTTGAGTGATTTAGAAACGTTTTGCTGATATAATTTAAGAATTAAGAGGAAAAGAGACAAGAAGGTTTTTAAGGTCATCACCCTCCAGACCTCGTCTCTTAGGTGGCTGCAGGGCTGTTTGGCTGACAGTTGAACTGTTTAAAGGGGTGGAGACAAGTAACAAATTTAAGTTAAATATTTTGCACAATGAAATGACAGTCTTTAAATCTGCAGGCAGCAGTGTTGAAAAGAAAGGACCACAACCCTCGGCATCCAGGTTGATCGCTTCTGACATTTGCAGGTAGGTCTTTAATGTGTTCAGTGTTTCAGTTGTTTGACAATTATAGCTTAAAAAATGGGCAAAAAGTACATTTTTCTCTGTTGGTTGATGGTTTGGTAGATATTTAGGGAATTAAGGTGTAAGACAAGACATTGTTTGTTTCAAGAAAAAAATACAGTGATGTATTTTCTGGAGAAAATGCATGTTTTTGCTGTGTGCAATGATGCTGTTAAGAATGATTTTTTGATGACTATGATATTCACACTATTTGGCATTGATGTCTTGGTGGAGTAGCCGTTGCAAGTATAATGCATATTATAGTATTATAGGTTTAAATTGAAAAGTAAGAGAATTTAGCTGCAGTAATTATGCCAATTTCCACCATTCTGTTTTTTTGGTAGCTTTAAATTGTTGGTGGAAACTTGCAGCCAAAACTTTGTTTGTTTTCTTTGCTGCAGTGTCTCATTGAATGTTTAAATTTATGCAAGTTTCTTTTTAAAATGCAGCAAACTTTATAAATATATGCAAATATAATTACGTTCCCCACAAGTGAGCACTAAAAGTCAGAACAAACTGCTGCAGAGCTAATCATGATAAATTGCATTTTGACTAAATTCAATTCAGAAACCTTTTATAGGAAAAATAACCACATAAAAATGGGCAGTCCAGCAAACTAAATAACTGTCAAATTAGAGGACTCGATTAAAATTGATGCAAATAAAAGCCTGTAAATCCATTATTATATAACATCCCTAACAATACAAGAGTCTTACGCTTTTTTTGGCTATGTAGCAAATTATTAAGTAAGAGCTGTGCAGAAAGTTGAGGTCATTTAAACCCCCCAGCAGCCAGTAAAGAGTGAGTTTGAGTCCATCTAGATGGAGGTTTTACCTTTTCAGAGGAAGAACTAACAAATATTTTAGGTCCTATTTGCAATTTTCAGGTTGATTTTTAAATTAAATATAATTTGGCCTGCATCTCTAAAAACAGTGATGTTGCATTTACCTGCTTACTCTCTTCTATTCATTATTCTTATCCATTTCTGCACATTTTTGTATTAAATATACATTCATTCATAAATTGTCCTTTTGGCCCTTTGGGGAATTAAAGCTCCTCTACAATATAATCAAAGCTAAAGTAAGTAAAGCCAAATCGCATTCATCTAGCTCTCTACTGTAAACATGTCCTGTTGTAGTTAATAGGGGGAGACATTAGCCAGATGCTAATGTAACTTTCCACTTTAAGATACATTATACAATAGATGCAGCAGTAACAGTTACTGCTTTATAAGAATGCAGTTTAAACTTCAGGCTAAACCTAAAGAGAGTCAAACTTCATCAACAGAAAATGCAAAGACATAATTGTCATCATATGAAACTCTTTTAGAGATGTTGTGAAAGTGTTAATATTATTTAATAAATAGTTAAAGCAAAGCAAACAAAAGCAACTTATCATTGCCTTCCCGCTTCTGTGTTATCAGCAACGACCTTAAACATCAGACTGTACTTGAGTCCAGTTCTCTAAAGTGGCCTTCACTGATCCAAGTCACTCACTTCCTGGTGTAGTGTTTTGTTTTTGAAAAGTGTTTACCACATTGTAGTTCAGTCACGTATGAAGAGGTGCAAACCTGCAGACATGTGCAATACACTCTCCGATCAGTCTGCACAAAGTCTGTTAACTGTCATAGTCTGATTTATGATGTTGATGACTCAAGTTTGACACTATACGGCAGGTGCCAGGACCACAGAGCTCTTTGAGAGTGTTGAGTTTAACACACACACACCTACACTCGCACACAAAAACACTCAGCCTTTGTGCAAGAATGTAGGCCAAAGGGACGTAACTTGTAACCTAGAAATTAAGCAACCAGGCAACACAACACAGGCAGATTACATACATTATGTGCATTATATGCATGCACCTCAAACATCTATGATGGAAAATGATGTTTGAGGAAGAGCTCAAATATAATAAGGGGGAAGTAAATCACAGGTCAGGACTCACGCCTGACTCATCAAAAAACACAAGACACATGAGTATTTCCACACATGCATGTGTGTGTGTGTGTGTGTCAGGCGGCAGACCGCGTCACAGTGGCATGATGTTATATCATCTCTCTGCATTAAACATTAAACATCGCCGTTCACCAGTTATGTGCTAATGGGGGAAACTGTGTTGTGACATAGGTTGAACAAATTATTAATCTCACTGAGGGACGATTTTGCTAAAAAACAGATTGTCTGTGCTTGTGTTCGGAGAGACGACCGAGCTGTGAGGTTTGTGTGTTAAGTATGATTCTTATGCATGAAGGGTTGATCATATACAGCATTTATGTCAACCAGTAGGCCATAAATTAACCAGTTGCTGTTGTAATAATGGAATAATAATTTAAATCATGTTGTAAGAAAATGGCAAATAAGTCAAATGTGAGGGTTTAATGCATGACTTTGTGGTATAAGGTATTACAAATGTGTAATGCATCACACTCAGCCCTGTTTACCAGATGGGCCTCAGTCAGGAACAACAGCACTGCTGCAGAGAGGTCAGAGTTTCTACTGCAGGAGAAAATATGAATCTGATGTATATTACTCAGGTCTGACCCGGCTAGACACAAAACCACAAGCAGGAAAAGTTGATTCACTGTGCTGGCCGGTCACATGGTTTTTCCCCACATAGATAGAGATGCATATTTTTAAACCTGTAATGACAGGTTTAGCAGATATGAAGGAACACCATTCTGTAGGTCATGGAAGGCAAAAACAGCTGCTGGAAATCAGTTTAACTGCTTCTATTCAATGTATCTCAACCAGTAAAGACACAAATGTTTATTTTATTTAACTTGAGTCCAGCTTACATGTTTTAGCTGGTCACAGATCAGCTAATGTGCTCCAGTGTTTATTCAGCAGTTATATGACACCACTGGCTTTATTAACAAATCTCCACTGACCAGTTAGACGAGCTTCCCTTTCTTCTCACTCCTACATGCGACTGAGATCCACACTGTGTTTCCTCTGAAGCAGTGATTTAACTGTTTTTGGTGTTACCAACCAAAAGTCCCAAAGTGTGTAGGTGTTTTTCTGAGAGAGAAACAAGCAGGTCTTTGACATTTGGAGTGGGCAGGTGTTAAACAACTGTGACTGACCAACTGTGTTGCCCCCCCCCCCTCTGCTTTCAAACACACTAAGCACAACGTTTGCTCCAATCTTGTCTATTTATTGAATAAAACACATCAATGGAGGCCGAGACTTAATGCAACACAGGCTTTTAGAAGGAGATCTCAACATCTGTCACCCCAGGACATGAACTGAGTCCATTTACAGAGCTTTCAAATGAAGAGCAAACCAAAAAATCTGCTGCAACCCACTCCACTATGGAACATGTAGGCCAAAGTCAACCACAGTGACCACATCTCCCCATTTGCAAAAGAGGAAACGCTGGCTACTATAGAATATTACAGGCAAAAGCTCGAGTTTTGACCTCTATGCTCGAGAAACAGACATTTCTTTACTGTAACTTAATGGTCGGCCACATGATGGAATCTGATTGGCTTAAGAAACATGTAAAATATTGGGAAACATAACTGACTACTTTATCTCTTTATCAAGCAAGACACAAGAGGGTTGAAACCACCCTTTTGTCTGTTCATCTGTGGAGCTGTCTGGAACCATTTATGTCTAAAAAATAATATCTTTCAATCACTTATTAAAACAGACATTATGTAGTCATTAAGTACACAGTAATAAGTGCTTCAGCTCTAGTTTTATACAACATATCTATGCCAGAGAAGCACTGCTGAAGCCTAATGAAAGCTCTAGTTTTTGAATGGATGCTTTTTTGCATTTATCCATAATCACAACTGCTGTGTGTTTACTGCAAATTCAATGTGATTTTGATTAATTGTTTTTAAAATTAATGCATTTTTGATCAGAGCTGGTTGATCATCCTTGGAAAGATTTTGCCCACAGGATATGGGGGGTGTTGCTACCATGAATTGAGGGCTTGGATTAATGGGAGTCCTCAAAAAGAGTGAATAGAATACAAATAGGACAGAATTAAAGCCCCATTTTCCTTCATGGGAGTTTAAATTTGTGTAAAATGTGAAATCGAACGATCACAATGAACAAAAAATTGCAAAGTCAGCTGTTTTATGAAATCAGGTCACACACAAAGACAGCACAGTGCACACCATCTCTCTCACATCCCATCTCTCTCGCACATGCACGCGCACAAACACAGACTGACACAGACAGCACATACACACACATAGTGCAATCTACCTGTGTGAAATAAAGGTTGAGTAGGCAGAGTGTGAAGAACTGCAGGCAGACGGGGCAGCAGTAGAGCAGCCAGTAGGCCAGAGGCTGCAGCTGGTTGGCCTGCACCACATTTTTAAAGTAGAAAGAGAAGAGGGTCGTCCTCAGCGCTGCCCACAGCAGACACAGAAACAAAAACACGCTCTGGTAGCTGAAGCGCTTGTGTCCGTAGTGCAAAATGAGCCAGAGCTGCAGGTAAACGAAAACAAACAAGAAGGAGTAGAGGACGGTGTAGATGGTAGTTAGACTGAGCTCCAGTGTTGGGGAGATTGCAGCTCCATGGGACTCCTTCAGTGAGGTAAACAAATGGGAATCAACCTCCTCTCCAGCCGAAAACATCTCCACTGACGGCCCGTACTAACGCATGTGATGCTCTGAAGAAAAAGCACTAAAAGTGGGTCAGACCTGGGTTAAAATCTCCGTGGATGACAAAAAGACGAGGGCATTTGGCTGAAAATTTGCGATAAAAATAGTTTATTCTTAAAAGAAGTGGCATAATGAAACAGCGCTCGGGTTTGAATCCGATCGTAGAATGAAGAAAAATTAGGGTCCAGCTTTTTTAAAAGCGCGAGGTCCAAAATAACAAGGAAGAGGGTCAGAAAACAAGAGAGAGGCCCCTCTGTGAATCTCTGCAAAGCTGTTCTCTGCAAAAACAACTTAAGGGGGGAAAAACCTCCAGATCAGCTGTGATGCAGTTTTAGACCCGCCCCCGTGTTCTCAATTGGAACGGAAACTCGCGCTACGCGGTCCGCCATCTTGGCTCGACAACATGTTCATTTCCTCGCGAAACAGCTGACTCGAGAGCCACAGATTCTCACCAGTTTCAGAGCTAAATCTCCCAAGTGAAAGAGGTCCTCACGCCCACTTCTCAGTGCGCCATCCCATTGGCCAAACCCGCCGCCCAGCCTCCGCAGCTTTTTCGGCTGATTGGTCTATGATGATGTCAGCTGCAGTAGTGCCCGCCCTCTGCGCGCTTGTGATTGGACCTTTCTTCAAGTCAAAAATGCCCCTTGATTTTATTGGCTTAAGGAAGCACGTGGGCGTCTCCCCCTTAAGAAGGATGCATCAAAACAACTTTGCAGACATTTACGTCAAGTTCCGGAGCTTAACCAGCATTTGCATAAAAGTGGTGTCGCCTTCAAAATAAAAGCGCAAAAATATTTGTAACCGGTAATTACGATAAAATATCGGAATAAATAGCAGTACAACAACTAAAAACAGCCAAGCTTGAATTTGTTGAATGTGAATTTTGTGTTTGTAACACCCATTGCAAAGGACTTCTTTAAAACTTACAAAAGTCAAATGAGGATTTTATTTTTAGAAACAGTAGCAGGAAGTGTTGTGTTTTTTTTTATCATAACTTGACAGTTTCTGGAAAGATGGAGCGTCACTCTTTTGAGACATATTTTTTAAATATTCTTATGCAACTAGGCGGAAAACCCTTTTTAACTTTCGTTATCGGTGGCCTTACATTAACGCTACATCTCCTGCGCTGACATGCATCGTTTAAAAATACAGATGTTAGCGTATGGTAACGTTAGCAATTTTAAAACTATGGTCAAACACTCATTAGTAGGCATTCAGCAAGACTAACCAATGAGCTAACATCAGCTAGCATCACATACATTCCTAAGTAAAGCAAGAAGCGCCATTTTTTATTTTTTCCGCGACACTACACTCCTTGGAAAAGCTGCTACTTATATTAAAACGCCACAATGTCTTTATCTCCTTTTACTGTGGGGTTTACTGTGATTTGTAACGTTTGTGTCACTTGGAAAGACAAAAGTTGAACTTTGACCTCAGCTCGACTTTCTCAGGTAGCGGTAACACTGCTAGCATCAAATCACAGTGTCTGCTCTTTTATTCACAGTCATTGTTTTCATATTCAGTCTAGTTTTTGACTGACCAACAAGTATGAATAACTATATAGGATGGTTTATGTCATACGAATTAATAGTGAGTGAACATATTACCCCTTTTTGTATCATTTAGATCACAAGGTTGCTTAACATTTGTGACCAGACACCATGATTTTTGCTGTTTATTCCTACAATTCTCTTGACACCTCTGCATCTCTTTATTTCTTAATGATGACTTTTCCCCACAGAAAAGAAGGGAGCCAATTCTCCATGATGTGGCTGAGTTTTGCTGTTTTCCTGTTGTGGATGAGGTCAGGAGGATGCACGGAGAAGGCCAACACTTCTGACCTAATTGAATACACTGCTGCAGACTTCTATGAGAAACTGCATTCTGGGAAGATGATGTTTTTTTATTTTGAACATCAAGGTAGGCTTCTTACTCTGTCACACAAGTAAACAACACAATCATTTTCCCACATACTTTCTCTGTATTTTAGTAATTCAGTGAATTGGAAATATATATTGCATGTTCAATGATTGGGGTCAAGTTGGGTTACTTTCTGGAAAAATAGCCTCCAGCTGACAACAGCAGATAGCAAAATAACATGTCATGCAAAGTTCCAGTTTCAAATCAATTTGTTCTCCATCCTTTCTGCATCAGTTCTAGCTGTTTTTGTCAGCAGTTATCTGGTGACTCGTCAGGGTGCAAACCCACAGATAGCAGCTAAATTCATGGGATATTTAAACCTTTTAAACCACTAATCGAGGATAACAGTGTTTCTCTCTGTATCCAGTCTCTCCAACCATCTCTCTTTTCTTGCTGGAGTTGGAAAAGTCTGCTGAAGCTCTGCAGGATTATGGGGTGCTGGTTGGCAAGGTAACCTTATTCCTCGTGTGCTCCATCTGTCATAGAAAATGAAATTAAAGCTCAAATTTTCATTAATTTCAAGATGCGGAGACATAAACCAAGCTGTGAATGGATAGAAATTGCAGTTCAGTACCTTTTAACCCTCGTTTTCTTCCTGTTCAGATCAACTGCAACAAAGAGCAGGTCCGCGAATACTGCACAGAAGAGAAGGTGCTGCGCACAGCGTTTCTGTTCAGGTACATTATTGTGGACTTGAAAGTTTCACAGAAAATATTACTCTGACAAGTCGGGGTCAAATTAAACTAAACAACTGTATTTGTCTCAGAACACACAGAGGATATTAATGTATTTGGTGTGTTGTTGTTACTCTCTCTAACACTATGCTTTTGTCTTTATGTCAGGGGGGGTAAAGAGTTTCTGAGTTTTGATTTGGACACCGTGTTTGACGTCAACTCCATCGTCTCTGAAGTCCTGTTGTAAGTGACGACTCACCCTCAGTTATAATGCAACAGAGCAGTACACATATTTGACACACAAACAGCCGCACATGTTTGTGTATATAGTACACACATATAGTAGCCATTGTTGCTCAGAAGCACATATAAGCACCAGTGAGTCACTGTTACACTGGATAACACAGTTTTAATACCATAAATCCACACACTGTGGCTTATTCCGACTCCATCCCACATACGCCGCCCTGCTGCCAGGAATACTCAATAAAGCACCAAATTTGGATTCACCACTGAAAAAACTCACCAACAAATGCTTTATTTCTTCCTGTTTAACCACTGTGGTTTGGAGCTGAGAGCCGCAGACAGGATAGGGAAGTCAAAAAGTATTTAGAGACAGACGAACACATTATTGGTTTTGGTCATTTTTGTAGATAATCAGAAAAATATAGAGTATTACCACATTTATCCTTTGAGATGTATTTGACAGATGAAAACACAGCTTTTTTTCCTCTCTCTCTGTCTCGTTCAGTGCCATTCTGCGTGACGAGGTCAAGTATGTCCACACGGACGGCGACCTGCTGGCCATGGAGAAGGCAGTCAGAGGAAAGAAAGATATTGTTCTGAGTTACGTCCGCAGTCTGGGAACACAAGGTATGAAGAAGATGGAGACAAAAACCAACAAATGTCGAAGAAAGTGACAGTACTGATGGAGTCAGTGATGGAGATGATCTGACTGACGTACTTATAGACTGATTATTTGATTAAGAGATTGCACTGTTTAAGATGGAGACTCCTGGTGGAGACACAGATTGTCTGATTAATTGATTGGCTGGAACGACTAATTAAATTAATTGCATTGTGTCTGCTGATTGTATTATTCAAGAACACAGGTCAATTATGGAGATGGCGTACGTGTACGGATCCAAATACCAGTTCATCCTGATAACTGGTGGCCCAGTTTTGAAGCACCTGGGGTAGGTTCTCTCTCTTTTTACCTCCTTATGGAGGCAAGTTTAAAGATATGCAGCCATTCCTCCTAGATGTCTGTCTCTTAGGTTTTAATTAAATAACATTTAAACTGAGGACAACCAAGAAAATGCTATAACGGTAAACACAGCTCTCCACCACAATCATCCAATAATCAAATGAGAAAATATCTTTTGGAAGAATGGTTCTGTCCCTCCTGTAAAGTCATTATGAAGAAGTTATTGCAGTTTTCTGTTATCTGAAAAAAACCCAATGTGTCACTGGTAGCCAAACATGTCAGGAGAATGTTATTTTTTCTAGTAAAATTGTATTTATTTAGTTGTGTATGTCTCTGTGTGTCTGTCTGTCTCACAGCGTTGATGAAAGCCTTCACTCGTCTCGAGTTTGGTTCCTCCACTGTGGAGTCAAAAGTGCTTCAGCTACCTCTGAGCGTTGCCCCATGACCCTTATGAGGAAACCCCTGTCCACTCTCACCCTCCACTCCTTCCTCCAGCTCATGGAGGCTCCACTAGTGGTCAGTAGGCTGCAAATGTAGAGTCACTGTGGAATATTTAAGCAAAGATTTCTTTATATTTGAAACCTGATGTTTGATGAACTCACACTGAGCCTCTGATTTGCTCATTTTTGACTTGAATGGTATTTAGATGTAAATTACTTGTGTCTCTCCACTGTCAGTCTCAAGTTTACGATGACCCCTCCGCGGTCAAGTCCCCCCAGTTCCCCTACCAGCAGACCCCCCAGGTCTTCCTGTTCTCTCGTCCTGCAACAGAGCACCTGGACCTGGACACAGCCACCACTCTAGCCTGGAAGCTCCGCGGCCTCGCCATGCTGCTGCTCGTACACAGGTTCACATCAATGATGCAGTTTTAGGCTCTGTTTACAGATACTGTTGAAAAATAACACATCACAGATGCTGTATTTTTCTTATAGTTATTTAATTTAATCTTGTTATTGCTTTTGGATTTATCCTTTTTTTTGCATGTGTATTTCATCCTTAACAAGTGTCCTTTAGTTTTCTTTATTATTTGGAAACAAACTTTACCGAGGTGTCTCTGTTTTTATAGCAAGAGACTCCAAATCCTCCTTTATCACTGTCTCATGGATGTGTGTGTGTGTGTGTTATCAGGGAGAGTCCTGCAGTGAAAACCGCAGATGAATATAATGCTGCTTACAGGCTGCCTGAGAAGGTACGATTCTCACATAAACACACAAAAAGTAGGATCCCCCCCTTTTTTTCTTGGCCAGTGTGTTTTTTACCTTTTTTGTTTGTGCATGTATGTTTTTGAAGAGTGCAGAGGTGAAGTATTTGACCTTACACAACCTCAATGATGTGTTGGAGCTCTTCATAAATCAAGAGAAGGAGGAAGCTGTAGAGGAGGAAGAGGAGGAGGATTATACGGAGGATGCAGATTTTGGTGAGTGTGTGATGGAGAAAACAAAAGAGAGAAATCAAACAGGATCAGATGAGGAATAAAATGAATATCTAAAGCATATTATTGTTATTTATGTGTTTGTTTATCTGCCTCCAGGCGAACTGGATGATGAAATTGCGAGGTCTGTTTACAACAACAGAGGCAACATGCTGGACATGGACTCAATCACCCAACTGACCTCTGACAACTTTCATGCTGAAGTGGCTGGAAGCAGCCTCACAGTGGCGCTGTTCTACCTCAAAGGTAAGAGAGACGCTTTCTCTTCTGTCACAGAGATAAAGCAAATGGAAATGAATTTTAAGTTCAAATACCAGTCAATGTGCACAGAATAATTGTAGTTTCTGTTTTCACCACCAGTGGATGCTGTTTCCACGACTTTCCTCGACTCCTTCATTGAAGTTGCAGAGGCACTTGCAGGTAAACATGAGAGCACAGCATGAACACAGTCTGTACACACGGAATAAATAAAACTTTGAAAGGACATTATGAGCTTTACTTTTCAAAAAAAACAAAACAAAACAACAATTTAATTTAATGTAATGTATTTAATGTATTTAATTGTTCTCAATGTTTTGCAACTAAATTTCATTACACGGGGGCTTTTTCAGGGGTGTAAACAGGAGGTATCACTTTTCCTTAGTTAGTAAGCTGTGGGCTGCAGCTTAAGCCCCTTTTTTAGCCCACATGTGTTTGATTTTTGGCACGTTAGCACAATTAAAGGTATTTTAAAATGAATAATCTTGCAGTTTACTTCAAAATGCACAGACAACTATTATTGTATTAATTTGACATGGAAGAAAATTCCAAAACAAGAGGACTCAGATTGTGGTTGGCAGATTGTGTTGTTCTGTGATGAAACACAGAGTTTTGAAATGACTTGATCTTGTTTTCCTGATAATAAATCTTTAGACTCCAAAGTTAAGATGAGCGCAGTCGACTGTGGCGAGTGGCCTGACCTCTGTGCGGCTCAGTCAGGCAGCTCCCTCACGCTCCCATTCCAGCCAATCACGGCCTTCCCCACCATCTTGCTGCTCCGTCCCCAGGAGTCGGCTCAGCACTACAAGGGCATGCTGGGTGCTGAAGCGCTGCATCGTTTTATCACACTGTGAGTTTACCAAGAATTATGTTGAAATAAGCAGTTAGATTTCTTCATCAGGGGAATTTGAACTGCCAGTTTGATTGACTTGTTTTGGCGAGTACTTTTCTGTGTGTGAAAGCTGTTAAAAAGTGTAATCTGTGACTCCAGAGGAAGAAAATAATCGTGTTTTTTATGCATGAGCATCAACATCCTTCAAATCACAACATCATGATGACAAAATCAAGAGTGTAGCAGGATAATGTAAATAAATTGTGATAAAAAGAGGGATGACATCAATCAAACAGTGTTTGCGTCACCGGCGACAGTCTGGTCTTGTCAGTTCTAGTGATTTTATCCATTAGACATCACTGTAACATAAAATAGGGCGATATTTATCTTAACTACTATAAATAGACACACAGGAAACACACTCATATGTGAGCTTGTTGTTGGGGAGCTTTTACAAATATATTTTGTGTAGGAATCTTGGAGTCATTGGTTATATTGATGTGGAGTCATGTTTTCTTTGAGCCCCGAGTCTTTTCACAGGAAAAGCTTTTTTTCTTATGAGTCACCCAGAGGCTTCAAGCCAAGCTTTCTTTTTATTGTGTCTTGATTGAGGAGCATCTTGTCAGAGCAGAATGAGAAGAATCAGACCAAAATGTAGTAGCTTTTTTCTTGAAATCACAATTTTCTGAGAATTTAATCTCTACCAGATTCTCCACAGAGTACAAATGTGAAGCAAAGACTCATGTGGCTCTCTGGGCTTGTTTGACCTTGTCATTGTCTGTGTTCAAATGCTTATTTGTCTGCTCTTTCATCAGGAGCCTCCAAGCTTCTCCTGTGCTGCTGTCCACCAAAGAGGAAGTGAAGTCATTCCTTCAGGAAGTGCCTCACCCTGAGTTAGCAGGATACAAACCTGACAGAGTCCTGGGACTGTTCAAGACACAAAAACAAGCAGGTGGGAAGCTGAAGTGCACTTCTCTTATCGGTTGACTTTTAACTGTTCTGGAAATCTTTCACTTCTCTATGGTGAGAGCAAATCTCAGTTGGTAAAACAAATTTTGCCCTAAAGCTGCAATTAAACCGCATTTTTCTTACTGTGAACAAAATCTCGTGGAAAGAGCAACACTAAATAGCATGCAAATCCACCTCTTGATTCTTTTAGACTTCCTTACTGGCCCTCAGTTATTGCTGAGGATGTCATTTTTTAAAAGAAGTCACAAAAAAGTAATTTCATTTTTGAACAAAAAAGCTGTGACAGGGTCCTTTGACAACTGGATATCGTAGTTGTCAACAAATGATACTCTCAGAGAAGTAAACAGTCTATTTATGGGGGACTGTTTTCTGATGCAGATTAATAAACATTTGGAGTGTCAATAGTTCAGCATTAACATCCCTGTGTTAAAACAACACAAGTGGCTGTGTTCGCAGGGACGTGTTGTTTCAGAGAGTTCAGTCCAAGTAACATATCTGTGAGTTTGAATTTTCTCAGACACCAACATTTTCTAATATTTATCACAGTGGCAACTGTTTATGATTGCGAGGTAAACAGAGGAAATGCAGCGTTTATGTTCTCAAGTTATCTACCAAGGATGTGCGTTTGTACATGTTGGATCGGCCGCCACAGTGTGACGCTGGATAAAAGCATGTTGTGCAAAAGAAGAGCCAGGTTAATTTTTTTCCAATTGTGTTCACATCCCGACTGTGCCGACTGATTGGCTCTGTTCAGATTATTGACAGAACTGCTATCTTGGACACAGTGGGAAATACAGTGTACATGGAGACAGAGTCGAATATTAAAGAAAAGAAAAGAAAAACAGCTTTTGTTCATGGTAACAAAGCAACAAGGCTAGTGTTGCTCAGTGATGTGGTTTTAGTCATTTTGGACAACTATGGAGCACTGTAGCACAGAAGAAGATGTTAAATCAGGCTTCAGGAATACAATACTTGTTTGCAGAACACATTCATTGTTGGTTTTGTCCTTTTGTGTTGACAACAAGAAAAATATGGATCACCAACCTTATCATTTGGACTCTGAAAATGAGAAAAGAAAGCATGTTTCTTAGTGATTAAGGTCACTAAGTGAAAGTTCTCTGTGCAAATCACCCACCTGTGCACTGTCAGTGATGTCATATAATGATGTACCTGCTCTGTCTCATTGTCTTGCCAGGCGTCTCACTGTTTACTGAAGCAGCAAAGTCATTGAGAGGAGAGGTGCTGACTGGGCTGCTGACAGATGAGCTGGCAAAGAAATGGTAACGGTGCTAAATTCAGTCTTGGCATTCCTGTTTCAAGGTTACATCCGACGCCAAACAACCTTTAAGTGCTTCTCTTGAGCTCCTATTTCTGAGTGTGAAGTTGTAAATTAAACATTTACATAAATTCTTTTGAATGTTTTTGTCTGAATGTAACAAAAAAGACAATGTTGTTTAAAGGCAGTACGAGATTGATTGTTAGTTTTTATAGTGTGTAACTCAGGAAGGCCAAACAGCTGATTACAGATGATTAAATTTCCAGTCAGGTATTGAAAGGATACCTCAGCAACTACATTTATGAGTTGTGTGTTTGCTGTGCAGGGCGGCAGAGAACAACGTGGATCTCCCATCAGTGTTTGTGTTCCCGTCTTGGAGGACAAACACACATCCGTCCATTCTGTCGGTGTCCACCTCTGCTGAGGAGCTGCTGTCACACATTAACACTGCACTGCTGCATCCAATGGTAAACCAAACTATGTTTTTACGTCACTTTCTGTCCTCTAAAGTTTTGTTCACATTAATAAATACCAGAAGGCTTTTTAAGTTAGCTTATTTAAACTATTTTATTGCATCTCTGATTAATCGAATGAATACAGCTGCCAAGTCTGTGGGTGTATCTTCATTTAAATCATGAAATAAAATAGCCGTAATAAACGATGTGGACAATACTTCTTGGGAGTTTGTTAAAACAGGGTTGGAATCCTTCCCCGTATGTCACATGTAACAAAAACCATATGTGGTTTCCTCAATACGTCCAAGGTAACCTAAGGTCAGAGTGATGCGTCAGAACTGAGTTTACATTTGCTCATTCAAACAAATACAATGTGCTGATGTGGAGACAACGATCTCTAATGCAGATGTTGCTCAGCAAGATAACTTCTGCTCTCCCTTTGAGTGTTTATTATGCTGCTTTGTACTGATGAGTGAGTCCTCTCAATGAGTTATAGGTTTAACCCTGGGAGATATCCTGACAATAGCAAAGCCATCCTTTTGGTGGTGCTGTTGTCCCAATTTTTATCAGGGCTGAACTACACTGTCCAAGTCTGTCAGGTCAAAAGCAGAATATCTGTTTTTAAAGAAAATGATTTCTGCAACTTATCAAGCAGTAAGATGCAGCATGTTGAGTGGTGCTGTTTATTAAATTCCACATGTTTGATTTCAGTCTATCTGTGATTTGGACTCTCACACTAGATGATCCATGTTTTATTTTCAGCCCGAACTGACGGTGGAAAACCTGCCGTCATACCTCTCCCTGGGAAAAGCTCTCCTCATCCTCTTTGTAGGAGAAGAGGAGGACGAGATCGGGCAGAGGCAGAATCAGGCACTGGTGGAGGAGATGAGAGGAGTGTTAGAGTTGGGAGGGAAGAAGATGGAGCGATACCTGGCCTGCTGGATCCACCTGTGCGTGCATCAATCAGTCTTGATATTCAATCAATATGGCACTTGATTTGGTGCTCCATCCATCTTTCATGTATACGGACATGTATATATAGCTACACTCTGTTTGTCTGTGTTTCAGTGGCCGAACTCCAGCTGGTATGTCTGTCCTGGGCTCATACCTGGGCACAATGCCCCCCCTCCCCACCCTGGTTCTCACCCATCTGCCCTCTGGAGATGAAATCTATCAGTTCCCAACCAACACACCCATAGTGGCCCCCTCTGTCCTACAGTGGCTGCAGAAGATTGAGGATGGAGCAGAGTCACCAGCAGGTAAAGAAAAGGAACTGCTGGATATCAAATACGAAAGTATGACAAAAGAGTTTAAACACCCTTCTAAATTATTCTTTATTTATCAGTGCAATAGAAATGGGATCATTGGATACTTTAAATTTTTTTCATTCAAGTGCCCAAATTTATAAGAAAAAGCATTAATTTTTTTAGTATTTCTTTCAAAGTCCTGATGTTTGGAAATCTTATAAAAGTGGTACTGGATGTGCTTCACAAAAACTATTTTCTTCTCTTGTGCATGCAACAACAGAAGCAGAAATGGCAGAGTGGTTGTCCACAGTGATTACCTTTTTTTTTTTTTACACGGGGTGATTAGGTAACCACCTGCAGTGCTGAACACACTGTACAGTTACATTTCCACCTGGATGACTCTGGTCAGCACATTGTCAGCACAGTGTCTGCTGAGTGCACAAGACAGCCAGTTTACAGACATTATTACAATGCCACGTTAGAAAGTGGGACTCTTTCTGATACACTGTAACGCATTTAAGCCTGACTTATGCACCTTACACTCTCAGTTGCTCAATTATCTGCATCTCTCCTATTTTAGGTTGCTAAATTCCTAAAATATAAATGTGAATTTATATGTGAGACAAACAGATAAACATTAGATGAGGCAGGTTAAAACTTGGGGTAAGAGTTAGAAAAGGAACCAGCTGATTATATTCCCCCTCTCCTCTTACAGTGATGCACACATATAACATGATATGCTCCCAAAATTTATTAAGGGTTAAAGGAATATGTCACCAATTTAAAGTATTGTACAGGTCTGCTGACCCTCAGATAAGCCTGCTGATAAAACAGTGACAGGATCGAGCTCGTACCCTCCCTGTGTGAGGAATGTAAAGTTATGTGCAAGAGGCTTCAAAAAAAGCAGCAAGACGTGTAATGATCCTAAAAGGTTCTTTAAAATTAAGGTGATTATTGTTCAGGCTTGAAGCCTCAGCTGTCTGGAGCCATTAATCTTTGACCTTTTGAACCCAGCAGTTTGGATAGATGTGGGCCAAAATAAGAAGGCAAGCACGTTGTGGCTTGCCTCTGTTTATCTGAACCGAGTATTGTCATCCAGCACATTCCATCCATTCTCCACGGAGAAACCAGAAACCTGATGCCTCTGGAGATGCACAGTGGCTTGTAGCTTCCAGTTCTTTACTTCCTGACTGTTTTTCACTTCATGGTCCGTTTTCTTGCAAGGCAGTTTTCAAAACATTATTTTTGCCAGAAATGTGTGCTTTGTCAAAAAGCTTTAGCTTATAACACTTTGAGTTTCCAAGAAAGCATTAAACTCTTGGGCTCTTTGGACTGAAGTGTACTTTTCAGACTCAACAACTGAAAAACTGCAACAAAATTTAGCCAGCTAGCCTCTGTTAGTGGGAATACAAGTAAAATTAAGGTAATTCTGATTCAGCCAACTAGCTAGTGTTGTAAATAAACACAATACACAGACATAAAGATTAACTTCTTTTATTTTTTTAGCTTTACACAGCCAGTTAACTTGCCTGGCTTGCTCTGAGTTTAGATTATTACTCAGCATCAAAGTTAGTGTTAGCAGTGTTTGCTATTATACTGTTTAAAAACTGTTTCGTTGCATCTGGTTAAAGGCCTTCTGTATCAAATTACACATTGTAATTATCATCTCTGTCTCGGTCTGTCTCTGTAGGGATGTTAGGTGATGATAGCTGGCCTCCCGCTGCTGAATTCTATGACTTCCTGAAAGCCATGGACATGGAGGAACAGCAATCAGCCAAGAAACAAACTCCTGAAAAGGAAGAGGAGGTGGATGAGGAAGAAGTGAATGTGAAAGAACATGTGGTAGAAAAGGCTTCAGATTCCTCTTCCAGCTCTCCTGACCCTAAAATTCATTCTGAACTGTAAGATGGGAAACATTTGACACTAAGAAATAATTAAACATGTTTGTAAATTGAATCTCGACCCTGGCTTTTTCTTCTTTTGTAATATTACTATGTTGTAGTTATAAGATTATTCTGTCTCATTTTCTTAATCAAAATTGCAAGTGCCTGTAAGCCTTGTAAACATTCAAAAACAGCTTTCACGATGTTTTACTTTCTGTGTGTTGTATGAACAGTAATGTTTAAATTACTCCCATGAAGTGGATGATATAAAATCAAACTATGAATAGAAATTTCAGGGGCTTCAGGTAAATGATATCAATGTACTGGAAATGTCTTGGAAAATAATGCAGATGTTATCCTCATTATTTCACCTCCTGTCCCAGTAGTGGCATCATGGGGTGGCTCTGTAATTTTTCCGGGCAGTTCAGACACATTAAAGGAGGTGGAATGGGCTGGTTGGGTTGGTCAGGTTTAATTAGGTTGGTTTCAGATGTGGCTCCTTGATATTGACTTCTCTGAAGCAATTTGTCTCAGTTGAAAGGAAACATGCACACTAAATCACATACTCAAGGGCTGGTTTTGGCTGGATTTCCTTTTGAACTCTTGTAAGTCCTCAGTATTATTTTAAGTCTGGATACACACTTTGTTCTAATTGTGCAGACAGACATGAGAACTGAGAGTTTAGTTCGTAAGATGTTTTTACGATGTTATAAGGGCTTGGTTTATCAAAATACATTTAAAAAAAGAAAAACTGAAATGTTATAATTAGTCTTTTTATACATTTAGATTTATATGAAGCTTTTTAGATTAAGAAATACATCAATTGAAAATGAGCATTAAAAAATTTCGTTGTATAATTGAATAAAAATAACTGAACTGGACTTATGTCATATTTAACTCCTGCCAAGGTCTTGACCTCTTAGTTTTAATTGAATTTTCTGGTCTAAGAGTGCTCCCTTCAAATGCTACATTTTTGTTAGGTACAAAGATAGACCAGTAATAAGCCAAAATAGCAACGACCGTCGTTTTAATACATAAACTTAACATTTTTTTCTATATCAAAACACTTATTTCGTCGTTTTTTCAAACGTGTGAAACAGCGCCCCTCTTGGTTGTAGCGGTTGTTGAATGTTAACCGTAATGTGTGGTCAAAGACGGTATTGCACCCTCTCCGGCGCCTAATTAGGAGAAGCCAGGTGAAGTTAATTTAAAGCTAATTGACGCTGTTAGGTCATTTTCATACCGCTGGGTAACCTCTAGGAAAGACACTCTTAAAATACGTGTTATGCTTTTCAAAGTGTGGCCTCATAGCAAACAACAATTCTTTAGAAAGTAAAGCAAGATTTTTAGGCAGAAAGTGAAGTGTTGCTTATTATGTTAGTACATCTTCCGTTATTGTAGCTGAGAGAAAAGTTAAGCTAAGTCAGTCGACGACCGTTAGTTAGCATCTGTGGAGGGAAGAGATGAGCAGTTTTGTCTACAAACAAACTGACTTTCGACAAGAATACTGCATTTAAATGACAAAAAGAAGAATGGACGTCGACTTTAACTAAGGTGAGTCAGAAACACACTCTGTCTGTCTGTCTATGTCTGTCTGTCTTTGCTAGCTGTCCTGGTAGCCGTTATGCTAGCTTGTCAGTTGGTTTCTTGATAGTTAAATGACCCTGGGCTGTGAGCGTGTGCATTTGGTTTGTGTTTAACTCTGTCATGTTTATGTTCATTTTATGGAGTTTATTAACTGCTGAAGCTGTTTGTGTTTAATGTTGTTGTCCACATGGGCACATTTGCTTTAGCCTACTTGAGCCTACTAGATTATAAATTACTGGTCTTTCAATCACCTGCTGTGTTTGGTAATTATCTTATATAACTGGCATTTATCAATTCCTTCAGCTTCATGTTTGAATGAATTATTTTTGTCCTGACCCTTGTTGAGAAAGCTGTTTGTAAATGACAAGAGTCCAGTTTTATTGCTGTTGTGGGGATATTTTCATCAAATTCAAACCTTTCCACATTATTCATTATGAAATTTCGTATTGTGTAAGCATTTCTTTGAGAACAATTTCCAAACACAGAGATGGTCTCTTATGTAGTGATCATTTGTTTGTTTGTTTGTTTTGTTATTTGGTCAGAAATATATTGCAAAAGGCCAAAATATCCGCCATAAAGCAGTTGTCAAATAGCAGTTGATTCCTTTCTTGAAATAGATCTTTTTCATGGTGTCAGTCTTGGTTTTGCTGAGCTCTCTGAAGTCAATCAGTATAAAAGCAGAGTAGAAAAACACGATTTAGAACCAAGCCAGGGTTTACACACCACAGGCGGCTGGATTGAGCCGTACATCTGTCTGGGTTTCTCAGTGGAGCTGGTGATTAGAACAGGATTAAATCCTGAGGTTCAGTTATTCTGTCTGGAAGAAATTATGAAATATATAGCACTTTGTCAGTGTTTTGGGATTAAAACTCTTATCTGATCTTAGCTCATGTGTCAGCTATGTAATGTATGGGAGTGCCAGTGTTTGCAGGATAAAGTGAAATAACATAGCTGCTGTCGCTTTCAGTTAGCTCTCTTGCTGTTGGCAGCTAAACTGACTCTTGCTATAGGAGCTGAAGAGAGAATCAAACACATGAGATTATAGTTTGGCAGCTTAGTTGGCCAGATAACTGTGACAGTAATCCCTGTAGCTGCAAAGTCTCTTATTTGTGATGACAATTTAAATCTTCACAGGGACATTGTCAGTCTGCTTATGGCAGCACCATCTACCCAGATAATGTGGAAGTTGCTGTTAGAAAACTGAATATCTTAAGTTGAAAAAGTTGCAGTTGAAGGTTTTTAGATTAAAAAATACTAATGTACTTTCATACATTTAGGTAAATATAGCAAAAAAAAAGATTTTATAACCAAAAAGTAGAAACTCAGTATAGGGTGAAGCCTTATTAAAGCAATGTCCCATATTTAAAATCACATTTTATTTTCTTGATAGACACTTTATGCTTAAAACAAAATGTTTTATTATATTATTGTTATTATATTCTGTTATGTCTCTGTTATATTATATTATATATTATTTATTATATAAGCTTTACTGCATAGATAACTGATCATTTTTTTTCAGCAAAGGACCCAGAAATAAGGC
>JAPZDV010000017.1:11875293-11886699 GCA_029814665.1 Acanthurus lineatus
TAAATCAGAGAGAACTATTGGGCAACAGCAGATATTTTCAACCAGGTAGCTAAAAATAGATTTAGAGAATAGCTACATTATCCAAAAGTTGCTTAAAGGAATTAATATTGTAAACACCTGAAATGGTCATCTTGAAGTAATAGATTAATGACTAAAATAACTCAGTGTGATAAACAAAAGCTGAAATGGTTAGTTAGAAAATAATGGATTAATTATCTCAATACCTCAGGTGGTTTTAGTATGAATGTGAATTTAAAACTTACTAAAACGCTGACAATTCCATTGCATGAAAAAAATATTGTAACAATATCAATGTTTATGTAATTAATAGTTACATAGCACACAGTTTAGAATCCATTTTGATAAGCTCATTTGTATATGACAGTGGTGTTGTGGATGAAGCGGTGCTTGACTTTATCAGAAAGAGCTATGAAGGTGTGTCTGACAAAAATGATTGGGAAATGTAATCGGCTTCTCAAGAAGGGAGTCAGAAATGGTTCATGACGGTCAACATTTTAAAGTGTAACAAGTTTTGGTTTGTCATGAGCCTATTCATCTTTCTAGGAATTAAAGCAGAACCTCCCAACTCAGTTTCCTCAGAAATTATAGAGGAAACAGCCTCCCTTTCAACACAAACACACTTTAACAGAAGAGAAAGCAGGGGACAAAGATCAGTGAATAGTTCTCTCTCTCTCTTTCACCTTGTGATAGGTCACACATGTCTGAGTGGGCAGTACTATACTGCAGCTGCAGAATGTGGTTCAGGAAGAGTCTCTATAAATACTGTGACTATTTTTAAAGGAGCTGAAATAAAGCCACTGAATGCTGCTAAGCCATGGTCCAAATTGTTGTCTAAAATGTAAAATCTGCTCTATTAGATCTCCAAGCACATTATCAAACACATTACGGGTTCAGACCGTGAGCTGTTAGTCGTGTGTCTTTGTCTGTGCTTGGTTTATTTATTTAAATCATCAGTTACATTTTTTTCATTTTCAACGATTGGCCCTTGTGTTTTTGTCCCTGTTAAATTCAAGCTAGACAAATACATGTTATGTTTGCTACATTTGGAGACACATCATCCATTAAGGGAATGTAAGTCTGGTAATGATTAACTCACAGACAACACTAAAAAACACATTATTTTACCTTAAAGACACTTTTATCTGCTTTGACGCAGGCTCTGTTTTTAAAGATGAATGTGCACAGTTTGGGTCTATGCATTAATATCTCTATATCCACAGCATTAAATTGGAGGTTCTGGCGGATAACAAGGGAGTCTAGACTCAGCATTAAGGGGAGAAATAAGGAGAGGTCTTTGAGTATTTATGGATGATGAGGGGTCAGAGGGAGAGGAAGTTTAGGATGGAAAGTGATCAGGTTAGATTATATATGAGCAGGAGAGCAGGGGAAGTGGAGGGAAGGGAGTGGATAAACAGAGATAGATGGAGATCTGTCAATATTTATGAACAGTTTAGAGGGTTAAAAATAATATTTTTATTCCGGCATACTCTGTAGCATTAGTCTGAGCTCTTCCATATTCTTTATCTTACTTGGAGCAGCAGTGTTGTGTTACTGTCACTGTTTAAATGATCAAACTGTGGCTGGTGGTTCTGCAGTCTTTTACACAATCAAACACACATATGTAGTAAATATACTTTGCTTTAGCTTATAGCCAATTCAAACAAACAAATTTATCTGCAGAGGGGATGAAAAACACTTCAATTTGCAAATCTGGAAACCTTAGCTTTAACTTGCCAGGAAATATCATGATATACTGCAACAGTGTTAGGCATTTATTTACTTAAGAAAAATAAATGAATAAAAATAACCTCACAAATTGATTAATATTGGCCGAATCGGTGCACACTTGAGTTATTATATACACAAAACGACTTACAACTTACAGTTTTGTTCCTTTTTTATGTTTATTTGAACAAGTTGAATTTATGGTCAGTTTTTTCCTAAAGAAGTCTTCATAATATTTACACACTTGTTTTGCTGATTTGCAGGTTGATGGCTTCATAAAAACTGCTTGTACTGATATAAAATATGCAGATTATTCATTTACATTAGCCTTAAAGCAGACTAGCAAGGTTATACTGTATAATCTAGTGAGCAATAACATGGCTGATGGCGACGAGGTGATTGTTGTGTTAGTTTTCTTCTTCAATAATGACACAGTACTTCCAGTTGTTTAAAATGATGTTGAGAGATGAGAGAAATTTCACAGACTGACTTTATATTGAAAGCGTTTAAGATAATATATATGTTCTTTCATTAAGGAGGAAACAGAAGCACCATGGCAAATTGTATTGACAAACAAAACCTTCCCCTTACTTTAATTAGCTACCTTAGTTTCCAAAGCCAATCTGTAGATTGAGTCACTGACACATAATCTTTTGACTGATACATTATTACCCTTTTCATGTGCATAACCTTCACATAATTCATGTCAACAAAATCTAATTTATTTGATGGAATCTAAGATAATTTGGCCTACTGTTCTGTCTCTTGTTTTAAATTCATTAAAACTGTACCAGGTGGAGCCTCACTCTCGGCCTTCAGGGAGAAATTTGATGAAGTTGACAAATTCTAATTGAAATGACTGAGGTCACAAGGAGAAATATTATAGGTTTTTATGGTGGATCTTCCCTTTAGACTGGAGCCTTTTGGGACTCATCGACCTTCATTTTATTGATTCTCAGTAAAGCCACGACCAGAATGCTCTCTGTTCTGTATCATCCTCTCATAACCGCAGTGTGACAAGGTGCACTCACATGAGCAACCAACAGGAAGATCAACCAAACTGCAGATAAGCTAAAGCTCTTCCTTCCAAAACAAGAACGCAAAAGATTCCTGTTTAGCTGAAGTAAATTTTGCCAAAAATAACAAACCTCACCGTAAAACAATTCATTTAAATAAGTACCTTGACAACACAGGGATGGACCCAAACAAAGTAAAATTAAGCTGAGAAAATTTATGTAAACTCATTTCTGGCTAAACACAAGACATAAATAGGAAGTGATGCATGGGAAATGGAAATAAACATAATAATTAAAAGTTATATAATGAGTGTCAGTATTATAATATTAAATAATAAGATAATAAATCAAAATTATGAAACTGTTGCATATTTTTCCTCTCTTCTTTTGGCAGAATTGAGCTTCCTTACATTTTAATTTCCCAAAGAAAAGAGACATGTGCTGGACACAGTGTTTGACTGATAATTCTGGGAAATTTGGAACAAAACATCAACAATGCAAACCAGCAGTGCAGATGATGCCAAAGTAAATATGTGAGTGATATTTAAACCAGACTCTCCATCACTTGCTGACACATGATGCCAGGAACAGCCACATAACCCCTCCACCACCACCACCACCATACACACAAACACTCACACAAACACACTACATAGCAATAAGTTAAAACTCCATTAGAAACACATATAAAGCCAAAAGGGCTGCAGTCTCATCCAATCAGAGAACATTTGTGGTAAAGCTTCACTTTGAAAACAGGCTGCTCTGGGTTAACTATAAAGTCCAGGAACACGTTTCCATCCAGGATGAACAGAGCGTGGGAATACTGAGCCAGTCACATTTTAGGCTTGTAGAAATGTTCTACTATCAGGGAGATTGTATCTAAAAAAATTCCCAGGTCTCAAATCAGTCAGTGTCTGACATATTTACCCTTTTCTTAAATAAGGAAAAACTGCTTTTCTTAGCTGCCTATATTCAAATTAATTTCAGTTTATTATCAGTGCTGTGCGTGGAGGTTTAAACTAAATTAGTTCCATCTTTGAAATCTTCTGTTAAGACAAGTTTTAAAGACGTTCTTTTATTATCCTCCAGCTGTAACATTTTAGGTTTCAATTTGGACTTATAATGTTGTAAGCCTGGCATATATTTATGTGTAGAAAATTAAGTGGCAGCCCAAACAGTAACGCAAAAAATTGTGGTGTCAATGAAGAAAATAAGCATTTGCCATCAACCTAACTATTTTTTAATAGCAATTGATTCTGCTACTCTACTGTGAAAAATTTAATAGGATTTTTACCCCTCCCTTGGGTGAACCCTTGAGACAGAGGACTACATGAAGGCCAGTGTTTTCTCAGATAGTGCTGACTTGCAATTTTTTATTACCCGAAACAGAAATACCACAAAAGTTAGTAACTTGAAACTTTCTGCAAATGCACTGAGGGATTAACTGCTCTGCATGTAACAAAAAAACATGTAACTCATCTTCATTTACCTTAGGCCACAAACCTATCAAGGACAGAGAGAGTTTAAAACTGCCATATATGTAAAAGATCCTGATTATGAGAACTAAAGCACAGATGGATCAAAGAGCAATTTTGGCTTCATCTTTTGTTTTTCTTTTGATGGTTTGTTTTGAGAAGGAGACATGACTTGCAATCAATATCATTCATTTAGCCCCAGCATGGCCACAAGAACATCAACAGAAAAACCACAGTAGCTTCCTCCTGCCATCTAAAGAAGACATACTTTCTGTTTCAGACCGTGGATACTGTGAAGTAGCTCAGAAAGCTGGTGGGAGGATGGAAGTATGCTGCTAGCTCTGCCTGTTAGCCAGCATTATTGAGAGATCAGTTTCTTGTAGCAGGTCCTGACAAGGCTCAGCGTTGGCTCACGTTCAGGACCAACAGACTTCCACAAACACACACCCACATAACACAAACTGTGCAGCCAGTGACACAGACACCTTGTAACATTGCAGTATTTTGCTGATTTCATTAAAGTAACACCTAGTACAGAATCTTAGATGAATTAAAGTAACACCTAGTACAGAATCTTAGATGAATTAATAGTTTTTAGATGACCAGAAAGAGAAAATAATAATGGAAAATCTTAGAGCTTGAGTTTGCTTCCTTATAAGACGCACCTGGCTTCGTATTAGGTACTGACTCATTACTCTCTATCTGCTTATTGTAAGGGGACTATTACCGGAGTTAAATGGCCATTTCGCAACAAATGACTCAGCATCAATTAGAGCAGATACTTTGATGTTGTAATAATTTAAGTTCTTGCATAATCTCAGGGAATGTTCTGTGGTCGCTTTTTAACCTGAATATATTTAAATAATGAGAAAATAATCCACTACTAATAGCTTACATCTGGGAAAATGTCACTGGAAATTCAGCAAATGAATATGCGGGAGCAATAAAAATTAATTTGTATTCAAATGTATTTTTAACTTGCCTGATCTAGAAAGCTGCATGCATAGACCCACTGGACACTGAAATAAAACAAAATATAGAAAAAGTTTTTTGAATAGGACATTTAAGGTCAACACATTTTAAATGGCTTCTATGCAATCATAATTTTGTGTACTAGACTAGGACAATAGACGTGAGTGTTTTTGTTATGGTGGAAGTGAGTTAAACAAAATAGAAACCATTTCAGAATAAACTCCCACGCAGACCTGCTGAGAGTTTGATATGTGTGGTCAAAGCAGGGGATGGAAGGACAATTACAATGATGTCAGAGTGAAACTGGACGTGTTCAGACCTGAAACAGGGGAAAGATAAACTGTGGGAGTTTCACACACACAAAAAGAAATCACAAATTGACTGTGAAGATCTCAGACTCCCAGGCTCTCAGAAATTACTGTTGAAATGGTCAAGTTGTTCACTGTTATTTTTTCCATCCTTTTCTCTTTATCTGTCAGTTTGAAAACGGTGGTACTTAACAGTGGGTTCTGTTCATTCTGTTTTGTTTATTTTTCAACATGTAACTGGACAAACTCATGTTGTATTTGTAAAGAAGTTAGTCTAGCCGATGGGAATAGCAGACTTAGCCAATAACGATGGAAATTCCTACGTTGAGAGATGATTACAAAGTGTAAATACAGTAAATGGCTGCTTTTGAATGGAAGCTAACGAAAAATCATATCATAACCAGGGAACTGATACTTAAAACTTTTTGTCATATTGTCAGATGGTAATTTAATGTCATTAAACTGTCTTAGCTAAATGTTTTCATTGTCCCTATATTCAAAATCTTTCTTGATTATTGCAGCATCTCTTCTGAAGAAACAGACTAATGAGTTACAGCCAAGTTACAGGAAAACACTTTCCTACTCATTTATTTCTGTGCATACTTTTGCTGTCTCTGTGGTTTAGAGGTGTCATAGTCAGAATGATTTGTTGTGTCAGCTTGAAGGAATAAATGTGACACACACACACCCACACACACCACACAATGAACCCTGGAAATGTCTAGACCACTGACTTTTCACCCCGTCAACTCTCATACAGACAAACACACAAAGCACACCTTTTACCTAGTCAACTTTGGACATTTGATTTTGACTTTGCCAGTTTTTCTGAACTCATAACATCACATGTCTGTGTATATAGTTCATGCTCAAAAGTTTGTTTTTCTGCTTTCCTCTGTGAACAGATGTATCCTGGAGGGATACACAGACCCATCTCTGTGTATCCTCAAACAACAGATAGCAACTGCAGCTGCAAACCACACTGCTGTCACTCAAGTTCATTCAGTTAATATTGCATATCACTGGTTGCAAACTGTTTAGCGTTATTAGTTTAAGGAACATGTCAGTCTAATCAGTGTTATTTTAATATGAGGATAAATGCATGTTACACTGCCATGTCTCCTAAACAGAGTTGGGGGCTTTTGTCACATGTGTTTGACACTATGGATTTGTGTTTGTTATTTCCGTGAAGAAACTAGTAGACAGTTGAAGCCGGTATCTGCATTTTATCTTTTGACCTTGGGTAACTGTGTGTTCTGCCCCAGTTAATGAAAGCATCTCATGGCTCAGCTGCATTTAGCATCAATGTCACTGGCTTCTTACAGCCTCACACTCAGTCTGCTATTGAATCATTAAGTTTAACAAACCAAGTTCAGGACACAATTTCATTTTATTACTTGCACACCCTCATGCAGTCTAATCAAGCTAAGGCTTTTAAACTTGGTCACCAAACTTACCTTGTTGAATACAGGTGATGCTCAATAGTAATGGTAGGCAAACAGGTTTGGCAGGTGTGTGTGCCAGCGATCATTCACGCACGCTTGCTCTTCAATCATAGGAGAAGGAAAGTGAGCACTGAAATCCTTACAGCTCAGTGTTTGCCTTTATTATACTGACAATTTACCAACTGTACAGGAATTAGCTTGAGCTAGCTAGCAAGCGATGCACTGGCCCTGTCTGTGGGATTGCGTCTGTTTAGCTCAGCCTGTCACTGAACTCAGAAACTTTGGTTCCTTATCTTATTTGCCTCCAGTCTCTCTCAGTTGTATTCTTTAAGCGAATAAAGCCAATACATAAAGCCTCGGGATGATTGCATATTTTGTATTGAAACTAAAACAATTTCTACTTACACAGGTGCACAATTGCATCTAATCCTGTCTTTCTGTTGATGTTGTTGCCTGGAGAAACATCTCATATGTGCCCACACAGCCTCAGCACTGGGAAAATAATAAGCACAGACTTCTATAGTTTTTTATCTAAACCTCTGCAGTTTCTTCGCTTTGCAGCCACAAATTGATGGTAGATTCTCACAGTCAAACTCCTTGTTCAATGTGCAGCATTGAAAATGCGCTCTTCAAAAGTATTTTTAATGAACGCTGGTGACTCAGGAAGCTGCTTCCACGCAAATGTTTTGAAGTTGTCATTGTAATCGTGCTCATACTGCTGAATAAGTTATGAAAAGCTTCTGTGTTGCTATATTTGAGTATACTAGGTGTCCAGAGACTGTTTGTCACCGCAGTGTGTAATAGTGGACATTTAAGAGTTATGCAATCCTGCTTCTGTTCTGTTCTCTGCGCTGAATGACCAAAGGGAAAATCCCTCTGCAGATCATGCGTCCTTTCTCACTGTCTGTTGACTCTCCAGCTCACTCTCATTCTGTCTGTCTTATTTAGTGTTTCTCCAAGTAAATGAGGCATGAGATTAGTATTGATGTCACAAGGAGTGTAGGAGAGCAGTTACGGTTTGCAGAGGAAGTGGTTTTATTCAGGGGAAGAAAAGAGGCCTCTGTCTACAGTGAGACCTTTCTCATGAATCCACACCTCATCTGTTTCACATGTTGCATTTCTGAACAGTCAGATGAATATGTATTCAGTAGATGAAAAGAGGGGATGTTATTAAACTTCCATGTTCTCAAGATAGCCTTTAAGGTAACTTGAAATTTGCTTTTCAGTCTTATGACTGTCACATTTTCTGCTCTGTATTGGCATTGTGTATGCAGAAAACACATAGTAATTCCCAGTTTAAAGGGAATTTTTTTCTTTCCTTTTTCACCAATCAAAATGCTTTCTTATAGCTGTAAAGGGACTGTTAGATTATTGTAAATTCAAAGAAATCACTTCCTACTGCTTGTTTCATATTAAAAATCTTGTAGTCAAAATGAAGAAGATTTTAATGAAATGACTGCATTTTGTCCTCAAAGTCAGCTGTGTCAGAGCATTATCACTGCTATTGTCTGCTGTAACTTCATGTACAAACTCTCTCTGAGCTTTTTTCCCAAGTTGATTAGTTTTTGATATTGCGAGATGGTATTGTAAGATGATATACTAACACAACAGACGGGATAAACAAGCTGCAGGCAACAGTCTGCCACTGCAGTCATGGTTTGTTAGATCATGCAAACTGTGCCAGCACACCTACATCATGTTAACATTTCGGTAAATTCCTCTATTTACCGTGCAGTCTGGTTAGATGGAAAAAGCACTCATGGTCTCCACACATCACCAAATCTGCTTGTGGACTCTCTGGGTGTAGCATGGCACAACCATGTCATTGGCTTGCCTCCTGGCTCTGGGTGAAGAAGGGTGTTTACTTTAGTGCTCTGCCCTTACCTTCCCATGACAGTGACAACAACATGCTGATGTTTTAGCAGGCAATGTTTTCCATTTACTCTAAGTGTGTTAGCATGCTAATATTTGGTCAATAGCACGAAACACAAAGTATAACTGAGGTTCACGAGATTAAAAGTCAGGGATCAATTCAGTAGTTGTTGAGATGTTTCTGGACCAAAGAGGTGGATGGACTGCTGCCATCCAGATAAAGCTGGTGGAAGACATGTTTATACCATACTCACATAGCTAAAAACAGTGATATAGTTAGAGGTTGATTATGTCATAGGGATTACTGTCTAAGGATCGCATACTTTGTCTTCTTCTTACCAGGAACTGAATCAGTCAGAGATGGTAAGATCTCCAGAGGTGGCTTTGAAGCCGTTTGAAAGCACTAGTTCAGCTTGTCTTTGAAATCTGCTGTCTGCTGTCGAGTGAAACTCAGCTCAAAATCCCCCTATTTGGATTTTAATTTTACCTTATTAGGCTGAGAAGTCTTTGACTCTGAAGTTTGCAGTTTCAAACATCTTTTTTTGTGTGACTGGAAGTTATTTCCATGAGGACATGTGAAGACAATAAAACAGTTTTAAAGCTAGTACAGGAAGATTGTTTCTTTTATTTAAGTCAAGGTGAAGAAGATGAGTGTAAAGTTTCAACTGGTAATGTAAAGTCTGACAGAAAAGCACAACAACAAATGATTTTTAACCATTTTTGGTATAGACTTGACTTTTACTTTGGTTATGTTGGCTCACTGACTTGTGACTGACAAACTTGCAGTTGAGAAATCATCATGTAATTGATAAAAATGTGTTTTGGAAACTGTGAAAGCTTTAAATTTTCCTAGCATATACATAACACATACTCATGTCTTGTAACAGCTCCAACTGTGTTCTCAAACTTTTGCAATTTCATAAAAATATGAACAAAACTGTATCAAAATGTCAAAGATTATAGTGTGAAATAGTGCAGCACAGATAAAACACAGATCTTAGCCTCTTAAACACAGTAATGGATTATCTGTCACTAAATGGTATAAAAAGCACCATAAATATATTCTAAAAAAGTTGAATAAGCTGGGGAGCTGAAACATTTATTTTTACTAAACATTGAAAGCTGAAAGAGTTCTTTTTGTTTTGATCAGATGACTCCTAGCCTTCCCCTTCAGCAGTGAATATTAAAGATCACAAGCTCAAACCCCCACTGTCAAGTCATCAAACTACTATGCTGATCTGTATCTTCCTGTGACTTACTTCCCCCAGAGCTGTATTTTCCTGTGTGCATGATGACCTGCTGACCTTTTGCTTGGAAGCTAATTTTAACTTTGACCTGCTGTTCACCTACAGATGATCAGCTGATACCTGTAGCAATAAGATAAGAGACAGTCCTGTTAGTATTTCTCTTTGTTGGTATTAACTATTTTTTAAGTGATGTAAATGAGAAAAAATGTTAAGATTTATTAAGTTTGTAAAAAAAAAACAAAAAAACCTTAACAATGAACAACAGTGACAGCCGTCAAAGATTTTATGTTTTTAGAAGTTCAGTTCTGGCATTCAAAGTTAGAAGCTAGAACAGGAAACTATGACAAGACACTGATATTAATTTACCGCATCTATTTTTTATCTACCTAGCTGCATGTCTTTCTCAGAAGTAGATGGGCTTAAAAAGTACACATGCAAGTAGAAAGTATGATGCATCAACTGTGTGTGTTTGTGTTTAAGTGGTGGCTATGGAGGTAGTTTACATAACTGGGAAAAAAAACCCTGGTGAATTTCAGTTTGACTGAGGCAGACACAGATTGTGTGATCTGATTATATGACAGATTTTTTTCAAACCTTTAAACACCACAGTGTTAAACTTGAATGGACAACTCAGCTTTTTACCAGTATTTAATTTCAGGTGCCATGTCCCTCTCCCTTTAGCTCTCTCAAATCCAACAAAAAGTCACTCTGAAATTTTTCTTAGAAAGTTCAACCGTTTTTTGGTTTTATTGGTGTCATTGATCAAGACTGGTATGTCTGACAAAGACTGAGAACTGAAATGTGAAACTAAAACACCAATAAATATGTAATTATGATGCCAAATCAAGCAGTATAGTGTTGTCATATCATATCATATCGTATCGTATTGTATCACATCACATCACATCACATCACATCACATCACATCATGTCATATCATTAAATCTTCACATAGTAACCATTTGTGGTATGTTGACAACATCCAGCTTCACCTCATGTTTAAATGCAGTGACATTCATTCATCATATAGCCTAAAATCCTGGTGTGTAATATGCAGATAGCCTATTTAGAGGAAGTCCAACTGGGTTTAAATATTTGTGACAGAGTATTAAACAGTCCCTCCAGGATTTCGTGGGTGTTTTTCAAGATAGTTGCAGCCTAAAATGCCTGAATTCGCGGCAGCTTTTCTAAAAAATTGCGATGTAAATTGTGTATTTGTTGTGATGAAATTGCAGGAGACAGTGAAAGTTGCTAAAAAGTTGCATTTTTTTCTTTGTTTTGTATAATTCATTAAAAATCAACATCATGAATTGAACATCAGGGAA
>JAPZDV010000017.1:11889575-11903554 GCA_029814665.1 Acanthurus lineatus
GATATATGGTCAGCCTTCAGTTATATAGTGCCACTATCTGGCATATAAACTCAACACATGTCAGCTCCTTCCTTCCTCTGACCTAATCAAAACACAAGAAGACAAGAGGTTATCCAATTAAAACGACAAGCTTAATTAATCAACTAATCAGTTATGTGGCATAAACTCAGTTAAGACTGACGTGTTCCAGATGTCTGCTTGGTCAGTTGGATGTTAATTGTTTATTGGTGGATCATCAATTGAGAGAAAACAAGCAGGATATATTTGTGAATTATGGGTAATTAAAGGGGGAAATAGTCAAAAAGTAATCAAATGACGCATGCTTTTGATGATGCAGGTTTGGGTCTGACTCATTATATTTTGATCCTGTTATGTCATAATGGCCACAGTTTGATTTGAGTCTTTCTGTCTGATGTCGGGCTCAAAACAAAGGCCCGCTGTGTCTGCAAAAGGCACTGATGAGAAATAATGTTGGGACCATAAAACCAATGAGCTAAAAGACAGTAAGTGTTCCACATTGCTGAGGAGAACTGTAGAGTCGCGTGATTGTTCTCAGTTGGTTCATCAGAATAACTGCTTTCACATACTGTGCAGTCAGTGTTGTCATTTGGTCTGTAGGCCTTCTCACAGCAGGCCTTTTGCATGCCCTAACAAGACAAACAGACTTAATTGATTCGCAGAAAGCATAACCACTGTGGTTGTCATTGTTTATATTTTTATCAGAGGAAAGACTCATGACTCAGCTAAAAAACATGCAAAGACACAGGAAGTGTCCCTTACATAACTTTAGCCAAACTAGAGGATAGAGAATTTAATATCAACTGGACTGCATGCTAATAACATTTCTACACTTAGTGCTGCACATACTGCCATACAATGTTTAGGCACCAGGATGTAAGAACCAAACAAATAGATATTAACATGCAGCAACTCACTGTTTGATATGCTAACACAAACTTTCAATAACAGTGTTTGCAGTAGAGCCTGATGCCAAGCGGCTCTTACCATACTGTTACTGCAGAGACAGAGAAAAAAGAGGAAGAGAGCAACAGATACAATTTCAGAATGGATTGAAAGAGAGGAATGGCAGGGGTGGGCATATAAATAGGTTGTGGCATTTAATGTCTCCAGTCTTGAATCATAACTCTTGATAAATTTGATTATCTCACATTCATTGGCTAATGGTGGGAGGAGAGGAGAGAATGAAATAGAGTGTTGTAAGGAAGAGAACTACTTCTTAAAATGAGACACCTTTTAGTGTTAAATCTGCAAGAGGCATGAAAAAACTGAAGCGTGTGACTGCAAAAAGAGAAGTATAGATAGTGTATGCTGCATAGTTGCATTAGAGCCCATAGAACAAATGGGAAATACTGTCAACAAGATGTTATTTGACATGTAGGCCCTTAAGTATGACTCAATTTGGCATTTTAGCAACAAACATGTTTCAAAAACTCATATGAAATTTTAAGTGTTGTCATTTGTAATATATGCTCTAAAAAAGGCAAAGCTATCTTTGTTAGGGTTTCCATAATATATATTATTAATACCACTATAAACTTATTTGGATAAATTAATAACTCAGTATTTTCTGCAGTAGTTTGCTTATACACATATGTGTGTATATGCATGTTGATGTTGTTCAGTAATTAGTCTTTAAGCAAAAGACAAGAGAGACAAGAGCAGGAGAAAAGAGCAGAGCCTCCTTAAGTGGATCCTTTGGCTCTTTTAACAGTCGCAGGCAAAGAATGACCTCCCTTCCTGCAATATGGCAGTGATAAATCTCTACTGATGATTGATTCTAATTACCAAAGTTGGTGTAGTTTCCTCTTGCTGCACATGCAAAGATGACTTGATTATGAAGAGAAAAACAAACTATCTTCTGGACAGAAACGTCATCACCCCACCCCCACAAAGCTCAGCTCATTTAGGGGTGTAACGCACAGCTGCTAGTTGCTACAACTCATTCACACTGTTTTTATGTTAGTGTTGCACTGAGTTGAAGTGTCAAACTTTTCACAATAAAAGAAAAATATCATTTTAACTTTGTGCCCATATTAATGTAATTGCGAATCAAATGTATAACTTTTGTCATAACTAAATCTGTGTAACAGTAAATGGTCCTGGTGGAAGTGAATAGAGGAAATAGAATGAACAATGGAAAAATACTGATTTGCATTAAGCAATATTGCTAAATTTTTCTTCAAAGGAAGTTGCATGCAGTGGGTGATGGTGCATATGATCTGAAGTGTGTGTGACAAACAAAGAGAAGGCTGTTGATAAAGATCTGCAAAGCTCTTTTGGCCGTTTTGCTTGCACTTTTGATGTCCCTAACGTCAGCCTGTGAGTTTCCCGTCTACTGTTGAGTCAACAGGGTACCAGCTTCAATATCAGATCATAGGATTTAAAAAAAAAAAAGACTAAACATCTGTGCAACATCTGTCTTGCTTTTTCCTATCTAGTGAGGTTTTGAGGATGAACATTGCTGTGTGTCTGAATATTGAGCTTCAAACTGTTTACATCGCTAAGTTTTTGCTTGTAGCCTAATTCTTTGCATTTTGGTAAATTTTGTTGTGTGGAAAGCAGCTGCTTTGACTGCTAGCAGTTTCTGTTCTCACTGTACAGATAATCATCTGATTTACTGACACAGATATGAAACTTGCCTTTTTTTCTGATCTTGGCAGATCTATGTGCATCAGTCCTCTTATTTTAATTGTAAAACACAGTTCCTGCTGTGTGTGATGTCTGCGAGTCTTAATTCATGTCTTTAGTTGTGTTTCTAAGGAGAAGTGGTGCGATGTCTCTGGCAAATAGTGTTTATCATTATCTTGTTTTCTATCTGTTTATATGTTAATAATGTATTCATATTAATTTACATCTCTATTAAATGTTGTTTTCCTTGTAGGCTTTTAAATTTGACAGCAACCATTGTTTCAATAAAGACATTTCCATGAACAATTTCCCATGAGTTTTCTTCTCTTATTAAATTGTCATTAATGAAGAAAAAACGCCAAAGCAATCAACTCACGTAACGATCATAAAACTGTGGCTGCAAACAGAACGAAAAAGCTAACTGACTAAGATCACAAGACAGTTCTTGACTTCCTGTGTGCTGATTTTCTGTCTAAAAAACCCACGAAGGCTAATGTGGTCAATGCTCACACTCGATGCCTTGACCTAGTTGGGTGAAACCTCAGAAACATGTTCTGCTCAAACAGCACAAACTCAACATGAACAAAGCAGCTTGTCTCAAAGTGATACTGAGTACAAATTCCTGAGGGGAATCACAAAAATCCTAACACACACGTGTCTAGTTAAAAGATTCGGCTATATTCTCCCCATCTGGAACCCATCCACAGACCCTGTGTGTGTGTGGAGGCCGAGGGTTACAAAGCAGGTTGAACAGAGTTTTTGGCAGATGAGATGTTTATTTACACGAGCCATAAAACACACACATACATACTTGTGTGCTCAGTGCATTCAGTTACAGTACTTCATAATTACAGAGTACAAGACATCCAGGTAGTTAGCATTCTGGTTTGACATCATTACATATCAGTGCTGTCAGTCATATACACACACACACATACACACCAATGCGTGCACATACACACAAGCATGAACCAACTCTAGGTACATGGATACAAGAATGTTTGAGAGAAAATAAGAAAATACACAGATATAAAGACAACAGGGAAAAGCACTGGTACAAATACACATACACAAACACACAGAGGCAAAATTCACACACAACGTCCACAGGAAGCAGTAAGTCACTGTTGTAAACACTGAACATTTTGACGCTGAGCTCAGAACCAACAGACAATGGAGGCAATAAACCACAGTTCTCACAACACCAGAGCCAAACAAACTCATCAGTGCTCTGTTTCACACACTCCCACACTGACACACACACACACAAACACATACCACAGCCACATCGAATTAAAGGCTAAAACTTTACCTGATGCTCACAAAATCAGGCATCCTTTTAAAAAGAAAGGTAACTGAGAGCTCGCTTAAGGACAAAACTGTCTATTTAAACTGGACTCCTGCTGCTGCATAACCTGAGTCACTCCAGCATGTTTTCTATTTTCGTGGGCTTTACGACCAGAGATCCCGCAAAAATCTGTAGTAGCTTATTTTCCTGCCAGACACTTGAGCCCTGTTTGCAGTGAATCCATTGTAAAGGAAAAGATGCTGTAATAGTAACAATTCCCAGGAGTGTTGTGTAATTTAGTCGGCTGACATCATTGTAATGTCATGTTCCTAAGTGGGCGGCAGATCGCATAGCACATGAACTGTACAGATGGAGTCTATGGCAGGGGCAGATTTTTAGACTTTTTTTTTTAAGGTGGACCTGAAGGCAAACCTGCATATTCTGGGTTTGCTTTAGTTGGCAGTGGAACTTGTTTGAACAGCATGAGGATATCATTAGAGACTGAAATCGTGACGTTTTCCATCTGGACTATAAGCAACGAATTAAGTGGGTGTACTTCATCCTATATTAATGGTGGTCCTCTGGAAAGACACACAGTGAATAAAATAACATTTCAAGATGTTCCCTGGTAAAACTAATGCAGTTCAAATGGCACTTTAGTCGTAAAGCTGATGGATATAAATTAAGGGCTTTCTTTTCCTAGTTTCCAAATAACTTACAGGCAACGTGACCAAAAAGTACCTGGCTGGAGAAAACAAAGCAAGTTAGAGAGAAATTAAAAGAGTTGAGCATGAGTTCTGGTACAAAATGACTTGTGTACTAACTGAGAACTGAACTATGGCACACATTTCAAACAAAAGGTGGTACTTTTTAAAGAAGAAAAGGACAATGTGTCAAAAACCTACATTTTAGATTGTATGTATTACTGGGATATTTAACTACTGAGACTTTTTTACAGCTTTTTTTTAAATCTGTTGTCAATTATTCTGTTTCAACGTAACAGCGGAAGGCACTTTATGGAGTTTTTGAGGTTTTATGTTGGTCTATGTTTTGTTAAGGTCATCCGCTGTGATGATGACTCACATGCATGAGCACAGGCGACATGATACACATTACTGCCAATGGATTCGGTCTATGCCAGAGAGTAACACCAACTGTACACATCACTTTGTGTGTTTATGAGAAAACTCCACACGGCACCTTTTGTTACTTTTTAAAAGATCCAGTATAAATTTAGTCATGACAGACAGTAGCCTGAAGTTTTTCTTTCTCAATTAATGAAAATGTATAAAATCTGATCTGTAAAAGCATTTGACAAATGATCCTAAATGTGTTGTTTTGTCACTGAGGGAGGTAGCTTGCTCTTTAAAAAGTACCATCATTTGCAACAACTGTGTGCGATTACTCGTTTAGCATATCATAAACCAGATAATAAGAGAATACTTACTCTGCTGTTTATCATACAAGAAGCAGCAGAAGTTTTCAAGTCAGAGTAATTCTCATGAAGAAATGAACATATGTTGTATAATATAATTTGCTACATACTGTTTATCTAAGTATAAATGAAATATAGTTACAATCAACATAGTCTTTTGTTTGTGTTTAACATTTTTCCAACCCACTGGTTGAGTGAAATTTTTACTTGTGTACCAGGAGCTCTCTCCAGGCTCATGACCTTTGACCTTTCCAACAGGAATCTGGTGGGAGTGCGAGGGTAAAGGTTATGAAGGCAGACCTAAGGTTATGGTCAGGGGTTAAGAAGCTTAAAATTCATAAGATAATGTTCTCAAGATGATGACTCATAATCGCTGAGGTGTTCTAAAGAGAAAGTCATGCTCCAGATATCTCGTGGCAAACACTTCAGGTCTGATTTGCGGATGTATGCGGGCAGAAAGCGATGCAGTAACGTTGTTGGTGTAATTATATTTAAAGTCAATGCAAAGGCATGGATGACACATGCATGTGAAAGCAAAACATTTGCTTGTATCCCAGGGAGCATGTTTTGACTTGTGTTCATCAGATATGAAACTGGTTTTGAAATGTATCACTAAGCTTTTCTTTAGCACAAAAAGGCCCATCTTCTGGTCATCTTACAACTTTTACATGAGCATCGTGAGTCCAACTGGTCTGGATTTGCTAACTTTCTGTAGGCACACTATTAAGGTTATCTTAGGTTTTATTTACTGAACCTGACGTGAAATCCTGTGCTCTAATGCCAGGTAATGACAATGGTTGATGCATGTGATTATCATTCCCAGGAAACAACTGTTAGGAAAGCAGCGTTTGAATGAGAGAAGGCATATGCAGCAAGGCCTTTAATCACATGTGATTTCCTCCCTCACTGTTTGTCCTGAATGACAAGTTAATCCCTTTTGTATGCACGCTGATAGATGATGTCTTAGTATGTTGGATTCTGTCCCATCTCCTTGCAGAAACTTCTCCAAACAGCCTTTGAATAATTAATTGTAGAAGAGAGCACTAGCCTTATCGCAGAGCCCTGAATACCTCTTTCTTTTGCCGGCTCCCATCAGCAGCCTTTCTCATGTAACTGAAAAATTGTCATAAAATATAAGCAGCAAAAGAGGCAAAATGTTGAGCTTTTAAACATAAAATATAGTGCTCTCGAGGAGTCCCTCTGCACGCAGCATGCTTAAACGTTGCTCAATGCTTGAAGTGGATGGAAGTGCCTTGTTAATGGTCAGAGGCGTCCCCCAGCTGATGGAGCTGGTGTATCTGTGGTCCACAAAACCTCTCTGCTTCATCCAATCACTTAGGTGAATAGCAAACTATTCCCGTGTCCAATAAATATAAATATCATATTATAAAATACTGCAATGGTCATACAGGTTCTGTGGTGTGAAAATGTTCGGTGTACTCTAACGTCGGACGAGACAGTTCAAGGTTAGCTGGAGTATTCTGTTTGGCCAACGATGATTTAAACACGGATCCCCTGGAGATTGCCAGAGGTGCCTTGCAGAGTGAGGCCCAGCAAAAGTGCAGCACGCTGGGGGAGAGGAGGATAAAGACCCAGGGGTCGATGATGGAGTTAATGGAGATGAAGCGAAGGGCAATTAAGTCAAGATGATGAGACTCCGTGCGGTCCTGCACAGAGTTGATGTACACCCGAATCTGAGAGAGGGATAGAGGGAAGAAAGAAGAAGCAGAGAGGGAAAAAGGAGGGTTTATTGTTATTACATTTTCATTACTTTTTATAGTTCTGGTTACCTTAATCTAATCTTTTATCTGAAAATATGCAAAGTAACCAGTAACAAATAAACAAAGTGGAGTAAAAAAGTACAATATGTCCTTGTGAATCATAGCGAAATTTCATACACATAATGAAATTGAAAGTACAAGTTCCTCTACTGAAGTGCAGTTCTTGAATAAATGTACTTACTGTCCACCAGTGTTGGTTAAGATGTTTAAAAAATAACTTTTGCATGTTCAGTCTAAATTCAGAAAGCACAGCCATTACTCCAAGAACAAACAGGATGTTTGTGGTAAATGGACTAATGTTTTAATTTAAAGAGGATATTTGAATTACTCTAGACATTTTGTGTACTTTTAAGACTGTCTTCTGAGGTAAACACAGGCAGCTTGTAAATCATTGAGAATGTGACAGTGTGTGTCTTTTGTGGAGGACCAGTTAAGAGGCAGATGTGCCAGTTTGAGATTCCCATGCTGATATCCAGCAGAGTTGGTTTACAAACTACAACTTTGGTCCAAAAATGGTGGGACGCTGAGTGAAACTAGAATAAGACTGAGTGAAATCATTTCCAAACCAGCTGTTGATCTCAAAAACAGTTTTACAAAGTGTGCCTGAGTCAGTGTAGAAATATGCTTTATACAATCATAGCCTGTGTCTGATTGAATAAATGATACCTGTTATCAGTGTACCAGTTTACCTGTGGAATGTAACAAACAGGTGTTTCCCTCATATAAAAACTACTTAACTGGGCCATAAATCATGCCTAATACACATGTATTGGAATAATTTAATTCATATCATAGTCACTTTTATCTTGACGTGTGGGAAAAACTTCCCCATAAATCTGCAATTTTTTTTTTGTCTACACTTTGTGACTTTTAAATGTTATATTCTCTTATGATAGTAAAGCTTTCCTAACTCAGTTTTGACCAAATTTGGTTACTCTTTACTCCCTATTGTAAGGACAGAATAATAAAATGCACAAAAATTTGTTTTTAATTTTAGTAAAGAATGTGTGTCTGGAAATGATGAATATCTGCAAATTGTAGCTTTTTGAATCAAATAAAACAGAAATATAAAAATCTACATTCCTCCTCACTATATTACGCAACCACTTTACTGTGACTTGTGTTCTTTGCCAAGTGTGAAACACAATAACTCTTGCTTTTTATGATAAAAAACAGCTCGTGAGTGAATTTATTTTTATTAGCACCACTGAGGCTAAGAATAAGCAGCTGATTTCATTTATTAGTTCCTTGTCTGTGCTTAAAATGTGTCAGTGAAATCAGCTACTGCAGCGACTGGCCTGAATAAAAAGCAGTAAACTCCCTGGGTTGATGGCCCCAAGGTTGGGAACCAGCGCATTAATACAATCCATGGAAGCTATGACTAGTTCACAGGTTTAGAAAATCCTGCTGCTGGTCCCTCTGGGGTCAGAGAGGAACAATATCCAGTTTAATGTGACGGTAAAAGTGAACAACGGGTTGTAAAATCACTCTATTCACTGTAAGTCTATTTTAATCCTTCCACGCACAATTTTTCTCTTACTTTTTCTCTGAATTTTACTTCCCATCACCCTCTTCTTACCCTTTCCCCTCTCCTCTATTACAAGTTTTTCTTTTTAAACTGACTGAGCTTTGACTCCTATAAAAAGCACCATATTTCCCAAGATGGCAATGGCTTTGCCAATATCGTTACACCAATCTCATAATGCCAAATTCCTGTGGCTCAGTCACATAATCCCGTGGCTGAATTGTTGCTATGAGGACTAATTGGTTATTTCTTAAAGCAACTGCTTTTCCCAGCCGACTGCACAGCTGCAAATAGCAGTTAGGAGTCTTGCCGTAGGGCACATCAGCAGCTGTTGATGCACTTTGATAGATGAGAAAGCTCCTCAGATACTCACTTTTCCTGATTTTCTCAGCCTTTGCTGGGGATTTGTAATTGTTACGTAAGTCAATATTTAATCATTAGAGCAACAAAATCTGCATACAGTTAAAAATACAAATAATGTCAAAGCATTTACAAATAAAATAGCTTAAAAATTAGCGATGAAAGAACTGTGGTAGGGCTCTTTTCTTAAAATACAAAACAGCTCCAAGTCACTACTAACATCATTTAAACGAAACCACATGAGACCATTGCTATGATTGGTGACAGGCCCTGCCATGTGTGAGAGACGAGAACAGAGTGGGTGAAGGCTTGTGTGTGCGTGTGGAGACAGATTTTCTTTTGTTTGTCCAGGCTCAGCCTTGAAATCCAACTCTCACTGCGAACCCATTTTCTTCTCCACCGGCACCAACAGGAAGTGTAATAAAAGTGTTAATGTGAAGTGTCTGGGAGGTTGATGCTGGGAGGAAAACACACTGCCCTCTGTGTGAGTTTCATTTTCAAGAACGAAATTTGAAATTGTTTTCCGCCTGCAGAGCAAACAAATAAACTGACTGATGATAATGTTTCAATCTTAATCTTCCTAGAGTGAGAAACTATTGGAAATATCTCATTTTAAAGGTGATCGTCTGTTTCAACATGTGTTCGGTGAACAAAATTCATGTTTACCCTAAACATTTTATTCAGTGTTCACCGATGGAGCTTTCTGTTTGCACAAATGTCCCCGGGGTCAATGTATTTATTGCTAAGAACTGCGCCATTCAGATTCCATTCCTGTTATTTAAATGTGATCTTTCCGGTCCTATTCTCTTTCTGTGTCTATCTCTCCATCAGTGTGTCTCCTCCTCTGTGTTGAAAGGCCATCGTCTGCCCTTTTTAATTTTTAATGAAATCACACAGGACCAGAGACGTGGCACACACCAACACACACACAGCCATATCACACATATCAAGAACACACAGTTTAATACCGCCTGAAAAATGTAATACGACCTGTGTGTGTGTGCTTGTGCGTGTGTGTGCGTGCGTGTGTGTGTGTAATATCCTGACCTCAGACTGTGGTATCACATTACTGGCTGGACACCCATGAGTGTTTATATTGAGCTCTTGATAAATTATGCATTCGTAGTAGAATTATTTAGCCTTTGGATGTGTCACCTTTTGCGACCACTGAGCCTCTTTATATAAAACACATTTAAAATCTTAATACAGGCAGTTATTGTTGCTTTGCTTGTCGAGCTTCCCATTCTAACACTTCATGTATGAAGCTTTCAATTTTAATGGCAGCAGATCCATGACTTCAAATAAATTTCAAACTAAAGTATGCAAAAATAGGTGTTTCCAGCTGGCTACTTTTAAAACAGGAATCTTTTAAAAGGCAGTTATATAAGGGCACTTGGTGACTACATTAATGATATTGTGTGAAAAAGCTCAAGCTGAGGCTTTATTTTCCATGTGCAAAGGCCCAAAAGTCAGCTTCTTGTCCAGCTGATGCTGTGTAAAACTTTAAGCAGTGTGATAGCTTGGTAATACTTTTTGACATTTACTCAGTTGAAACTAGAAAAATTGATTTTTGCAATGCTGATGTCCTGCTGAGGAAAGCAATCATTAATCAACTTAAATCTGAAAATATAAAATGATTGACGACATTTTTTCTTTCATCCAGATCCTAAAGAAAACAATGCAAAAGGAAATTTCACTTGAAGGTGGATGTTGCTTTAAAATAAGACACCAAATCCCTCTCAGCAAAATCACTTAGTATGTGGCTTTGAGTGAAATATGGTAAAAGGTTTTCTTCATCTCCCTGCAGGGCAACAAATGGAAATGTCTGCCAATAGGTTAATGTGGCCATTCTGCAGAAATATGAGAAGAGAACAGGAGAGAAGAGATGAATGTGACGGCTACAAGTAAGTGATTCACTAGCATGTGCGACCTTTTGGCTTTCCATCACAAGAATTTGTCATATGTTGCTTCCATTATTGTCATGATGACTTCAGCCTACACTGGTGAAAGGTTTGGTCACTGTCACTGGAAATTTGATAAACAGAAGCTAAGGCAGGCTAATAGCTGGGCACAACAGATATGAAGTTGCAGATAAGCATGCAGCTTTATCAATAACGACTTGTTGTCTGTGGGTTGAAAGACAAAGATATACTCAATGCTGCTAAAGTTTGGGGTCAAGAGTGTATTTTCTGTCCACATAGTGTTGTCTGTCTGTCCTTTTACTTCACTAAATATTTGAAATGACCCATTAGGGTGTTTAGTTTGTGTTCTATTTAAGAGAAACATACACTAGCTGGCTAGGTTAATTAGCTTTCACTTGTATGGAGAAGCAAGTTAGCTTATCTTGACGACATACGCACTGATTTCTCGTAAGCAATACTTTTTGTGTAAGTGCACAAGCCAAAATGACCATTAAGGATAGATAATGTATACTGATACTGCACAAACTGATCTTAGGTGTATAATTTGGACTTTTTGTGAGACCTGCTGATAAGAGAGGATCTGCTGCAGACTAATTTGTTTTCCTCTCCTCCAGTCTTCTATCTTGCTGCTTCCCTTCAGTCCGTCCTTGTTTGCCCTTACTGTAACTGAGTCATCTATTTTATTCAGGCCTCCATTTAGGCAGTAGGATAGCCAGTGAGGGAAGCTGATACATGTGTCCTCTACCTGCCAACAGTAATCTACACCTGGTAAAGTGGAGGACTGTTTAATACTCATAAACTGAGTATAAAGAGCATAAATAATGCTAAATAATGCAAGAAATCATTTCAAGTTTAATATACTGTGTTCATTCCTCCTTGTTGACTGTAAATGCCCTGTTGATGTGTTTTACGTTGTCCACTTATCTGGCTGCAGTGATCTGGCAAATAGATTTTCCTAACCACAGTACACAGAAGATGACACAAATGACTTCCGTTTTAATTATTGAGTGAATTACATCATTAGGACAACAGACGCTTACATACTAACAGTTTCCGATGATGCCTCTTAGTCTTTAAGGACTCTAAGTGGTTTTGCGGCATCATGTGGCAGTTAGTATCTATAGAGTTTAATTTGTTGACCCATTTGTAAACAAAACAATATGCATCAAATGAAGGAATCTGTGATAAAGATTTTACTTGACGTGTGAAATTATACTAAAATTACTCGATTTAAAGGCTGCAAAACTGTTACTGACTGTTGAGGCAGACTCTCTGAAAGGCTCTGCTCAATGAGAACACAACTCATGCAACTGCCTCTGTCTTAGTGTGGTCTGTGTTTGTGATGTTGTGGTCGCTATTAAATTAAGTATGACGCCCAATTTGGCGATCATTGCAAAGAGGATGACTTTTCAAGCCACAGCTCTGATGCAGTAGCTCACAAAATGGTGCTTTGGCCCATTAGTGCCATCTGCAATAAAGTGCAGAAAATCATAAACTGCTGGGAAACAGATTGATTATCCATTTTAAATCCAAAGCGACACTTTCAGAACAGAAGTGGCTTCAAACAGCTCCCTCACAGGTCTTATTTAGACAACTAAATGGCCAACAGTTTGGATAATGTGCCTATTCTAGGTTGAATTTGTACTTCGTTCCATTCAATCCATCCATCCATCTGTTCAAATGTCTCCAAAATTAACTTCCTGGCTCAAATATCTAAACTGGTTGTAACTGGCAAATTTAATTAGAAAGATGACAAAGTTCATTGAAATTACAACACCGGAGTTTTGTGCCAATACTGCAATTGGCTAATGAGGAGTCTTTGTGAGGTGTTTATCTTTGATTTCATTGGCTCATGGTTCAATGATATCTCAAAAAGCTGTTGGTCCCTGCTTCTGCCTGCATGTGTTATCACCTTGTACATCCCTATTTCACTATCGTGCTCTTCAGGGTTGATCTTAATCAAGTGTTATTGCAGTCCATAATTTGTGCGTGTCACTGGCCTGGTAAATGATGACTTGGTAAATCCCTCAGTTAGCTCTCGTGCCGTGATGTTGGAGTTTTTATCTGTTGTTTTGGGTTGTAAATCTGTGGTTTATATGTTGGAGTTTCCCTTTAAATGACAGTTCTGTTTGATGGTGTTGTCTGTGTACTCTTACTGTGATCAAAGATAAATAAAATACATACCCAACACACCTTATGTAAAGTGTTTGGGTTGGGGCGAGCTATTTGCTACTTGGGGGGGAATTTTATTGCAACTATATTGGGCATTTACTAAAATTTTGCCACAACTTATAGTCCAAAGGAATAATCAATTAATTAAGTCAGTTATCAACATATTAATACATGAGTCAAATAAACTATTAACCAGCCCTTATCTAGACCCCTTGACTTCTCAATGTGCACCATTCAAATGTCTCTTACAATAAAAACTAAAGACATTTATGTTAATGTACTAAATGAAAGAAGATCATATATTTTTTCTGCAAAATTCAACCCTTATATTTTCTTTTAAAACACTTTTTTAAAATCGTTTTTGACATGTTAGTGAGTAGACTTTATTTCATTGTGTATGCATCAGACATTTTTTCCATGAAGACAAAATTTTCTGTCAGGTTTCTGCTCTCTGCTGTGACAATGGACTGGGAAAGCCCATTGAATCGGCTCCTTATCTACTTTTTTTAAATTAGTAATCAGAAATTCTGACTAATATTTTCCTTCAAACCCAAAGAACTGCAAAGAGTTTAAATAATTTAAGTAAAAATATTCTTGAAAATAGTTATTAGTACAAAATGTTTAAAAGTAAGCTAGTCTGAATATTGTACTTGCAAGGCACTGTACATCTACCACTTCACAGACATTATGTCTATATTTAATACAAGTGGCATCAAAATAAGCAGCTGTGTCTGACGTGCTGTGAGTGGCATTGATAGTGTTTCCTGTCTACAGTTTGGCATCAGAACAGCTCATAGTCTATTGTATTATTTATGACACAGCTGCAGACTGCGTAACAAATTGTGTG
>JAPZDV010000017.1:11903654-11919818 GCA_029814665.1 Acanthurus lineatus
ATTTGTTGCTTATAATAACTATTATTATTATTATTATTATTATTATTATTATTATTATATTATTATTATTATTATTATTATGTAATAAAGGTGTCATGTGTACAATCAACAAGGGGCAGCATAACACCAGAGGAACGATGGTCTGCTGCTCACCTTTTCTTTGCTGCAGCTCTCTTTGGCTGTAGCTAGTGGCTCACATAGCTTATTAGCTCAGTCAGCCCAGAGCACCAGACAAGTGTTTGTGTTTTCTACAGCACTTTGCACATAACTGGCCAGCTCTTTTTTTTTTTACCTAAATTAATCTTAATAATAACTTTAACATCAGCTGGGTCAGTTATTGTATAAAAACAGTCTTCACAGAGTAAAATCGCCCCAAACAAAAGCTAGTTGATGCTACCTTTACTTGTCTTAAAACTGTTTGTTTGTTTTATCAGAAAAGGTTAAGTATGCATGCATTATCTGCTGTTGTCTTACCACTAGGGGCAGTGTGCAGATGATGAAGATGATAGTCATGAAGACCAACAGGATTAGATGCTCCACCTCCTCAGCCATGGACATCACCTTGCGGTCGTTGCTGGATCTTGTGCTCGCCATCACTGAGCCGCCGTTCCTCCTGCGACGTTGGTACATCTTAAACAGCTGGTACACCACAAAACCGTTGCATGCCACGATAACCAGCACCAGCACGAGCATTACAGATGCATACAAGTTGGCGTACACCCGGTGCTTCGTTTCAATTGGGTTCATGTCAATGAAGCACCATGTGCCTGGGCAGTACTGTACATATGTACCAAATTTCGCAAAAGGGAGGAGACAGAATAACATACATAACACAAATATTATAGGGATTGTGATGTAGGCACATTTTCTGGTGACATGCCGACTGTACAGGTACGGGTACCCAATGGCAAAGCATCTCTCTAGTGCCGTGGTGAAGAGAAGCGACAAGGTGGCCAGGCTGAAGAAGGTCATGCTGACACCAAAGTATTTACAAACGCTTTTATCAGACGACATCGCCACCAAGGTGGTGTTGCGTGAATACGACAGCTGCACCAGCGGACTGACCATACAGGTGCCTGCCAGGTCGGTGACCACCAGAGAAGTGATGAGGATGTGGAACAAGGAGCGCCGCCGATTGTCAACATTCCTCGTGTCTCTACGTCGCCGGATTTCCAGGATCACCAAGGCGGCCACGTTGCCAAGGATGCCCAGAGCAAACATGATGGAACTGATCATTGGGCTATTGGAGGGGTCGATGGTTTCCTTGCTGTGGCAGTGGTCTTCGGTTGGACTCATTATGGCTGAAAAATATCTTGGTTTAATCACAAAATATGTCTCTGCTCCCCAAAAAGTGTCAAAAATGTCTCCTTAAAAAGTTGTCTGCAGCCATCCTGGTAAAACAGAGAGGAAGGAAGATTATTTGTTAGATGCAAAGCCTCAACAATCAATCGATGTATGCATCAGTCAACAGACCAAAAACAAAATAATTAATGACAACTTTTTGATCATCTATTTCTCAAACTCATTTTCTTCTAGAAAAAAGCTTCAACATTTACTCATTTTTCATAAAAGTAAGCTTCAAATTTTGTTTTGATGGTCTAGTGCAACAAGAAAATTTAATATTTGACCTTAATAAGGCCAATTTTCATTATTTTTTTGATAAATTAGCATGGACTAATTGAAAATACAATTATCAGATTAACTAACTAACAAAAAATTAAATCATTTAGATGAAGTCCTAATGAGACTGACAGAAATGTTTAGCAACAAAATTTCTGAGGTTAAATGAGATGTTATGGCAACATGGGTGTTCTCTAAATTTACTGATTATGTAACGATAATTTTTCAGAATTGTTAGGACCTTTTTATTGTTTACAAGGACGACATTTTAAGTCGATTTCAAAACCAAAGTTAACCAAAAATCTTTCAGTCACAGTATGTCTGTCTATTCATCAAACACAACATCTCAGTTTCTAAAACTAATAGATCCTGGCTGAACCTTGGAAGGCTCCATGTGAGTGTTTTGTTCCAGCATTTTCAAAATTACACAAACTGACCATTATATGTTTACCGACACAGTGGCCTGAGGAGAATCTGCATCATTTGTCAAGGATGTTTATCAATTTCCTTTATTTTAAGTTTCTGTTTTGACATGCTCTCTACCATGTTGACAACAAGCACCACTTTGTCTCTGTTTGCAAATCTTAGTTTAACCTCAATGATCTGATACATTAACAGAAAAAGCAAGAACATCTTCTTCCTCTCATAAAAGGAAACATTTGGCTCATAGTATAAAGTTCCAGGGCTTGAACTGTGCGCCAGTTTGTGTTTTGGAGTTGTGAAACCTGGAGTAGTTCCTCTCACAAGTTAACAGATGTCAGCTGAAAGGCTAAAGGTTTAAAAGCTGCAATCTTTCTCACAATGTTCTCACGCTGAATTTTCTGCTCAGACTCTCTCATGAGTTTTCTCTAACTGGTAAAAACAGGCGTGCATAACATTACACATCTGTTCCACTTGTATGACTTGCGTGTTTGTGTGTTTGTGAGTGAATGCCTTCACTTTCACTGGGTGTGTTACGGCCAGATAACTGACTCACCTACTTGCTTTGTCCAGTGCACGACGTGTCCACTCTGATGATGCCCGATGGAAATTTGGGGCTCCAAATGTGGCCAAACTGGTCAAAAAATAAGAAATAATTGAGAAAATGTTCGATTTGCGCTCATAAAAACAGCAGCGCTCCGACAGATGTGTCCAGGTGTTGACTTATGTGGACGACTGCTTTCGTTGAGGTCAAGACGTCAGTTGTTAAATATGTTGAAGAATACAATTAAATCAGACACATAAATAAATTAGAGTTATAGGCACACAGTTCTTTTGATTGAAAAAAGGCCGGATTTCTTAAAATTGACAAATTAAGGCTCTCTCGCTTGAGGGCACAGAATACGAGTTAAACCGCAACGTCAAGTCAAGACACGATGAGGTTGTGAACGGTGAAACTTAATGTTCTGAACATTTTATTACATACACTACATATGTGTATAGCACAAAAAAACGGGTTCACTGTGTGAGGTTACAGATTAAGTGATTGATTGTTAAAGTCGGGATTTACTTGGAAAAATGCTGGTCGATTTATTTACTGTGCGCCGAATGAAAAACTAACTACTAAGAGACAAAAATACTTAAGTCAGTCTTTTTCCGCTTGTCCATTTTTATTCAGCAATCGAATTTGTCACTTTCCTTCCCGGAGTTTTTGCTGTAAAGACGCTCCGAGAGAGAAAGCAGCGCTAAGCAACAACTGTCACATCCGCGTGGACTTCACAGCGGTAAAACGCATCCAAATAAACAAGTTCTCACCTCTTTTATAACTTGCTCCCCGCAGTGTAGATGTTTATTTCTGTGTTTTACAATCCAAGTTTAGTCGCACAGTTGAGTTATATATCCCAGTTTTCCCTTTGTTTCACTTCGCTGCTCTGGTTAAGAGGTGAGGTGCGGAGAGGGCGAGGCGCGCGGCACTATGATGCGGCAGGCATGAATGGACCCCGGGTACAGGGAACGATGCGGTGACGTCACAGGGAATCGATTGGCTAAACCCCGCCCGTTCACATGCAGGCAGGAGCGAGCCGACCAGCTACCAGAAAGTACCATTCACCTCACTGCTGAGCTGAAAAATAGCCTGGCAGTACCAAATAAATCTGCTGTCAAATAAATGCAATGATATCTTTAAAAAGAAAAAAAAAAAACTCATTCAGTTTCCAAAATAAACAAAATATTTTCAAAATGTTTGGCTTAAAAGAGCAAAACTTAGTTCAAAACACCCTGCTTTTAAAGAAGAAGTACACAAATATTTTAAAAAAACAAAAACACAATTGTTTTTATCATAGTTAAACCTGTAAACTGTAGAAAATATTCAGAAAATAATCTAAAACACTGTGTTTTTAATATTACATGCAACAGGACAAAAACAGCATATACCCCCTCTGGAGAACTGGAACCAGGAAATGTTTGGTATTTCTTGTAATTATCCAAATAGCTGACAGTTTCCTTTCTGCTGAACCACGAATCAATCAATCAGCACTAAAGTAATATTTTTACACAGTGATCCAGACAAACAACTCCGACTCATAATTTGCAGAGGCTACCATCACTACCAATGTGTCGGTAACATTTACATAACTACAAACTCTATATGTCTCTCTGCACTTTTAGGATTTTGATATTACCAGTGACAACTGGGACAAAGACAGTTTGCATAGCATAAAAGGAAAATTTGCAATTCTTTTTTCAGTCTGAATGTTTATCTGTACAAACGCTGTGCAGATGTCCTGGCCTGCAAATAGTATGGCTCTAAAATTAACAAGAAGAAAAAAAAGATATAATGTAGTTTCTATTTCTGTATGTGGGTGGATGAATGTGTTTGAGTCTCAGTTCAATGTAATTTAAAGTATCCAGCGTATAAGAGCTGTGTTAGGTTTCCTGCTTGTCTTTCAGTGTGGAGAATGCATGTTGTTCTCCTGGGTTTTCCTCCCACACTCAGATGTATTTGATGTCTCTGTTTCCTATCTGGTTGAATGTCAGTGACTGTCTTTCCATCTGTGTATCTCATGAACTGGTGACATATCTGATATGTCTTCATGTCTTCTGCTCCTGTCTCATTTCATTTTGTATCTCTTTGCAGGCTTGTGCTTTGCTTTTGATGGGTTTATACAGCGAGGATGACATCGACCATAAAGGCATGATACAACTTCTTTCCATTTTTTTAGCAAAAATCCTTTCAAATTTTCCATTATGTATTTAATGTTACTCTAATTGCACCTTTTCAACCATTTTAAGTGTAAAATAAATGGCAAACAGGATTCTGTAAGCTGAAAGCCCTGAAATGACTGCACTTTAGAGCTTTTATTCAGGCCTATTATCAGCTTCATATTGACATATTGCTGTTATGCCGTCACTGCTTCCTCTCCAGACTGAGTTCAGGCACTTTCACATTGCTGAACCCTGAAGTGCCTCAGCTGATGGACTGCTGAATTTATGGTGTGAGTAAGCCACAGAAACATTTTACAACTTACCAGTCGAGTTTTTAAGGTTATTTGAAGTTTTGACAGCACCCATAAGCTGCAGGAATCATGTACATTTTTTCTTCTTGCCCTCCTGTCTCATTTTATCTTTGACTTTCTGTTGCTCGTCTTTCACTTTGTTTTTTCCCCTCCTTTTTTTATCCTTGTTCTATTTTTGTGTCCTCAAGCAGCAGAGGCCCCATTTACCTTGTCCTCTGCCCTAACTGACGTCAAAATACCTCTCCTGTACTTTCCTTCATCCCTTCTTCTTCCCAGTCCTTTCTTTGCCTTCCTTGTTGTTTCCTTCCTTGTAGTTTCCTTCACTGTTTTATCTTTCCTGTTGTTTCCTTTTCTTCTGTTTTCTTTTCCTTACCCCCCTTTTCTTCCCCTTTTATCCCTCTCTTTTAGCCTGCCTTTGATTTCTATTCTTTTCCTTTTTATTTCCAGCCATTTCCTTTTATTTTATTTTATTTTATTTTATTTACTGTCCTTTTCTTCTTTTTCTCCCATTTTTATTCCTTTATTTTTACTTCCTTTTATTTTTCTGTCTTTTTCTCATTGACTTCTTTTCCTCCCTTGCTGCCTTTTCTTTAATCTCATATACTTTTCTGTTTTCTTTTCATTTCCTCTTGTTTTACTTACCTTTTCCACCAAAGCAGTGTCAAACAGAAATGTTCAGTGAGGTGGTAATTTACATAATTCTCATTGGGTCATTTTTTTGCTTATCATAACAATACTACAAAGTATTATATCCACTTGTGATATAGAGCTGCAGTTTTTACCTTTAGTGAATCATTTTTAGCAGAAAACAAATAGAAGTCATGTTTTCAAATACAAAATTAATAAAATCAATTATTTCCACTAATAATTCAGACTTTCAAAGCTTACTGATCCACTCTTGAGTCGATATTTAATAAATGTAATAAGAGAAAATAGATCTTAAGTGATGATCCTCCCTGTTTGTTCTCTTTATATAGAAGCAATTCAATTATTGATCAAGGTCTTAATCCACAAACCCTTTGGTCTGCTCTGCTGGTAAACAGCCTTTGTTGAGGGTTTTGGCTTCAGTTAAAGTGCTGAGGAGAGCTGGATGTATTGTTAGTCTCTCTCTCCCACACACACACACGCACACACATGCACACACAGAGGGCCCCTAGGCTTTATATCACTCTTATTGTAATCAATCCTTTGTTGTCAACAAAGTACACTGTTGTATGTATGTGTATGTGGGTTCGTGCTCTGGCCTGCTAATGGTCCTTGTCTGAATCATTAATGAGTTTATTGATTTTGGGTGAATATCTGATCATAAATGACGGTGCTCAGTCAGCAGCCTGTAATTACACACTATAATACTGGAAAACATCACCAAAGAAGGAAACATGATCAGTAAGTGTGCACGTTTGGGTTTGCATGCCATGGTTGGTTGAAAGCACAGTCAGCCAAATGTACACGCGTGATCAGGTTACATCAGGGTGTTTAAGGATTCTGGTTAAATGTACTGATTTTGATCATTTAATTTTGAAGCTATTTTTTTTCTCACATAACTTAAAATATTTCTTTTATTGCTTTCATACACTGAAAAATTATAAGAAATGTATTTTGTTAACATGCTCTTTGTGTGCTTTACTCTCTCAGCTTTGCCTTTGCCTCCACCTAGAGGTTGTTCTTGGTAAGTACAAGTATCAACTGTGGTTGAACTTTCAGCACTAGAGAGCATCTTCTGGCACAGGGTGTTACTTTAGAAAACCCAGTAGCAACTTAAATGCTCTTTTTTCCACTTTTCTCACTCACACTGACTTACACAGTCATGCTGCCTGCCTTAAGCAATGATAAGCTTCTAGTTCATTTTTCCACTCTTTCTAATGTAGACAGTGAATAGATTTAGTCAGATGGAATCCAGCAAGAGTTAGTTACCAGGCAGGAAAAGCCTAAATCAGGAATCCAGAGACCACAGAGCCTCAGAAGTCCTTTGCAGAGAAAGAGAGAACCTGCCAGAGGGACAACCATCTCCGTTATAGTCCATAAATCAGGTCTGTGGCACACTGGCCAGACAGAAGCCTCGCCTGAATGAAAGGCGAGTTCACCAAAAGCCACCCAAAAGACTCTAAAAGCATCTTATAAACTCTCCTCTTGAGATAAAAATTCCAAATCAAAGCACAACATCTGGAGAAATGTACTGCTTGTTACCTGATGTGGTCGCTTTGAATGGTCGAACCAGAGCTCAGACAAACTTTCAAAGACGCTCCCATCTAATCTGGCTGAGTTTGACAGGATCTTCCAGGACAAATAAAGGAAACCGCCCAAATCAGGACAAGCACTAATTTGATAGAACTGAGAAATGTGTATTTGCTTTGTCATTATGACTTACTGTGTACTGAATTAATTTAAAATATTACACCACAAACTGAGAAGGAAAGAAAATATCTTATAACTTCTCAGTCACACTATTTTTACCACATACAGTCTACTTTAGTACCAACTTGATGGTTGTAAATTATGACTTGAAGTTTATAGTTTTGAGGTTATCCTTGCACACTGTGTACTTAGAATAGCTGACAACATGATTCAATGCCGGGCCAGGCCTCCTCTCAGTCTGATTTTTAGCAAGTGAAACATGTATTCAGATGGACTGACACGTGTAGGACTGATGTGGCCTGTTTAACACGTTCCACTCAGATGATCCTGTCTCTGAGTTTGGGATCCTTGTTCTTCTTTACTGTGTGATTGTGTGATTTATTGTGTGATGTATATAAAGTTGTACACAGTTCACTTGAAACACTTTTAAAGCAGATTGTTGACACTGCTTATGCTGATTGTTATTTTTAAAATAGGGCTGCAACAATTGTACTCATTACTGGTTTATTTTCTCAAAAAACAATTAAACTGATCCTCTCTTTACAGCACCAGAAGACTGCTGTGTTGGATCAATGGCCATCCCCGGCTGCAGGCACCATATTCCAGATGTTAACATCAGGATCTTTGTCCTCAAGGAGACTCCGTCTTTCCTCTATCTCCTTGTGTTTCAACCGAATGCTTCAGAATTCACCTATGTGTTTTTGTAGTCCGTCCCCGTTTCATGTCTGCAGAGAGAGAGGAGGTCAAGCAGACAGGAAGGTAGAGCAGTTCAGGTCTGGGAAATGATCTACAGCCATATAGACAATATGCTCATTTTATGCTGGAAATCTATAACATCATCATCCTGATTTTCCAAATTACAAATTTACTTAGATTTACTTTCCAAATTTGCAAATAAAAAATTATTTGACTTTATTCCATAAACTTTTATTGTTTTTGACAATCATCAAAAAAGGTTCTTAAATTTACAGTCATTTAAAACAGAAAACACTACAAAAGCTCACAATGAAGAAGCTTAATTTAGCTTATTTACATTGTTTTTCATTGATCAGCCAATCATTTTGGCTCTAATTTTAAGTCTAAATACTGTGAAGCTGTTTTCATATATGTTGCAATATGCTAATAAAGACACCAGAGGGCGCACAGAGTTCAGTGTTTGAAGATCTGCCTCCATTACCCTCATTGAGAGAAACATTAAATAAACTGAAATAAATTAATTTAATGAGTATTTAATGTAAAATGTGTAGTTGATGTTTACTGAAATTTTTTAAAAGTCCAAAAATTAGAAGTACGCAAAATTATATACGTTAAGAATAAAAATGTATTTAGTCTCCCCTGAACAACGTAGATATCAATCTTTAAACTTAAATCCTTTTGTGGCTCGGTGATTTTTCGGGGGTCGGTAAAATGTCTCTTTCGATTAACTGACACTTTTATAGATGTTCAATGAAGTTCAGATGGATATAAATATGTAACCCGGATGTGTATATGTGTGTGTAAAATCCCTCAGTGTCTCTTTTTTCATTGTTGTGAAACAGATAAAGTTACATCCGGATTAAAACGCTCTATTTGTCTTTAATCTAATACGAGCCAGATGTTACCTCCAGCGCGGCCTGCTGTCACTCAACCCGCCTCCGACCAATGAGAGCGGCCCTGAGCTCGTCCCTCCCTCCCTCCCTGCAGAGTATCAGAGGCTCGGTGGAGAAGAGGAGAGGTCTCCTCCTTTCTGCGGCTCTCCCTCAGTCCATCTGTACCTCTCTCCTGCTGCTCCCTCTCATAGTGCAGAGCTGCTCAATCAGCCCGGGCTCTACAATGGAGAGAGGGGCGATGTTGGCCGTGTGTCTGCTCTGCTGGAGCTGCGGTGTGTGTGTGGTTACAGCCATCCAGAGGGCTGATATGTTTCCTTATGGCACTTTGAGTGGAGATTCAATTTTGCAAGAGGGCGACGATGAAACGTCCAAAGTGCTGTCCCTGCCCAAACCCCTGTACTTCTACGACTCCCTCTTCTCCCAACTATATGTAAGTACGACTCCAGTGACACTCATTTGCATGCTCGTCGCTGCCTGTGGAGGCGTGATAATGTGCCCCAAAGTTAACGTTTTGCAGGTGATATCTGCAGCTGTTGGATGGACTCCGCTGAGGAGCGCTGGCTGGGTTTTATGGAGCTAAACGGAGCGAGTTATTCACCTGTTTATATGGGAAGAAATCACGATTCTGTGAAGTGACCACGAATTAAAAGTTTAACCAAACTAATTTAAGCCCGTTTTTCCCTGTTCAGCATGCATGAATAAACGCATTTTAAACTTTTTTAGCCGAAAAAAAATATCTTGACATGCCCTGGCGTCAAAATCAATTAAATATCAATGAAGCGGACGATAGTGAAAAGTAGCTTTACTGAAGGACTGTACTCGAGGTACTTGTCCTTTACTTTATCACTTTACTTCTATTCCGCTACTTTTACTTGACAGTTTTAGTTACTAGATACAAGTTACTCCTAAGATTAAGACTATTTATGTGTGTGATTATAAATGAAGTTACCCAAGTAGTTTACAGGTGCAACGGAGTTTCCATGTTTTCATGTTTTGCGTATATAGTTAAATGCAGCAAGACGTGATATATCTGATTCTGAGATGAGCTATTCTGCATAATGAGTACTTTTTAAGGGTTAGCACCCGTTCATTTTATCATTGATACTCTTTTAAGTTATTTTTTTTTCTTTAGAAGGACTTTTACTCGTAACAGAGTATATCTTTACTGTAGTATTTCTACCTTTACTTAATCTGAGTATCTCTCCCACCACCATGATTATATCATTATTACTGAAGCATTAACATGTACACAGTTTTCAAATGTCTTGCTCTTTGGTGAAATAAGTCTTTTTTTAATTTGCTACAGAAAGTTTGCAGTGCCTCAGTGTGGTAATACTCCATTAGAAGTAAACAGTCTGCAATCAAAATGTTGCATAATCAAAAACTGTGCGTGCTGAAGTATCGAAACAGATACATCAAGCAGAAGAACAGATCCAGTCAGTAACGAGAGCATCAGTTCAATACTGTAGTACTCAATTACAGTACTTGAGTAAATGTACTCTCTACATCCCACCATCGATGAAATATATTCACAATGCAGATTTAAACCACTGAGTGCTGCTTTTCATGATGGTCATTAAACACACCATCACCATCATCCTCAGAGTGTGTGTCTGATGGATCGTCAGTGGCCGACTCTGGGGATCCTTGATGGGGTCCCAGTGGTTTATGAGGGGAGCAGGAGGGTTCATTATGTGGTTCCTGGGGTCTATGAAGGGTCTATGAAGGGTCTCCTGCTGAGCCTCAGGAGGTTCCAGGGGTTCATGAGGGAATTTTGGGTTCATTAAGAGGTTCTGCGGGTTCACAATGGTGTTCCAGATATTTCTAGAGGAATTATGATTGGTCTGAAGGATTCAGGGCCCCGAGGCGGTCTGAAGCAACACCACTGGCAGCCATCTTTAAACTGCTGTTAACATCAGCTGGGCTCCTTGTTAAATGGCAACTCTCTCTGTCTCCAGGTGGCTACCAATGGTATCATATCAGCCCAAGACCTGCCGATGGAAAAGCAGTATGTCGACGACGGCTTCCCCACAGATTTCCCCGTGGTGGCTCCGTTTCTGGCCGACATTGACACCAGCAATGGACGTGGACAGATTTACTACAGAGTGACTGAGACGCCCAGTGTGCTCAACAGAGTGACCCAGGTGTGTTTACCCACTGAAACAAGAGAAACTAATCACAGCTAAGTGATTGTAGATTGACTTCTGACTTTTTTTGTCTTGTTACCGGGTAGAAAAAGCTTCAAATTACATGTTAAAATGAATCTTTTTTGCTTTGTGCTTAACTACAGATCTGATTTCCTCCTTTTTTCAGTCCTTCATCCATTAGTTCAGTCCATTGTACATTTCATCTCTCTGTTTTTCTTTTCTCATTCTTTACCTCCATCACTCATACACTCATTCATTCACTCATTCATTCCTTCATCTAATTAACCAGGAGGTACATCGAGGGTTCCCAGATGCAAAATTCACACCCACACATGCTGTGATCGCAACATGGGAGAACGTCGCAGCATATAAGGGGAAATCTCAAGGCGCTGAACAGTCAAACAAGGTAAGATGGATGACGCACCGACTCCAGGCCTTCTTATTGGTTCATTAATGAATGTTTTTATTTGATTATCATGTAAGCGGCCTTCATTTTCCTCACTGGTGTGTTTTGGTTCTCGTGAGAGACAATCCTGAATTCCTGGAGGATGTGCATCACTTGTAATCAGCCTTGGGTGGGGGGTCTATTTGTAATTCCCCTTCCCCTCCTAATCTGCCTCTTAACCTTTTCAAGGGGTCAGGGGTCATCTTTAAAGGTCATCAAAGTGCCCCCTCCTCCCTACTCGTTATCCCCCTCCTCCAATTCACACACAGGTAGACACAAACATGCCTTGAACATTCATGCTCACATGCTCTGTTGGACATTACTTCGCTCCCTGTTTGTCAGCCAGTTACCAGTTAATAACCTGGTTTACCATTAAAGGACCCACCTCCAATAACCCAGTTTCACCTCAGTGACTACATGAAGTTTCCTGCACATTTTTACACCTCATTTAGGTATAATGTTTCCATTGTGTCTATCAGTTAGCATTGTTTTCAGTACACATTTGCTTACACTTTTTGCAATTAAAACTTCTAAATATCTGCCAAATTAGCTGTTAGCAGTTCCTGTTTGTATTTTACTAAAGCATGTAAAGACACTATCACTGGATTATTTTGATACTAAGGGTAACTTGAAAACATGAGTACCTTTTAGGCAGGTTCTGGATTTACATGTTAGCGTCTTTTTTCTTTGATTTCTAAGCAATTTATTCAAGAAGGATATCTGAGATGATAACATCCCAGGAAGTGAAGTCACATTACTTGTAAAGCTGTTATTACAGGCTGAGTGATGACTCTGAGATAAAGCAGGAATTTTGACGGAAATTGGAGTAATTGGGCTTGAAGGGTTTTAAAGTCCTGTAACTGCCTTCATGAGCTCGCTGTCACAGTCGGCGTTGCAGCTCCACCTGCTGACCTCCACAGAGAGGGGACTGAAATCATCAGCCAAAATAAAGTCACTCATCTGTCCCTTTCGATTCAGATAGTGACATTGCCACTCATCTCTCCCTACTTGCCCCTAATTCAACTCTTTCCCAACCTGCTGTGGAGCCTCATGGATTGAAAACTTACAGAGAAAAGTGACACTTTATTTCACTTGTCCACAGTTTTCTAGGAATTACTCAGGAATTTTTGTAGAAAGAAGCATAAAATATGGCAGTAATTACAAAGAAAATAGGAATTTCCTTGAAAGAGAAACTGAATTAGAACTCAAGTAAACATCCATTCATTGCCTGTAGTCAGATCTCACATTTTTGTACGCTTAAATAGCCTGCTGTGCACTGACCAAAACTCTCTTTAGTTTATGCTAGCACTTGATTGCATAATTCAAGGGGTTTTTGTAGTGTAGCACTACGTGTATGCGGACAGTGTAAATGTTTGTCTAAAAAATGTTAAGAAAAGCTGATGAAACAAGAGACATTACTGATTACATCACGAGTAATGGATGCATAAAATGAACTTATAAGTAGAAATCATTGGAAATCCCCTCGAATTGGAAGAGTTGCTATCAAACACTGTAATTTCTTAACAATTAATACCAAATTTCATGGCACTTCCTAGAACCCTTTGTACAAAATTAGGTCCGTGTCATTGGAAAAAAAGCAGCAGAGGATTTATGTAAGATAATCTCTGGGAAAGACTCCAAGTAAAGCCAGACCTACTGAACTTATCGATGAAACAAACACTGCTTTGTTGTTCCTGGTTTGTAGCATGTGGGATGGAGGGATGAAGGGAGTGGCAGATGTAAGGAAAAACTCCAGGAGATCTCTGTGTCTCCCTCTCATCTGTTTGTCCTCTTTTTTTCTTAACTCTCATGGTCTGGTTTCTTTTGTGCCTCTGTCTTTTTTCCTGATTGATTAAAAGTTAAACATTTAAATTGTTCCGATATGCATCATTTCGCCTCATAGAGCCTCTCTAAGACTTTTTAAAATACCAGAGTCTTATTTTGATTGCGCAGCTGCCAAACGGACAAATCAGCAATTGCATCTTTCCAAGCCTCAAGTATTGGAATTAAATCTCCAACTATGTTCATTGTTGACCAGATGCTGAATGAAGGCTGGAATTCACTTATTATTATTATATTATCTTTACATGAAGTTTTTTTCTTATTTGGAGGGTCTGTCTCTCTTGTCAGATTGAAGCAGTCGGGGTCCCGGCTGGGATTTGCTTCAGTGGGTCTCTCTTCGGACTGATAGCATCTTCCTTTGAAGTGATTAGCCAGAGGTGCTGGGTGGGGTGCGTTGGGGGTAGAGTGGTATGTGTGTGTGAACTGATTAACCTGAGGTGTGTGTGTTTGTCAGGATGTGTATTAAGGGTGGCGAGGTGGGATAGAGTTTTGGGGGAGGGGGTGTTTGTGTGGATTTTTCGGGGCCGGATGCAAAGACGAGGAGAGCAACAAAGGGAAGAAAAAACAGGAAAACAGAAGAGAGAAAGTTCACATCCTCAAAACTGGGGTTGTGTTTTTGATGAAATTAGTTTTAAAGAGGCTATTATCATAATTGGAAAGTAATTGCTTCATGTGAAACCTTTAACACACACCCTGTTGTATCTACTACCTTGTAGTCCAATTTGCTAACGACCAGAGCCATTACACAGTGAATCTCGCCTTGTGTATGTTGATGTTTTAAGAAGTGTAGACCAGTTTTTGCCTCAAATAGCAACATAACTAATCCTACTTTCAACAAGGAAACTTGTAATGTCGGAGCATGCTGTTACACGTCATATTTCATATGCATCTGCTTTTAGCAACACCCACAAACAGCACAGTCGATTTCAATGTCAAGAAATTGATCTTATGTGTTGATCGTAACACAATATTTGAGGTCCTATACAGTCCCTGGTTTTCAACTGCATGAGGAGGAACACACTAAACTAAGACAGTGACAATGTTAAGATTAGTTTTCAGCTCAAAGGCTGGCATGTTTAAAGAAGTTAAAGCCTCAAAAAAACACTAGCATCTTAGTAGACATCAAGTCTTGATAAATATTTCACAGTATTTGCTAATATTTTACAATAGGTCCCTTGGAAAAAGTGTGTATTTTGCTAAAATGTTCTTTGAAACGTGAAAAAACACCAATTTTTCTTGTATAAATCACTTTGTCTTTGTTATATGGTCTTTGCTGTGGTGCATGCCAAAGTGGAGGGCAGATAATATTAAAATACTTTGACATCAAAGGGTACAGAAGGCCAACATACAGTACGCCATACAATATAACAATATTGCACATCTGTCCTGATGTTCTCCTCCTGACAGCGTTGCTGTTTATGAGCAGCAATTTGAAGTGGAATGTAATTTTAAATTTAACCACAGTTGACTGTTTCCCCCCTCAAGCTCTCTTCAAAGCTACATGTGCAAAAGGGAAAGTGTTGTAGGTTGAGCAGCACATTACATGTCTGTTGAGTAAAGGTCAGGTGGGACTGAATGAATGAATGAATAAATGCACTCCTCTGTTGGATTTGGCTCTGGACGTTCATATTTCTATCTTTGCCGATCTTCCTCTGGCCTCTTCTATTCTCTCCTCTTCTCTGTTTTTCTTCTGTTCTGTAGCACAATAGGAACTATTGTTTCTGCTAGTGTTATTTGTTGTTTCTGGGGGGCCCCTCGCAGGGGCACAGGGGGCATCCCTTGAAATATGTGCATGTTGGTTCAAAGGAGACTCTTACTGAACTCCAGCTTTCATAATATGTTATTCTGTCCTGATGCCAAGGGGCAGAAGTTGTCTGTTAGCAGCCAGTGAGCCTGTCTGTGCCATGACTTCACCTTATAGCTTTAAAGCTCAATAACAGACACCAGCATTGAGACTTGGGATCTTAGAGACTTTACTAATTACTAGTAAAGTCATAGTGCTCTGGTTTGTAGTTGCGGCTAAGACGTTCATGTACACAAACCTTTCAGGATCTAAGAAAAGTAGCTACGGTTTTATCCGCCATGTGTTCTCCAGCTGATCAAAAGGGTTTTGAAGAGCTTCATAAGCCCTGAAGATGTACAATTTCCTCAAGCTTTGGAAAAACAGGGAATCCTTATGAGCACGGCCGAAGTTTGGAGCAGGGATTTTTCATATGACAACAGCGAAATGCTGACTGCCCTGTTCCTGGCCGCAAGCCTGGGCTGTGTGTGTGTATGTGTGTGTGTGTGTGTGTATGTGTGTGTTTGTGTGTGTGCCAGTTCCCACGCTGTAGGCAGTTCCGTTTGTAGCACTCTGGTGAGGCTGGCAACTGGACTGCAGTTGCTGTCTGTTTCTCTTCTTCACTCGTTTGCAGCTGTTCTTGAGCCGACGAGCTGAAAAAACGAGTAACCAACAAACAAGTGTAGTACGTTAGTCCTGACCTCCATCTGTCCCCGTCTCTCTCTGTCCTCACTGGGATGTTCCAGGCAAACCCAAGTGGGATCCAGCTTGTAATATGATTCAGAACATTTGTGGCAAACTGTTGAGTCACTTGTTGGAAACACAGACAACATGAGAAATCAGTTTAAGAGTCTTCAGCATAAGTTATTTAAAGCAGAGCAGACTAAACTATGTAACAAATGAGTAAATCATCCCAATAAATAAATACTAACAAGACCAAACGAAGATATGG
>JAPZDV010000017.1:11919918-11946568 GCA_029814665.1 Acanthurus lineatus
ATCTCTACAATTTGATCCTCTCTGTTTTTCTCAGCATCAGGATTTTAGCAAGCACCGACACCTGTGTGCTTTATCATCCATTATTACATGGACAGTGAGTCAGCCTGATTGTATAACACGAACATGTCTTTTTTCACTTCAATAATATTTGTTTTCCTTGTCAGTAAACCTGAAACATTTATAAACATTTTCTTTACTTCTTTTTTGCTTTTTTGCTTTTTATCAATTTATTAAATTTCTTAAATGAGAAAAGCAGTATGGTATGAATTAAGGTAAAATTAGTGGAGAAATACGCCAAATTCACGTGTGGAACTATAATATTTGAAAAATAAAACATGGGAAAAGTTAAATAATAGTGTCTCAATGTAATACAACTTTAATCTAAAACTTAACTACACCTGAACATTTCTGTTTAGTCTTGTCTCTTTTTATTGTGCTCTGCATTGGTTGTCAAACGGCTCCCCAAATGGTAGACTTGAGAACTGCTGCAGAGATTTTCCCAGTTCACATATTGCATCACATAACCAGCCATCTTTTTATCTTTATATTTTCTAAAGTATTACTGAAAACTGTCTGAATGCACAACAAGGACATATTTGGTATTGTACAGCATATTCTCAAGAAATGCCAAGCCAAGTGTTTGCTCAGCAGTGCAAGTAATCAACGTCAAAGAAGAAGGAAAAGGGAACCCTGCTAAAAAAAACTAGCTTGACCAGCCTGATAAACCAACTAAACTTGCCAAAAACCAGCTAAGACCAGCCTGGACCAGCTACCAGCTTTGGCTGGTTTAAGCTGGTTTAAGCTGTTTTTTTTCAGCAGGGTAAGATTCCCGAAATCACTAAAATGACCAAGGGCTAAAAATTCTCCAAATGTCGGCGGAAAAAAGTAAGTCAGCCGAGTTTAAGGCATCCCGGTTCTGACAGTCCATATGAGTGACTGTGAAATTTGAATTTCCTGATACTGAAAGCGACGGTATTTGCCTGTCGGTTCATTTTCTTTTCTTTTTTCATTTAAAAGTTTAGTTAGATGCAGTAAGCTGTGAAGTAGTACGTACCGAAAAACTCCGCTCAAACGCTGAGCTCGGTCATTACCGCTCACTTCGCTGAAGGTGGTTGAGTTTAACGGTTTCCGGCCGCCATGTTGCTGCTATGCTAACTTTGTGCTAACCGATTTCTACTGCGGCTCTAGTTGCATTTCACAGGCAAGCTAGCCAGTTACTCTCTGACGTTTCTATAGTCTGCCGTTTTTCATGTGAACTCTCAGTGTTTTGCGGAATTTTGATTAGTCTGAGAGTTAAAGACAAGAAAAAATATGTTGGCAGGTTGAAAACCTCCAACATCCACTGCCAAATAATTCCACTGGGATGACTGGGATAATTCACTTCACTGAGTACAGTAAGCTCCGTTTGTGCTGTATTTTATGATTTCTTGGTTCTGTTCAACTGTTATTGCATAAATGGCTTTTTAGGAGTACCATGTACACACACATACGTCCACACAGACATATATAATAGAAAGCCACTCTAAATGTATGAATAGGCCAATGCTTTGCTTTTGTTCTACACTGTTTTTATTGTGGCCTTTTATTGCTTATCAACACTACATAACATTTTCTATGACAAGAGGTGTTGTCAGTTTATTTGAAATGTTTCATGGCTAACTTTTAAGTGTGTATCTTTAATGAGAAAAGCTCGGGGTAATTGATCACATTAATGATGGCTGCATTCCATTTAAGTGTGACAGCCGAATATAGACAAAAAGCTCGATGGAGATAAGCCAGGCCTGTGCTGATCCCGTAACCGGTGGTCGTCACACAATGCATGCCGGTTGGTTTTGTGTCCGACTTGATCCCGATTTTCTCTGACGACATGCATAGGTGGCCGCAGTTTTCCGCAGAGCCAGGCGCTGCATGGTGGATGGAAAACACCTGTCCGTCATCTGATCTCACAGGTGATTTGTTTGGATGTTGATTTCAAAAGACGTTTTCTTGAAACTTTTGGTTTTTGTCTAACTGGAGAGTTGGGGATTTTATTTTCATGATTTTGAAGGTCCCTTTTCTCAACTATGTGCAAGTTGTGTGGTTGATGGCAGCAGTTAGTTGTTAGATAGACTAAATATATTTTGCACATCATTAATGACATGGTTGTCATCTAATTTTGTAGTAACCCTGGACTGAATCAATTTCTGGTTAGTTACCAATTGAAGGCTGTTGAAAAGTGCCAGCCTTTTTTGTCTCTGCCCACTCTGAGCTGCCTTTATTCATTTGCTTTCAAGGTGAAGCACAGTTTATCTCGAACGGTCCTACTGTCATGACTGGATGCTCCTACACCGTATGCCTTGCAGTTTAACTGAAGTCCCATCAAGGCACAAGCATCTAGCTTTTATCTCTGAGTCTCAACTTAATTTTTTTTTTTAATCATCACTCTCTGATCTCAGCTATGCTGAAGAGTAAAGAGATTAGACCTACGTGAATACATGCCTTAATCTGTTAGCTGAATGAACTTAGGCAGAAATATGAAAATGACACCTAGTGGCATTTTGATTTAAATGGAAGCAATGCAAAAGTGCAGAGAATAGGTCTGTATGGCAGTGATATTGATTGCATCTTGTTGTCGACCCTAACAAAACAGTCTTCCATGCTCAAAGATGTGTAGATGTTTGCGTGTGTGTTTGTGTGTGTATTCTGCATCTTTTTGAAACGACAGGCCTATTGAAATCTATTGTGTTCCCTGATAATTGTGACAAGCTTTGTGGGGGAGATGATCCCATTCTGCTGCCGATGGATGAATAAGCACAGATGTCAACCTTTTTCACTGTGACTCTCACCTTGTCCACTCATTAGTAATGAAAACAGTTGTCTTTTGTTTCATGCTGAATATTCCTTCAGAGGAACAAAGGCACATCACCCCTGTGAGGAAGATCTCAGCAGATAAAGGCAGACCAGCACCGTTGTGCTCTGACCTTGTTGGTCTGACTCTCTGACAGTCCTGGGCTGCTTGTGGCCAATCATTTCTCAGTAATCCTAATCAGAGCACAAAAGAGCCACAGCCTTACCACTGTGAAGTTCACCTAGATCTTTTAGCTTATGTTACCTCCTTTCAAGGTGGTAGCACATAAGTACACTTTGTTGTACACATCACTGTAACACTTAGGCTCTAACTTTCCTTTATTTTTACTTCCATTTTTTGTCGTGACAAACTTTAGATCCTTCCTCTTCCTGTCAAGGGTCTGGTGGGTGAGAAACTTGTGAACTGAAGAGGCAGACGTGTATTATCAGGGTTCTGACCTGCCCCAGCCCCTCTTCACTCTCTCTGCCTCTTTCTTCCTACCAGGATGGAGTGACAGCTTGTCACTGTGGGTGCTCCACAATACGGCTCAGACCGCACGACTATTGTGGAGCTCAGAAAAGCATCAAGGTCTTCCTCTCTCTTTCGTTCACTCTTTTCTCTCTCTTTTCAAAGCGGAGAATCAATCAGCTGTACACACAGACACACACACACACACATACATACACACGACTCACTTCTTTTCCCTTCCATCTGTCTATTCAGCAGCCAGTGATCATTTAGACTTGACATGTATTGTGAAAAACTGAGCTGCTCTGCCTCTTTCTTCTTCTCTTTCTTTCACTCCCTTTCTCTTTCAACTGTCTGTCATTAATGTCCAGGTCTTACAATATACGAACAGAGGAGAAGAAGAAAGCGAAGAGTGAGGGATGAATTGATGGATGGGAGGATAAGCACTCAGTGTCCTTTCTTTAAAGATTTGTTATTGTATAGTACTGTCTCCCAGTCATTTTTGGTTGGTGTTTCAGTCTGAAAGCCCATCCACGTGCTCTTTTGTATGGGAAAGCAATAAGGCCCCATTGAATGAAGCTGAATGGACCTGCCATCCTTAGGGGCTGAGGCCTGAGGACTCCTATTCTTTAGCCCCCAATCTAATTGGAGCTGAAATGAAATGGAGGTTTCTTATGAAAATAGGCTTTGTTTGGCCGCAAGGCTGGTAATTCATAAACAATAAGCAGGGCTCCATTGTGTAGATAATAATATATTCATGCTGCTGGAGATGGGGAGAAGGCAAAGCGAAGGCTGGGGATATATAAGGAGGATAGGCAGAGACAGGGATGGAGAGTGGAGGGATAAGAGGAAGGGGAGGAGGAAGACTGAGGGCTAATAGCAAATAGTGTGTCAAAGAAAATTGGTAATGGTTGGGTAGAGGCAGAGGATGTATTAGAGGAAGTGAAAGGACCAAAAGTGGGCAGGAGTGAAAGTCAGTTTGGAGCAGTGGGTGAAAATAACAGGAACAGGAGAGATAGACGGCAGGAAGGATGGGAACGAAGCGAGGAGGGCAGGAGATTAGGAAATGGTTATGAGTACTTGCAAGTCTACAGGTGACTGGTTTGGCAGCAGCGTGGAGAGGAGGCACATGAGTGAGAGTATCATAAAAATTGGAATCAGTTGCACGGTGCAAATCTGTGGAGTTTAGAGTGGTGGGGCTGATAGAGTGGATTGGTCAAGTGCAGAGATAGAGCAGAGCAAAGCAGTCAATGTCTAACAGGCGAAGGGGGAAGAGGAGAGAGGAGGGGAGACTAGTGTGCCTGGGGTGGTATAAAACTGACAGGAGTGCTTTCACCGCCTGGAGACACGATGGGTGGCTGAGAAAAACAGGTGAGCTTTCCTGCCACTTTGATGCATCAGTCTGTCTAAATTATCTCTCACTGTTATCCACTGTAATCGTGCAGGTCAAAGCTGCTTCTGTGACATGATCCTCATCTGAGTCTACACACTGTAGAAGAAGTGGGTCTCTCTGTTCGACATTTCAAACAGCAGGACCAAACACATGCTGGACTTTAAGTGCTCTGTGGAGTGATGGACTGACAGAGGGAAGACCCTGCTTCCTGTATCTGCTCTGAGCAGCTGTTACAGTTCATGTATCAGGCTTTTTATTATTTCATTGGGGAGTGATTCTTACAAACTGATTCCTCTGGATGCTTCGGGATAACAATTTCTCTGTGCTGCGACCCTGACTTCCATTTTTATTCTTTTTTAAAAATATATTTTTTGACTTACAGTTCTTCCTGGAGAGACTTTTGTGACTGGGGAAGGAGAGGATGTTAAGGACATGAATGCAAAACTAAAATTATAAACACATCTTATTTGATTTTGCTCCCTAAGAGATGTCTTAACTAATGGTGAGTAAATCTGAATTGGCACTTTTTGGATGGACTTAAACTGATTGTCTGAGTGTGTCAGGGTGCATGTTCCTGCTTAGACAGGGAAGATTTGACCTGTTTTGACACTGTATAAAGGTAATCAAAACTCATGTTCAGTGACAAGTGTGCAAAGTAAGCCACATAGTTTACTCTTGGGCTTCAGTCCTCTGCAATTTAAAGTTATTCCATTTGCAATATGTGCAACTTCCAGCAAAGGAGTCACTAAACTATGCAGAATATTAAAAGGAAAGGGACTAGTCAAACTGCTGTGCTTTATAGGGCACATTTTTAACAGTGTAGTTTTGTCTACTTTTGCTTCTGTAACATATTTAAACTGCACACAGCTTTGTGTGTGTTTGTGTGACGCCTTCTGCCACTTTGTGATTGCTTTACCCCAATGTGTAAAATGAGTTCACTGCAGAATAACTTATCATATAATTAGTCACGGTGTTGAAAGAAAATTATCACTTTGTATCCTCTCAGAAATGTACAACACAGCAGTTCTTAAGCTAACAGTATGATTTAAAAGGGAATATTCAAACGGTTTTGTAATGTAAATTTTCACAAACAAAATTAAAGTTTTGTCCCAAGTAAGAAAAGTCAGGAAATTGTTATTAATCAAAACATTTTGTGAGAAATGTATTCAGCCTTCTTTATGCTGTTACATGGTGAATTGGCTAAGAAGTGGTGATATTTTCTTAGATTCAAACGTGATGCTTTTGCCCCATGAGTGACCCAATAAGTTTTTATGTTGGGCCACTAGATGTCAGTATTTATCAATTTATGAACCAGAGATGCAACCCCCCCCCTTCATGCATTTTCAACATTAGACTAAATTCAGCATTAGCTTAGGGTATGTACAGTAATTCTCTCACTTTGCCTGCCTGGTTATTTAAATGGCATTTTATCACATTAGTATAGATCCTTACAATGAAGATACGTATCATGCCATGGTAAATTAGAGCTAATTTCTTCCATTAATGCTTTAGCAGTGTCTTAAATATATTACTTTCTGTATCTGAATGTCAGGAGGCAGACTGGTCTAAAGACTTTGAAAATAAACAAGCAAACAAACATGAACAGAGTAACTGCCTCTGTGTTTTGGCTTAGACTAAGAAGGTTAGACTGTGAAATCGAATATTGTATTGCATGTCACAGTAAAGGTTGTGCATTTGTTCTTAACCATATAGTGGCTCCTGCCACGAGATGGCAATCACACATAATGAAAATCCTCTCAGCTGTCTGGATGGGGGGGCATGAAAGGGGCTGGGTGTGTATATGCTCTCTACATGCATGCTTTTGCATTTAACAAGGTGTCTTTAGTGTTTTAGATTTGTTTGACCCTGTCCTGTGTGTGTGTGTGTGTGTTTGGGGTGGGGGGTTGTCTGAGCGCGCACACACACACACACATACCGAGTAACACACTGTCTGTGTCTTTGATGTGTGTCGGCTACAATTTGTTGTCTTCCAGCTGTGAGTCTTTAAAGCAAACCAGGACGACTTTACACACAAAGACGGACTAGAATACAGAGCGATGGTCAATATATTGATATTACATCATTATCCTCTTGGTTTTCTGATATTGTTCTGTGGTGATATAGCATAAGTGTTGTCTTTTCATGGTTTTAAAGGCTTTTTTTTTTTATAGTGAAGTGATGTAATTTTATGAACTTATCAGACTTTTCCAGCTGTCCTCATATTTTCCTTTACCCACTTAGTCATCATATCCACATTGCTGACGACTGTTTATCCAAAATCTTTGTGCTAATATTTTGTGAAAGCACCACTATACATTCCTACAATGGTGTAACAGTATTGATATTGATCAATAGTTGTCATTTTTGAGTTTTGATCATATCCCTTAGCCCGTCTTGTAAGGTCTCAAATCTGGCTTTAACTTATCATTTATTCCAGTGTTTCTATAACTCACAGTTTTTCCGCTCCATATAAAATACCCAGATACATGTGCTGTCTCACCTTTGAGCCTGAGTTTAGTGTGTTAGCATGCTAGCATTTGCTAAGTAGCACTGAACTTAAAGTGCAGCTGAGGCTGATGGAAATGTCATCAGTTCTGCAGGTATTTTGTTACTAATAAATTTACACAAATTACAAGTTCAGTTTTTTAACTGGTGATGACATGAGATGTTAATTAAGGTATCACAAAAGTTTTAAGGCTCATGAGGGAGAGATTAATATGAATCATAGTCATGGCAGTAGAAAACCACATACATCATCCTCCTGGTGACACTAGAGGAAAAGACAGGGAATCACAAATGTCAGTAGGATTCATCCGGATCAGGATTTGCATTCTGAGGACCACAAATGTTTCTTTTTTTGACTTAACTTTTATCTGTTTAGACACAAACTTGTCCTTTTTTCTGTCTCTTTCTCCCATTGTAAACCAGACGTATGGCCTCTCTCCTAACTCTGTTAACCCCCCGCATCCTTTCATCTCTCCGTCCATACCTCTCTCCTCTCCCCTCCTCCTTTTGCTTCTCATCTTCTCCCTCCCCTCTCCTCCTCCTCCTCCCAGGAAGAAGGAGGGGTAGCAGGAGAGAAAAATACAGATATTTTAAAGGGATATGGAGGACAAGGAAGAAGCAAATCCCTGCTTGTAACTCCGGCTTCTTCTCCTTCTTTCATGAAAAGAAAAAAAAAGACCCCCCCTTCTTACTAATTACACAGAGCCTGGGGGCTACAAAGTCCTCCCCGCCCACACACACAACAAGATAGTTTAAAGATGTTGATGTAAACAATTAGGAACACACACATACACTCACAGGAGATAAATATATAGGTGGAGGGACAGATGTGTCTGCTTACACGCTTGTATAAGTGTGTTTGTATGTGCAGCCCATGTCTCGCATTGTAATGATGTCTGGTTTGTGCTGTAACATCATCATGAAAGATGTCCAGACACACAGGAAGACAGCTGTGGAGATCAACATCTGGGTTGGGGGTTGAGAGACCGAGGTGTGTGTGTATGTACATTTTTCTGGTCTGTGTGTGTGTGTACAGATAATCTGATTCTGTCCCAAAGGAAAACAACATGGGATCACTCACAGTCTTCCCCTCATTCACCAAATCTGTGTTTTTATTACTGTGGTTTTGGGAGACAGAGTGGGCTGGACGCCCCCGTGTACATGTAGGAAATAAGTTCCTCAAGTCTTCTGTTTGGACAAGAAGTTCCCTGGTTCATCACTTCATACTTATTCAGTTTAGTTCATCCTAATTTGTGCAAAACCAAGATACTCCGAACAGTATTGTCGGTTGCTGCTGGTTGGAGAAGGAGGGTGGGTGTGAAGGGTTAGACTACACCTGAATCTTAACACAGCCAAAGATCAGAGAGGAAGAGGAGGAGACGAGGGGGGGAGGAGAGGGGAGGTGCGAGGAGAGGTGTGAAGTTTAAATATGAGGAGTGAGTGTTAAAATGATTTCAGGGTGTTTGTGCTGGGCTGACCTCGTGCACACAGGCGGTGACCTGATCCTAAAATAGCAAAACAGAATGTAAGGAAACTTAACGACCACCTCATGTCATATCTAGTGCCGTTATATTGTGGTTTCTGTTCGCCAGCTGTGTGTGAACTTCGAACTTTAATGAAAAAAGGCAGGAATTATTATTTTTTGTCAGCTTTGTTTTAATTCTAACACCTCTTCCTCATTTTCTCTTTAGTTTAATACTTTCCAGGCGGTCATTGGTTATGATGAGACCGACTCGTATGTGCTCTTCCTCTATCCTGAAGGTGGCCTGAACTTCTTTGGGACGCTACCTAAGGTAAAGTGGTTACACAAAAAGCCCTAATTCACAGCTTTATCAGCCTGGATGTTTTGCCTTTTCAGCATTCTCAGACGTCTCTCATTTTTGCTTCTTTTTGTCTGTAGGAGTCTTATAATGTTGAGATAGAGCTTCCTGCTAGAGTCGGCTTCAGCAGGGGAGAAATCAGCTACCTGATCTTCTCCCGGACTGAGGGACCTTATTACAGCGTCACCAGCAACGAGCAGAGCGTTAAAAACCTCTACCAGTAAGTAAAAAAACCCCAAGGTCACATCACAGATCTCCTTACAACAACATGTAACAGTATTGTTATCAACCATTATTATCTTTGTGCAAAAAGTAGTGAGAAACATGACCAGGAGGACAGAAATATTGGAAAATACTGTTGTTGTGTAACTAGAAGTTCACTTTAAACTGATGTATAAAGACCACTAGCAGGTGAAAGTCTGAAGGTCTATTTAATTTTGTTATTAGAGGATGTAAGAGGAGGCCATAGAGGTAGTTGAATCCAATATAGTTTCCGGGGTTTGCTTTGCACCTGAAAATAATTAACCTTTGTCAAAGTGGAAATCCTGACGTTCCAGTGAAGCAAAATCAGAGGTGTAATTAATAACGCTAATAACGTGAGGTGTTTGGGGCACTTAAGACCATAACATGAGCTCTTACTGACTGATTTCATGCTCTCCAGGGTTGGTAATACAGGAATTCCAGGTGTTTGGCTTTTCCACACTGGGAACCGTTACTCTTTCCACAACATCGTTCCTGCATCCGTCGGTGGCCTTCTCGCCACTCTGCCTGCAGGAGGACATGGCCTCTCCCTGGTAAATATCTACTATTAGTTTTATTTACATTTAATTACTTTTTGTGATAAAATAAGCAGGAATGTCCTCTGTCTCCTTGATTATTTTCTTCCTCTAGGACACCACCACCCCTGAGTATGCTGAGTTTGAGGAATATAACACTTATGACCCCGATAACCAGGATGAAGAAGAGGACGATTACCCTCTGACAGGCGGAGGCCCCGAATTCCAGCCAGCGCCTGCTGGTGGCGATAATTCAGAGTCCCATCAGCCTGGAAATCCTGAGGCTCCGTTCTCTCCTTCAGAGGATTCTGATCCTCAGGTGTTGTACAAAAACGAAGATGTACCGTTGACCTCTGAACCCAAGTACAACTCAGAGCCAGAAGAGAGGCAATATGCTCCACCCAGTCCTCCAGAAACAGGACCAGAAGGAGGTGCTCGGCAGACTGAGGAGCAGCAGCCACAGGTAACTCTGAAAACATCCCTTCAGATTCAAGCGATTGGAGCATTGGAAAAGAAATCCTATCAGTGAAAGACAGCTGTAATGTTTATTACTTAATTGTATAAAGAATATTTAAACTTAGGCCAGGATCAGGACATTTTTGATGCTGTGTTTTTTATATGAAAGACACGTTAATTACAAACATTACAAAGCTAGTAAACCACATTTGTTTTATGTAACAAAAGCTCGTGCAGACAGCAGCCGTGTGTAACATTCTGTTCATATTCTCCTAAAATACCCAATTTATTACAGTATGTCATAAAAAAGATAAATTTAAACTGGCAGTTCTGTCAGTACTGAGAACTTTGCTGCAATAATTTGTAGTTGTGGCTTTTTGGAATTTCTGTGGGAATAATGGAGCGCTGCTTTGTTGTACGGTGGTTTCAACAAAAACGCTGCCCTGGCTGCTCTCATGATACCCAACATACGGTGCTGTACACAATTTGTAAAGTATGCACAACTCTCTGGTTTATAGCATCTGGAGAGAATTAAAAAAGTATTGGCTTGGCCCCTTAATGACAACAGGAGAACACACTTGAAGTCAAACGTAGCTTATTGCTGTTGTATCTGTCTCTGTAGGTTCCTCTGGACGTGGTCGACGTTTACCCCCCTTACAGAAATGAACCGCCTCTTTCCCCCGGAGGTCATGTGGTCAGCGTGGACGAAGACGATGTTGATTTTGAAACAGGAGGTAAGAGACAAAAGATGTGTTTGTGTATAAACATGTAAACATGTGTGGTTGTCTGCTCAACTCAAAGGACGCTCACTTTGAGAAACAGGAGGGCGACGTTACATCGCTGTCTGCTGCAGAGCAGCTCAGCAGCTGGCAGCACAATACTGCCGTTGTGCCGGGCAGCTCCCAGGTGTGTGTGGATGTGTGTGTATGGTGTGTGCGTGTGTGTGTGTTTCCAACACTCCCTTCCCTTCAACTACTCCCACAGGCTTTTGCAGTAAATAAGAATGTGTTCTCAGTCAACATTCCTGGTTACATAATGGTCAGAAATTTAAAAAAATGTTGGTGCAAAAAAAAAAAAAGTGCATCTATGTTCATTTTGGAGTGATGAAATAGTTTTTTCCTAGAAGACGCAAAGAAATATGTCAACAAATTAAGCATTTTTTAAATATTTGGGGTAAATTAATCCCTTATTTATTTATTGAAAAAGCTCTAATTTCTCAATTTAAACAAGTTGTTTTGAATCCCATCAATCAATGATCCTTGCTAGTGTTTAGGAAAAAGTAGATTTTTTCGGCTTAGGGCATCATCAGTCATTTCCAAAATGTCACATTATCCGAGCCTGAGAAAACACATCATTTTCCAATCCACACGACTTAATTTTTTTAAGCCCTCATGGGTTTAATGTTTATGAAAGTTGGACAGAACATAAAAACATTTTGATTGGGGGTTTCCCTCTGCAGGATTTGCACATGTGTGTGTGTGTGTGTGAGAGTGTGTGTGTGTGTGGGTGTGTGTGTGTGTGTGTTTATCTATGTAAAAGTGCAGTGATTTGTCTCCTGTGTGAGCCATTTGCTGAGAAAATATCCTGACATCCTGTGTTGATGTGTATGCTTGTGTTTGCGTGCATGCGTGCATGCGTGTGTGTGTGATGCCCCTGTAGGATGATAAAATGCTGCATTCGTTCCCAAATCAGCCATTAGCCGTAAAAAGGACAAATAAGAGAGAAAGAAACACTTGTGTTGTTCTGAGTGAGTGGAAGTTACTTCAGTCAGGACTGAGGAGTTTCAGTCAAAGTTTCTGCTGTTTAAAGCTTCATTTTCATTGATTGTTTTCTCTTGGAGACACTCAAAACCATATATATTATCAGACTTTGAAGTTTTGTGGTGTAAGAAATGTTAGTAGGAATGTCAGTGTGATTATTTTAGTCTGCTCAGCAGTGGTGACCAACATTCTTCATGCTAATAAACCAGCTCTCTTTTCTGTTTATTCCAAACAAATCAAGAGCAGAGCATCACTTCCTGTGTGTCAAAAGTTTTTTCTCAGGGAAAAGAAATAATCCCCAAGTGTTGGCCCCAGCATGAAATATATATATTTACATAATGTATATTTATATATAGAAACCAGTGTGTGTGTTACGTGTGTAAGTGGATCAGTGGGTGTGGAGGACTGCAACAGCTGTTTTCTCTCCAAGGGGTTCCTTGGTATGTGTGTGTTTGTGTGTGTGTTTTTGAGTCTGTGTGTGTTTGTGTGTGTGTTTTTGAGGGTGTTCGTGTGAGTGTGTGTGTAAACATCTCACTGGATCCTTTACACCTTCTCATTCTTCTGTCCATCTGCACCTAAAACAACTATAATGGTTGACATTAACACTTACATGTTTTGTCATGTAAATATTGCAAACAAAGACAAAATGAATTTTAAGGGTTCAAGCAGGTGTGACTGACCTCACAGATACTTCTGCACCTTCCCCTTTATTACTCCCAGCGGGGTTTTTTCTCAGAAAACTTTACATTAAAGCCATAATATAAAAATTATTTGCAGCACTGATCAAGGTACAAAATCGGATCTAAACATTGCATATTACGCCTATTGTCATCATGTCCATGTTTTTTCTCATTTCATATTAATCCATGTTGTTAAGGTCTTAGAAAATGATAATAAATTGTAATATTATGTTTATTGTTCTCTCTTGCAGTTATTCAGTACACCACAGAGAACAAGGAAACATGTGCCAGGTAAGTGAAGACCACATAACATGATAAATATCTTTTGATTTTTAACTCATAGTTTAAAAAAAAAAATCTGTAGCAATTATTGTTTGTTGATTTTTCTTACTCTTTTTTCATTGTGCTAGATTCCAACAGCAGTGCTCCCAGAATGCATTCTGCTCCGACTACGCCACAGGCTACTGCTGTCACTGCAGGCCTGGTTTCTACGGAAACGGACGCCACTGTCTACCAGAAGGTAAGAGCGCAATGCAGAAATGAATTTAACATAATTCAGTTTTTAAAATCTGGTAGTAAACAGTTGCATAATGATTTGTTTAAAGTAGTTTTTCTGTGTTTTGTTTCCTTGTGCTGCTCCTCCAGGTGCTCCACAGCGTGTTAGCGGTAAAGTGAGCGGAACAGTGACCGTGGGTTCGACTCCGGTGGAGCTGAACAACATTGACCTTCACGCTTACATCGTGGTTGGAGATGGGAGAGCGTACACAGCCATCAGTGAGGTATGAGTCTAAAATTCAACATTTCAATCTGCTGATCATACTCGCATTCTCTCAGTATGAAGTCTCTTTTCTCATCCATGTTTTATGTTCTCCGTTTTCGTTTGGGAACTTTGTGCTGATTGGTCAGGTGCCTGAGCCAGTGGGGTGGGCTCTGATGCCACTTGCACCAATAGGAGAGCTGTTTGGGTGGCTGTTTGCTCTGGAGCTGCCCAATAGCCAAGCAGGATTCAAAATCACAGGTGATGTGTTTGTGTGTCTGTTAGTGTGTGTGTATGTGTGTGTGAGTGTGTTTGTTTGTTATTTAAGAATGTTGGCTTGTACATTTTGACCCCTGAGCCTCACAGTCGAGGGAACTCCTCAGTGTGTGTGTGTGTGAGAGTGTGTTGGGAGTCCCAGCCAGCTGTATTGTCTCCAGAGACGTGATGTGATATCAGGCCTCCACCTCCTTTCTCTAATAGGAAACAGCTGTGTGTGTGTGTGTGTGTGTGTATGTATGTGTGTGTATGTATGTGTGTGTGTGTACGTGTAATGTGTGTGTGTGTGCTCTGTTCAGATGTAACCACTGCAGATATTCTGCTTTTTTATGGTATGTAACACTGGTGAGTCTGCAGGAATCTGTAATGGGAAATCGTTCTATAAATAAAAGATCTGATTGATTGATCGATGGTCTGATTGTATCAGCAGGTGCTGAGTTCACTCGTCATGCAGAGGTGACCTTCTACCCCGGCAACCAGCGCCTGTCAATCACCCAGACGGGCCGTGGCCTTGACGACCACAACCACCTCACTGTGGACACCACAATCAGCGGCTCGGTGCCTTTCTTACCACCTGGAGCTGAAGTCACCATGGATCCCTTCAAGGAGACCTACCAGTACTACCCCTCTGGTAACCATAACAACCACTACAGAAAGACTGTGTGTGAAATCTGATGCTTCTGTTTGCCCAAAACATCTCACTTCCTCTTCCTCCAGTCGCCACGTCCACGTCTGTGAGGGAGTTCTCGGTCGTTTCAGCAGAAAGAGGCTCGGAGTCCTTCTCCTTCCAGCTGAAGCAGAACATCACCTATCGCGACTGTCGACACGACAACCGTGCCGCTGTCCCGGAGACACTTCAGATCACCATGGAGAGGGTGTTTGTGATGTACGTCAAAGAGGAGCGGATCCTCAGATACGCAATCACAAACAAGATCAGCCCAGTCGGAGGTGAGTCAGAGTGGGATCAGATGGAAACATCAGGCTTTTATTAAAAACCAGATGTGGTTCATTAAGTGGAAACGATATTTACTGCGAAGCTGCTTAATAACCATCTTAATCCCCAAGCCTGAGTTAGATTTGATGAACACTTTGATGCACTTCCACACAAGTATTTAAGAGTGTTTATTATCATCCATCTTTTCGAGGACTAATAATGACAGCAGTAATATAAGTAATATCTAAGGTCTTAATTGCGAGGATTAGGCCGCTCTGAGAGAGTACAGCTGTGATGAAAGAAACTAGAGTAAAGCCTAATTAGTTCCTGGATGGTTATTAGTGTTTCAGCCAGCGGTCATTGAAAACATGCAGCAGAAACATGAAGGGAAACAGACTACAGCACAGTGCGCCGAATAAAAACTTGTACCATATTTCTGAACTAATCTTAGAAGTGTTGAAATGTACATGGATACATGTGTTCTTCAGCCCTCAAACATCTAGAACACATTTTCTCTGTTCATAAATCTGAAATAATTATATAGTATCAATAAAATATATGAACGTAATCCTGTGTGAAGTTAGAAAACATAATTATGGAATCAGGTTTAGGAAATATAGCAGTCCAGACTGGCTGTGGTCAGGGAGGGACATCCGTCACGTGGACGGCGCTGACCAGCTGATGTCTTTGCTTCAACTAAAGGCTCATTGTGTTGAGAACCGAGTCTTTGAATGGCTGCCTGAATCCATCTCAGACCACCACCGTCAATCTTTAAGCCGCTGAACACAAGAAACTTGAGGTTTTCTGTTCCGGAGCCGCAACCAGCGACCCGACCACCTCGTAATTGTTGCAGCGCCGCCACAGAAACCTCAGCCAAGCCACAACTCGGATTTTAACACACATGCTGAAAGATGAGGACTTATTATATATTGAAACCATATAAAACAATGTGAAAATGCCTGTAATACCTCTGCTGTTTCTGAGCTCTTTGTCTGTGAAAGGCCGCAGACACACTGCGCCGCTTTAAAGATTATCGTGACCGCGATTTGCGTCACGCGACTTTGGGATTAATCTAGTTTGGTATCTTCACGCAGATGATTGACATTTATTACATGAACCTGGACAAGTGTCGACACTGTTTTATAAAGTGGGCTTGTCAAGTATTTTAAGTCTAATGGAGGTCAGCGGTGTTCAATGAAATTCAATATTCAATCAAATTCAGGAATGAGAGAAAATGAAAAAATTGGAGAGAAAAAAACAAAAACTTTGGTATGTGAAAGAACTCTGTTGTACCAAAACACAAAACCAAAATCTTAAAATTTAATGACCATAATGGTTTTAATCTATTGTACCAATCCAATTTAAGACGTTTTGTTCTTGGGATTTTAGTTCTGGCTTCTTCTTAATTATGTTTTCCAAAGTTTCTCACACTATTGTGTCCCTTCAGCTTCTTCTGCTTCATTTTCATCCTCTCTTGCATCATCTGCACTCACCCGTTCACCAGATACCAGCTGATAAACAGACTTCGCAAACATGGAAATGTGTGTCAGAGAAACACAACATGAACATGTGTCATGTTCTGTTTCTGTCAACACACACGGGTCATGCCTTCTTTACCCACTCTGTCTGATAAAAACCAGAAAACCACCACAAAAAAAGACCCCCCCCTCACACACTCATGCACACACACACACAGACACACACAGTTTTGAATCCAGACCAAGTTTCTGTCATTTAAACGTCAACACGTTGATTAAAAAGGTTATGATGACACATCTCACACATGCACACGCACACACGATGACACACCCAGAGCACAGCTGGAAGAGCTTTCAGGGATCAGGGGTTTTGTAAACACGGGTTAAGTGATGTGTGCGTGAGAGAGAGAGAGAGTGTGTGAGAGTGTGTGTGTGTGTGTGTGTGTGTGTGTGTGTTTTCAAGGGTCTTCCACTCTCTGGGAAATAATATCACAGCCAATGACAGATTTTCTAGAGGGGGGGTTGCTGGGCAGAATAGCTGCCCACTGATGTCATGAGAATCAGAGATTGTAGGAAAAGTTAAGACACTGAACTGAAGGCAGAGAGAAGACAAACCTGGTTTCACTGTGTTTCCCCTTTTTGTCACCTCATTTCAACATGAGATGATGAAAGTTTAATCCAGTCTTATTGGTTTGTAAAAAAAACACAGCCACCGCTTTTGTTTTCAATTAAACTTATAATCCTTTAACTGAAATGCCAGATTTAAAATGAAATTCTTCATTTGTAACAGATTGGCACAGATTGTGCAATAACTTATGTGTTATAACAACACATCACTCTTCTTTCATGAAGATCAATATCTTAATACACCTCAAACAGCTGTGGTGCCTCAAAAATGTTTCTCTTCTCTTAACTTATTTTGATAAAGACAATAGAGCCAGCAGCACATGTACAGTATTATTTGTGGTAAATAGGCTACAGCTTACTGAATCGCTAAAGTAGTTTTTTTGTTTTAGTCAGTTGTATGATTTAATATAAACAGACTGGTTTACACTGTTAAATATCTGGACTGCCTGAACCTTGTCACTCTTTTTCTGTACAAGGTCACGTTCAAATACGACTTACGCTGAATCCAACTGCACAGCCTCCTCCTTCTTTTCAGTCACACGGTTGAAAAAAGAGAACTCTCAGCAAAGAAAAGAAAGGAAAAAGTTCAGTTTCTTCACCCAGAAGGTGCTACATAATGTCAATGAACAAATTATTTAATCATTTCAGCTTTTGCTGTAACTAAAGAAAGAAAAGATTGTTACTTTTGTGACTTTTCGATGTTATACAATCCTGTCTCATGAGATTTTAAAGTAGTATTCCAGCTATTTAGTGTCAGATTTCAATGAAGTTGAGGCACCTTTAAATGACAGATTTAAACAAGAGTTGCTGTTGCTGTGTAGGTTCCCCCTAAAAGCTCTTACATTTCCCATAATGCAACTCTGGGCACTGATCATTAGATCCTCTCTGCCTGTTAAATGCTTTAACCTTTTTAGTTCAGTTCACACAGTTTATAACTTAGATTTTCTGACAAACATTTAAAGCCTGACTCAAGATAACCCTGATGACATCACTTAATATCATCGGTTATTATCTCAGACTTTAGAAACCTCCTCCTGATCTGCAGACGACACGTAGCATCCGTCATCACAGGCTGAATCAAACCCTTATGAAGTGACGTCACATCTGTAAATTGGTGGAGTTCCCCTTTAAACCTCTGGCTTTAAACTCCCGGATCTGTCACCTCAGCTGTCCCGATACACTTTTAGATTCATCCCTTCAAAACCTGTGTGTTTGTTTGTGTGTGTATGTCTGCGTGGGTTTGTGTCTGTGTGTGTGAAGTCATTTTGTGAAAAATCAACAGGTGGCAAACTGCATTCGTTGCTTTGATGGTTTGTACTGCCTGTCTCTCTCTCTCTCGCTCTCTCTCTCTCTCTCTCTCTCTCTCTCTCTCTCTGTCTGTCTGTCTCTCTCTCTCTCTCTCTCTCTCTCTCTCTCTCTCTCTAATTACCTCGTCTTCTCTCCCATCCACATGTATCTCGCCCTCTCATCTCTCCGTCTTCCCGGCCACATTCAGACTTTGAAGAGTCTCTCTCTCTCTCTTTGATAATGAGCCAGCGTTGGCCTCTGGCTGTAAGATGGAAACAAGCTGTGCTTAATGTCTGTGTGTTTGATTTTGTTTAGGTGCAAGTGTGTGTGTGTGTTGTTGTTTATGGTGTAAATGCTCTTTATTGTAAAGAAAAAGCCCCTCCATCATAAACTTTATGAAAAACAGATATAAGTGCTGTAATTTTCATTTTCTTGTAGGTTGTTTGCTTCTCTTATTCCCATGGATAACTGCACTTGTAGTATGTAAACATTTATGACCAGACTTCAAAAGATAGGACTCAGAAAATCTAGTGCTATTTTCCTTAAGTGGAATATAAACTGTGCAAACACTCAAACTCTCTCTTTAAACTTCTTAAATGCTATATTTGGAAAAGTATTTAGATTGTGCAGTGAAGAGGTTTTTCAGTTCAAGGTATTTTCCCGAGATGTTTTGACAATGTGAAAACAAATTCATCCTGTAATACTTACATTTTTACACTAAATCCTCATCCAAACCAGACAAATAATCCCATAAATGTTTTGCAATAACGCTGAAAACGATACTGATTAACGGCTTTTCAGTGGTTCTTTGGATCAGATTCAGTTGGGAGAGAAAAGCTCCAACTCCGCCAAGATATTAGGCTGGATTCCCACACTGCTGCTCATCCTGATGAGTGCTTTCGGAAACATTGTAAAGCAGGGAAGCATTTAATTCTCTGCGTATTTATTTAGGTATTTCCTTTTCTTTTTAGAAACAAGTCTGCGGATTTGTTGTTTAATTAGTCTTGTGTGTTTGAGCTGTGTGTTGGTAAGGAAACACCGAACACACATCCGTTCACTCATCCCTCTGTCTGTCGATCTCCCATACGAACATGTGTCTAACTTTATCCATATGTTGTCTATTGAGAACACGAGCGCAGTCACTTCCTCAGAGGAAACCATCCTATGGGAATTTGTCTGGGCTGATTTTACATGTGTGTAAAATGTGTGCCGTCCTACAATCGCTGGACTTTTACAGCTAAATAATCCAGATCTCTATACCTCTTGTTTCAGCACATTTTTGAGTGTTGAGGAGTCGATTTTTTTTTTTTAATGTTTCTCTTTGGATTTACAAACTAGATGTTTGTGTTGTAATATTTTCTCTTATTTCTACCTCTGTTGCTTAAGTTTTCTCTCTTTTTGTATTGTTACTTTCACTTAAAGGAGCTTCTTTCTCTTTTATCCTTCATGTTGTTTAATCTGTCTCTACTTTTCTTTGCAGCTGAGCCAACAGAGCCGGAGCTGGTCAACCCCTGCTACGCCGGGAACCATGACTGTGACACCACAGCCCAGTGTATCCCACTGGAGGGCCAGGCCTTCCAGTGCCAGTGTGCTACTGGTTACAGAGGGGATGGACGCAACTGTTACGGTACGAGAGAGAGAAAACGTCCTGTTTGAAGAAGTCTTTCTGGATTTACTGTCAGGCATCAGGACAGTGTCAACACATCAGATGCTTGGCTCAGTCTAATGGTGTCACTCCCCCCCTCACACTTATGACACACAAACACATGCAGACTAAAGACAGTTCAAGGCAGCGCGTCTGTGTTTCATCAACATCTGACCATCCACCGTAAACGAGTCAAGCGCAGGCTGGATGGAAGGAATCATCTGCGCTCTTCACTCGTCTCTTTCTCGTCTCTTTATCCTTCAACTTCCTCCTCCAGGTTCTGTAGTTAACAGAGACATGTGGGGCTTTAAGCTGGTGCATAGCCTGTCATTAGCCCAGCAGCAGGTCTTTCTCTCCTGCTGACAGCATTAGGAAAGCCCCAAGCTCGGTCTCAGTTCCCATGATTGGGCCTTAGCGTCTCTTTCTAGTCATATAATCTGTATGTGGTTTGGTCCTGTATGTTGCACAGTACATTTAAAAAAAATGCAATCAAGAATCCAGGTGTGTGGGTATGTATCATATAATGCAAGCAGGCACATACTGTATATAAAACAGCTCCAGTAATGGCCCTTAATTACAGCTTTTACGTTCACATACACATACAGCATGCTGCATGTGATTATATAGAGGGTTCCTGTTTTATAGGCTCAAGACTTCTTATAAAAACTGTCTCACTTGGTCTCTTTTTCTCTCTCTGCAGACATAGACGAGTGTGCTGAGGGCCTGACTTCATGTGGTGCTCATGCTCAGTGTGTGAACCTGCCTGGTAGCCATCGCTGTCAGTGCCAGAGTGGCTATGAGTTCGGCTTCGACGGACGCACATGTGTCGGTGAGTTGCAAACTGCAGTTCTATGAATGGTCACTTGAGGCCATCTCCAAAAGTGAGTCAATCCTCACAGAGATCTGTGTGAAAATGCCCGACTTTACAGCAGCTTGTTATAAAACAGGTTTGAGCTCTATAGCTTTTTCCCAGTTCATGACAACTGTACATAGAGTGAATTTAATATATATTTTTATAACTCACTTGTTTAATTTATATTAAGGTCTTAAATGTATCATAATTAAGGGTGTAGCTGTTTCGAGTCAAAGCAGCTGCTAGCTGTCCTCCCCATCCCCAACATCTCATCCAAATAAGGTCACCTTTAATTCCAGAAAACTAAAATGGTGACGACCATAATGTCAGACTCGAGGTTTCAACACTGAACTTTACAAACGTATAAGTGACATCACGGTGGCTCCATCCACTGTTTATTATACAGTCTATTGGACCGAACCCCAATAGACTGACAGTTTCGTCCTGAGCCCTTCCTCACATGACTAAACATTAAAACAGACATGCTGGTCTGATATTACAATTAAATAATTAAAATATCAGACAAGCTAAACAGCTTTTCTAATGGTAATGATGCTGTATTAATACCATTAGAGCAGCTGTTTAGTACTTAAATGTTCCCTAAACAAGATCTTTTGACCTGATGTTACTTGTTTTTGTGTCGGCTGAAACTGTTTCGGCTCATGTTTTATCACCTGTTCATTATTTTCTTAAATGAATGACCAGCTCAATGCTGTGGTTTGTCTTTAAGCTGAGCTCTGTTACGCTCCTTTATTTCACTGAAAAACTGCATCAACAAGGACATCAGCTAAAGCCGCTAAACACAAAGGCTTGGCTTCAGACAGACGTCAGCTACAACCGCTAAACATGCAGCTGTGTGCTGAATCAGGCCGGGTCAGCCCGTCGTCCTGCATGTGCTGTAATTATGAGTTTGATGCTCTTTACAAACAGAGAGGAAACCTCTGTAAACATATACTTTAATACAATAGAAACAGTGTCATTATCACAGCCTCCTCGTGGTCTCCTCATGTCCTTTCCTTTGGTTTTCAGTTACACTTGTTGGTCACATAAGAGAGATTATGCTGCATTTTCCAAAATGATCTGAATATTTGGAAGAGACTCTCATATTTTTCCAAGCGCAGGCATAACATTTCTTCCACAACAGTTAACACACAGCTGCAAAAAGCTAGGAGGCAGAGTGAGAGAGGGGAGGATGGGTGACGAACGTGAGAAAACGAGTGGGAAAGAGAGGACCAGTGTGAGGAGGAGAGGGTGAGATTAGATTGGAGAGGGGGTGAAAGTGAAAGACAAATGGAGCACTGACACACTGTGTGTTTTGCTTTCGCCTGTGGGGCGGCGAAAAAAACCTGCGTGTGTGTGTGTGTGTGTGTGTGTGTGTGTGTGTGTGTGTGTGTGTGTGTGTGTGTGTGTGTTGACCTTCCAGCCATTAGCACGAACTTTTGATGAACTTCTGCTCAACCCTCCCGAGATAAAATAATACTTTACATTACGCATGAAACTATCAAAAACCGCAAATCAAACACTGATAATATTTTCCAGCCAGCAGCCAAATATCTTTTTATTTATCAGGATAAATATGTGAAGTTAGTGAAAAAATCCGTTTTAAACTCCAGAGTCCAGTTTGTGGACGTGTTTCTACATTTGTGGTTGCTGATTTCTGTCTCGCTGCCTCTGTTTTCTCAGACGTGGATGAATGCAGCTCGTCTCCATGTCACATCAGTGCCAGATGTATTAATGGACTGGGCTCCTTCCAGTGCCAGTGCCAACCTGGTTTTTATGGTGATGGTTTCTACTGTTCCCAGCAGGAAGGTCTGTAAAAACTACTGCCACCACGTTTCCATGTTCATGTGTTCACGGGATCATATTTTTGTGATATTTCTTGTCTGTGATCCCAATGTTTATTTTTTCAAGGTTTCTTTTGTTTCAATTTGCTTTATTTTTATATTTTCTTTTGTATATTCAGAGCTGCTCAGTTTCCTATAAAAAACAACTGTTACCTCATAGAAACTAATCTGAAAGTGTAGTTTGTTTAAATGGAGCGTTAACAAATGAATGTGTATGTAATGTGGAAATAACTAAAAGACATACAAGTATATGGGACAGAAGGAAAAAACAAGAAGAAAATGTATTGTCTTTAACTGTTTGTCTGCAGGAGAGACAGTTCGTCCAAAGAGTCAGTGTGAGCAGCACAGAGACAGTCTGCAGAGCGGAGCAGATCAAGGTGGACAACCTAGTCTTGGAGCCTTAATCACTCAATGTGACTCTGACGGACGCTACCGACCTCTGCAGGTGAGCAAAGACTGACGCTGAAGTACATGTCTGCTGATGATTTTACTAAAGTGAAATACTCATTTACAAACATTTGATGATTTTACAGTGTCACGGCTCCACTGGACATTGTTGGTGTGTGGACAGCAGGGGACAGGAGAGAGCAGGAACCAGGACTCCACCCGGTACACCACCTAAAGACTGTGACAAACCAGGTAGGACATTCACCAACAAACCAAAACACATCTACAGTCTGCTGTATTCAAAGTATCATGATGCATGATGGTGGTGGAAGTTTTCTACTTTGTTAACTTGCTAATTTGTTTGTAAATTTTGATCTCTTCAGATGAACCAGAGCGTCCTAAAACTCAGTGTGAGCACCACAGAGACAGTGTGCAGACCACCGGTCCAGATGGATATCCTATAGTTGGAGCATACGTACCTCAGTGTGACGCTAACGGACAGTACACACCGCTGCAGGTTTGTCACTTATTAACTATTTGAATTATTGTTTAATTCCCTCCAACTAAAAGAAAATGTACTTGATTTTATACCAGTTAACTTTATTTTTGTTGATATTGCCATTGTAGTGTCATGGTTCCTCTGGACACTGTTGGTGTGTGGAGACTAATGGACAGGAGAGAGCAGGAACCAGGACTCCACCCGGTACACCACCCACAGACTGTGACAAACCAGGTGAGGAGAATGACTTCTCTGTGACACACATCAAGTCACAAACATTATCTCTTCATATTAGGGTTGTAGGGGATAGTCGCTTACACCGAAGAGGTCAAGATACCCTGACTTTAGTCTTCAGTATAAGTCAAGCTCCAAATACAATGGGTCATTCATTTCCCATAATGCAGCTGTATTTCTTAAGTTCAGACTCTCCCTGCCTAATATAGACCCACATCTTTCAAACCCCGCTCCCCTGGTTTGTAATACAGACTTTTCTTTTATACATTTGTTGTCTTCAAGCCTGAGCTGAGAAAACCTGCATGACATCATTGTGACCTCATCAGGTTTATTTTATCAGACTTGACAAAGTTCCTCCACAAACAACGCAGAAATTATACCACCGTTTTCACAGGCTTAGTTGTACTAAGATTAACCAGTAATCTTGGCTTGTTTAAAATGATGAATGCCCATTTTAAAGTCAGTTAACGTGCCATTTAAGCAACTGAGGCAATAGACAATTATAGGCTGATCCCACTAACTATAAACTTTCACACCGGAGTGTGACATTAGCTGCTGTAGCTTGTCAACTTGTTTTCGTGGATCTTACCTATGATCTGGCCTTTTTCATTCCTTTATATTTTTTCTGATCATAAATCTTAAAATATGCTCATATATGCAGATGACACCATCCTGGTGTGCTTCATCACAGGAAAGAAGAGAAGAAGGAGAAAAAAATGAAACTAAAACTTCCAAACAAACCTGACACTTCCTCTTTCTTTTGACCCAACTCAGCCTGAGAATGTAGAAGGGATATTAATTATATAACAAGCAGACTGTCTTGAAGATTTGAAACTTTTTTCCTCATTTACAGTTGAACCAGAGCGTCCAAAAACTCAGTGTGAGCACCACAGAGACAGTGTGCAGACCAGCCGTCCAGATGGATATCCTATAATTGGAGCGTTTGTGCCTCAGTGTGACTCCAACGGACAATACAGACCTTTACAAGTCAGTGCTTATGATTTATGAAACCCTTAAAGCATTATTTTCTCATCAGTTGTTTAATTATTTTTTGTGTAATTGACTATGGTTTTGGAAATTGTGTTTAGTGTCACGGCTCCTCGGGACATTGTTGGTGTGTTGACAGCAGGGGACAGGAGAGAGCAGGAACCAGGACTCCACCTGGTACACCACCTAAAGACTGTGACAAACCAGGTGAGAGTTTGACTGTGCATGCACACCATCTGATCTAATTTGTAGAAAAGGAAAGTCCCAGCTCTAAAACAAGATCATTGCTGAAGGAGACAACCTGGCATCTCCGTAATGATAAAACCTGCAAGTTTCAAAGAAAAGTTCAGCATTTTAGGAAATAAGCCAATTTACTTTGTTACTGAAAGTTAAACAAGAAGATAGATCTCTTTCTACCTGAAATATTAAGCTGAAACAACAGACTGTTAGCTTAGCATAAATACTGAAAGCAGGAGACCAGAATTACAATCTGTTAGTTTAAAATGTCTGAGTAAAAATTGGAATTTCTTAAAAAAATTTTAAAGTCCACAAATAAGCATGTTGTGTTTTCCTCTCCAGATGAACCTGCACGTCCCAAAACTCACTGTGAGCAGCACAGAGACAGTGTGCAGACCACCAGTCCGGAGGGATATCGTATATCTGGAGCATACGTACCTCAGTGTGATGCTGACGGACAGTACACACCACTGCAGGTCAGCATTGATTACTGATTGGCTAAATTACAAACAGATGAGTTGATTTTGTTTTTTTGACTTAATTTTAATGTGACATAATAAAATGACTTGTTCTTCAGTGTCATGGCTCTACTGGGCATTGCTGGTGTGTGGACAGCAGAGGACAGGAAAGAGCAGGAACCAGGACATTGCCTGGTGCGCCACCTACGGACTGCGACAAACCAGGTGAGAAATAAAAGCATACACACTCACTCACACACACACACACACACACACACACACACACACAGAGCTCTCCTTCTCTTTGCTCTTAGATCTGTTTTGCCGTCTGCAGCAACAGGAACAGTGTCAGCAGGTGTATTATGTCACGGCTCTCCAAGGTTTTCTTGCTAAACATTGACCCGTGAACCCCCTAATTCCTCAGCTTAATGACAAGTCAAACAGACAGCACGTTTACGTGAGTGTGTGTCTAACCTTGTAAGTGGCGCACTATTGAGGTCATTGGGTCACAGCCTTGGTATGCCTGGAAAAACAGGTGATGTCAGTGTGAAACTCTGTGTGTGGTGGAAGGTTGAAATCAAAGGACAGCAGTAAGAAGAAGCTAAAAAAATTAGGAAAAATATAAGAAGTGCATTCAGTTTTTTAGCTTTTGGCAAAAAGTTACTGCAACTGTTTTTTATCAGATAAAAGTTGACAGATATAAAACAGCTGAGTGGGTTTTATGACCTTCTAATCCGTGTCGGAGTGATAGAACGTTTATATGCTCTTATTTTATATCTTTCTGAGCCAGATGAACAAATTTAGAAACACAAACTGCTTTAGTTATTTTAGCTGTTGGCAAAAAGTTACTGCAACTGTTTTTTATCAGATAAGAATTAAAAAAAGATATGAGACATCTGAATGATGTTTATGACCCACTAATCCTCGTCCACATGTTTCTGAACCAGATGAACCAGAGCGTCCAAAGACTCAGTGTGAGCACCACAGAGACAGTGTGCAGACCACCGGTCCAGATGGATATCCCATAGTTGGAGCATTTGTGCCTCAGTGTGATGCTAACGGAGAATACACACCTCAACAGGTAAGATCTGGTTTTAATGTATGGAGTCATAATGTCTTTGCTCAGTGTTAATTATTATTATTGTGTATTTCAGTGTCACGGCTCCTCGGGACATTGTTGGTGTGTGGACAGCAGGGGACAGGAGAGAGCAGGAACCAGGACTCCACCTGGTACACCACCTAAAGACTGTGACAAACCAGGTTAGACTGCTGTTTTTTAAGAATGGATGCAAAGAGGATTGATGACAGTTAATGAGGTAAAATCAAACATTGTGCAACTTTTCAGAAGAGATTTAGGGACATAAGAGAAAACTTTAGGAGGAGAGGGATTTGTATTTTTTTTCTCTCGAACAAGCTCGTAAAAGCAGATGAACCAGACTTGTAGAGGTAGGATCGTCAGTAA
>JAPZDV010000017.1:11982602-11995697 GCA_029814665.1 Acanthurus lineatus
GTTTGCATCAATGCACCTAAAGGTTCAATCAAAACTTTAGCAAAAACCGCACTTTCATTGATTTACTTGTAATCAAGATGAATTTTGAGATGTAGTAGAAACACACAGATTAAACTAAGTAAGTAGTTCATCATTTGACGCAGCCAACAAGCATTTTCCTCATTACAGTGATCTCACAGCTGCTTCCTGAGACTTTAAAGGCACCATGACTCTTGTTAGACTCATGCAGATATTTGATTTTATCTGACGTTTTGCTCTTTGACAGCACAAGGGACCCTTCAAGATGAGGATCTACGAGCGAGCCGACTTTGAAGGGCAGATGCACGAACTGACCGAAGACTGCGACTCCATTCAGGATCAGTATCACATGTCTGACATGCAGTCCTGCAACGTGATGGAGGGCCACTGGCTGGTTTTTGAGCAGCCAAACTATGAGGGCAAGATGTTTTACTTGAGACCAGGAAAGTACAGGAACCTCAGAGAGATTAGCAGCGACGACGTGAAGTTCAATTCAATCCGACGCATCACAGAAACTGTCTAATGACTTTTATTTTGCTGAGAAGTTTTGCAGATGCATTGTTTTATTAATATTAACAAGTTGTCAAAGTGAGAGGCAAAAAGAAGGAGCCTTGTTCTTATCCTGAAACTGTGATTTGTGCAACGTCTGCATGTAGTTCCAGTTGTACTGTGAAATCCAGCCACAATGAATTTACCTCTTTAACTGTGTGATGCGCACAATAAAACGATTTGATGCATATTTGTGTGAAAAGTGGTTTCTTTTCACTTTTTTTTTTTTGAATAATCAGTTTTAAATAGTTTTATGAATAAATCAACATTAATCAGGGTCATAAAATCCTGCAAATGAGGTTCTTTTTCTAAAAAGTGATAAATAATCTAATCAGATATAATACATGATATTTTTGCAGGGTCACGAGTACAAAAGTTATATAAGTATTTTCCATATTTTTGTTGAAGTAATAAGTATTCAGCTGCTTCAGTTTCTGCATCACCTTTTGCATCAAAATAGACACCAGTCTTCAGGTTTTGGTGCCGTATAATTTGTCTTCAGTAACTGATTACATTTCAAAGTAATCTGACCAAACTCTGGTGACCTTTAGCACAGTGACACTCAGTCAGACGGTCACATGGTTGGTTTTAATTCATCTAAATGTGAAACAAAGAGAGACATTTAATTAAAACCTGAGGATTGTTGGTGTTAATGAAAAGATTTGGGGACATTATTCAATAATTAACAGCAGAGGGATGAGAGTCACAAGGACACAATCAGATAAATAAACGGATAATATTTAATTTGTGATGAGAATAATGTGTTCACACATTTGCAAAGTATTTTTATGAGATATATGTGTTTGCTAATGTACAATATAACACATTCACAGACAGCATGATCACATATAAAGTATTTAACCTTGTGCAGCTGTGAGTGCAGAGTGTATAGCAGATACATGTGAGTCAATATGCACTGAATTAAGTCGAAACTGCTTTAAACATCAGATGGGATCAATGAGTCCCAGATGTCCTGCAGCTCTCAGACCACACTGCAGTCTGTGGCTGTCTGTGTAATAAATAGCTTACAGAGCCAACGTAACTTCACCCGGTGATTTGTGGACAACTGCTCTCAAGTTTGGCATCATGACCGTCACCATCCTGGTTTTCTGAATATAGAAGTGACAAGAGGTCGGAAGGATTTGCACTGCTAATCCCAATCCCCTCAAAGTGGCCTTGGCTTTAACTGTTTATAATTTTAGGGCTTAAAATAATTTTAACAAGTGAGTTTAACATAATTCAAAAGTATGTCAGGAGTCATGAACAAGCAAAATGAGGTCAAGAGTCCAAAAATGTTGTTTGTACCTGTGAATAAGTTTGTTTCTGCTGTAAAGTTGGACTCTAAGAGAACAGACTCACATCTGGAGTCAGCCCCAAGTGGCCATTACAGGAACTGCAGTGTTTGACACTTCTACTTGGTTTCCACTTGACTTTAACAAGCTTTGAAGCTTTTTAAAGGCAGTTACTGAATACAAAAGGCATTTAGCATTAATTAAACATCTTGTTGCATGTAAACTCAACAACTGTTTACAGTCGCTGTCGCTGCTCTTTGTTGAGCTTCTCTATTGTATAAAATTCGTCACGTGCAGACTTTAGGCTATTGAAAAAAACATTCTGGAGCTCGGTCAATGGAGAATATCACAATATGGGGTTACTGAACGCAAACAAAAGCAAAACTGGAAAAAAAACAGCGACTGTAAAAACTGCTGTTATGCTGACGTGAATCAGAGTCCCTGAATTGCACTTCATGCAAACATTATAAAAGCTAGTGCTGCACTCAGAGGCGAGGCAGTGATCGAGTTCACTTCACAGAGTCTGCACACAAACTCCAGTTATTTTCCATGTGAAAGTCAAAATGTTGTGTTTTAGTATCAAGAAAATCCTTTGTAGCAAGCTTAGTGGTACTGATATTTTATGACAGAGTCACTGCAACACTGAGTATTACAGTTTGTGCAGGTCTGCAAGCATCTGCATCATCAAAATAAACTGGATTTTGCATGTGTGATATATCAGATTTGTACAAAGATGAGGATGTATGTAAATTGGAGCTTGAAAAATAAACTTTTCCTAAAAAAAAAATGAGCGTTCACTTGCATTTTCCGTTTCCTATGTACTACTTTCTGCACCAATCAAAATGTACGTTTGAGTTTTTTATATTTTTGGTGTATTTCCATCATCAAGCGGAGCATGTCAGAGAGAGGCCTCTGCTCAAAGAGAAACAGCTGATCTGCTTCGTTGACCACAGAAAACAAAAGGAAATATTGTTCTGTGAGAAAGAGCTGACGAGTCCACTCATTGTTTGGAGTTACAATGGCACAGGTCATCTGTGGGTTATAAAGGCAGCGTGGAGCTCACAGTTGCTGCTAGTGTGACCAAGGTTAGCCAACACAATGGGAAAGGTAAGGATGCTTGTTTTGTGTCTTTTGTGCTTCTGCACACCTGAGTGGATCACTCAGACAAAACAGGTGAACTGGAAGCTGTTTTCACCAGGTATGATCTGCATATTTCTCTTGATTTGAACCGATATTATGCACATTTTTTAAAAAAAAGATCCTCTCGACTGATCTTTCCAGATCATCTTCTATGAGGACAGGAACTTCCAGGGGCGCTCCTATGAGTGCAGCAGCGAATGCTCCGACCTGCATTCCCACTTCAGCCGCTGCAACTCCATCAGGGTGGACAGCGGGGACTGGATGGTCTATGAGAGACCCAACTACATGGGCTACCAGTACTTCCTGAGGAGGGGCGACTACCCAGACTACCAGCGCTGGATGGGATTCAACGACTGTGTGCGATCCTGCCGCATGATCCCCTCCGTAAGCATGAGTTTCTGGTTTTCAGGTGGCATCACCTTACGATAGATGCTAGTTTTAATAAACCTTCACTGCTCTGGAGGATATTTAATCCCACTTTCTTTCCAGCAGCATCAAGGTTCTCACAGGATGATGATCTACGAGCGGCCAGAGTTCGGAGGTCAGATGATGGAGCTGACCGATGACTGCCCCTCCCTGTACGAACGCTTCCATTCTAACGACATCTCCTCTTGTAACGTGATGGACGGTCACTGGATCTTCTACGAGCACCCCCATTACAGGGGACGCCAGTACCTGATGCGTCCTGGTGAATACAGGAGGTTTAATGAATGGGGGAGCCTGAGTTCTCGGGTGGGATCCATCAGACGCATCACTGTGTGATGGAAGCTGATGTCCAGACGCTGTTTGAGCTCTCAATAAATCTTTTTAATAAGCTTTGGTCCTTCAGCTGCTTCTTTTGAGTTTTTTCTTCAAGTTTCTTTGAGTTGACAGATTTGGTCATTGTTTTGTTTTTAAAGTGTCAGTCAAAATGTGCAAAACACAAATTTCAGGACACTTTTTTTGGCCATGCATTCATTGTTCGAGTGGATCAAATGTTGTGGGAAAAACGTAAGTTAAAAAATAATAACACACACGATGGAAACTAACCATCTTCATGTCTTTCAGATACAAATCAGAGACACACACATAGCATAAGCCCAACATGTTTATTGAAAACAGAGAAGAAAAAGGTTCAAAAGACTTCTAGTTGAAGTCGGTGATTCGCCTGAGCGAGCCGATCCTTGGACTGGCTCCGCCCCAGTCGCTGTATCTGCGGTATTCGCCCGGCCTCAGGTAGTAGGTTCTTCCCCTGTAGTTGGGCTGGTCGTACAGCAGCCAGTGGCCGTCGACCACGTTGCACGATTGAATGTCAGACATATGGAGGCGGTCCTGGACGTTGGGGCAGTCGTCGCTCACCTCTTGCATTTGGCCGCCCATGTCAGGACGCTCGTACAATCTAATTTTGTAGGAACCACGATGCTGCGGGAAGAACGACGTTTACAAGTCAGGTTTTCACTTAATGTGTCACATGCACAGCACAGCAGGAGTTTTTTGATTAAAAAAAGAAGTTTATGAGTATTTCTGAAGTGTTTAGCATTAGCAATCTGAAATCAAACACAACAAAAATCAAGAACTGGTTTGCAAAAACGTCTCAACCAAAAAATTCTTCCTCAACGTAGTTTCTTTTGAGCTGCTTTTGAGTCGACCTGATGTGCTCTAAACTTTCCCTCTTCAATCAGAAGGATCCTTTTGCTTTTGGGGATTTTTGTTGCCCAGCAGGAGTTTGTGTTGAGGATTCATCTTCAAACTGGGTTTAAAACAGAACTTTATTACTTGTAAATGCTGCATCTTTTATGATCTGTCATCAGATTTATGCTCAAATTAAAGGGACGTGGTTTTCACATTTTTAATGAAAGCCTCTTTGAGAATGTTTGAAATCCATTTAAAGCTTCTTTAAGACTATTTCCTGCAGAAGAGTGTCTCAGCTTAAACGTGAAAACTTTGGTTCGCTCATGTAAACCCACCTGCACGTCTGTTTACATCAGTTTTCTCGAGTTATAGATTGTCTTTGGATATTTTTGCACTCTTTCTCCATCTAATCATTCTGTTTTATCACTTTTATTTGCTTTCTAATATGTTTTCTTTATGTTTTGTCTTTGATTGTGCTGTAATAACCCCTCTCACACCCCCCTCAGGCTCACCACGGGGATCATGCGGCAGGAGCGGATGCAGTCATTGATGCCAATCATGCGCTGGTTGTCGGAGTACTCTCCCCTCCGCAGGAAGTACTGGTGGCCCAGGTAGTGGGGTCTCTCATACACCACAAAGCAGCCGCTCTCCACCCGTATGGAGTTGCAGCGGTTGAAGTAGGGGTGAAGGTCAGCGCAGTCGCTCATGCACTCATGGTGCCGACCCTGGAAATTTCTGTCCTCGTAGAAAATGATCTACAAACGTCGACCAAAGCAGAAATCACTCATCAGATCCGACTAAAAACATGTCAGCGCTCACATTTTTTTAATTTTGTATTTTTAGCATCAGCACACATTAAACTTACCTTTCCCATTGTTATTTTGTGGGCCAGACTGACAGTCAATTGACGCTCTCTGTGCCGCTGTCCTTTTATATTAAGTAGCTGTGTGATTGCACAGCATAAAGTATTGTCATCCGAACAGGTTTTATAAACACAAATCTGTTTATGTATGGCGACGCACCACTGTGATGAGTTATTGTTGTCCACTTTTCACATGTTCATCACTATTGATCAAAACACTACAGAGTGCTAGTGACCCCGGGGGTCACGGCTCACAGTATCAGCAAAACAGCAGGCCTTATTTGTGTCCTTTCCATTCAGAATGATTCACCCACGCGACCCCAGCCCACCCCAACGCACCACCACGCATATGTACTGTACACAAAAAACTTAAACGAGCTTCTATATGTAATTCTTTCAGATTAAAAATGTGCAGAATTATAAAATAATTCTGTTTTGAGAGAAAAAAAAATGGTTTTAGTGTCTCCAGGTGGCCGTTGAGTCCAAAACTACTTTATACTTCAGGCTTGTTGTGCTTTATGCATTTGTACATTTATCAATTTTATTATTAATCTTTTAGAATTAAACTGATAGAATAAAAGTCTACTCTTTTGTTTCAGACTGAAATGTTTCAACAACTATCATTTTTCTCTCAGGATTACCTGTGATCACTCTGGTGATCCTGATCTAGTCAGGTCTCATCAGGTCAAAAGTTCAATTATTTCCCTTAAATTTATTCACAACCAAATAACTGCAAAGTTTATGGCATTTCAATCAGCCTTGGACAAATATTAGACTGGTAAGATGCTCATACTTTACATGACACCTGAATCAAAATGAACATTAAGATTTGCATGCTGTTATTAGCAATCAGCTAATTCTAAGTACCACAGCGCCTCAGCATGGACTCAGACTGCTTGTGTTGAAGTTATCGCTAAGAAACAAACTAAACTGACTGTAAAATCATTTGTCCTTTACTAACATTTGGTGCTTTTGATTGTAGGCCTTTCACACGACTTAGAGCCTGAATCATTTCAATTCTGCAACACACATCTGTGGTTGTTATTTGCCAAAAACACACTCATCCCCTTTATAACTGAAAGTCTTTTTTTCCACCAGTTGGGATGAGAGACACATTGTGATCTCTGTTGATATCTGCACAAGTAAATTTCCTCTGGTTTTGCATTAAATCCATATTAAACTTCATGTAGAAGCAGCTTCGGAAAGATACAGCGACAAAACTCAGTTAGACAGAGCGGAGCGGACAGAGTATCGTCTCTATTTTCTGATATGACAGATTTACAGCTTTACTGTGCAGATTCAGAGCCACGATAAACAACTGAATGTAAACACATTACTGATTATTAATCAACTCTTTACTACACGTGTAGTCAGTATATGATCATTTATATGCTTATATGAGTTTAATCTTGGACTGATTCTCATTAAGAGCATGAAAGTGGCAGGCAGAAGCACTGCAGATGGACCTTGAACCTCATCAGCTAAACAGATCTCAATAAATGTTAATAAATGACGATGAGGAAAAGCTGCTTCAGGTTTGCTTTACTTTCTGTCTCTAACCTCTGGATGAGATGCATTCAAGGCTGCCAATGTGACAAGAAATGTGGGCAGTTTTGCTTAAAATAGCATCTGTTTAATCTCATGACCAGTGTTTGGGAGGCTGTTGTTGGAGGCAGGGTGTCAAGTTTTTGTTTCAGTTTTTAATTGACATGTTTCTGATTCCTAAGACACTTGACGGTTTATGATTTGCATAATAGATAAATATTATACACATAAAGGAGAGGTTACTCTCCTCAGACTCACTCTACTGTGAATAAGGTTTTAGAAACTTGAATTTCCTTTAAAATATGAAAAATAACTCTCATCATGAAGCTCATCGTGCACTAAAAGCCGACACACAGACTCGCTGCTGTTTTATAAACCTCGATCCGAGCTCATGACTTTCAATCCTTTGTCATTTAAATTAGCAGCCGTTTGGTGCTTTTGCCACCCTGCCAAGGTCCAGATCCCATTCATCGACATAAAAACCCTGATTCATCACTGCCCACAGCCGAGACTGGCACACGATTGACCCCGCACTCTTATTGCACCACAGGACGACCGTATCAATACATTTGGTGCTTCAGACGACTGAAATCATTTCTAATTTTAACTCTGACTAAGATGCAGCTCTTATGTGGTGATATTTTAACACTAAAGTCAACATTTGGCTTTCTAGCAGCTGATAAAAGGAACTTGTGAAGTTCAGAGAAAAACTCCATGGTTTTCTGAGTTGAGTTGCATTATGGGAGAATGTAGTATATGACATATATCTTTAACAAGTCTCATAAAATTCAAGATATCGACTCTTAAATCCTGTTCTTGAGGGTCTCTTATTTATTAATGTAGAGATTTTACACAACAATAAATTGTCTGAACACTCCTTTGAGTCAAACCAGCTAATTACATGAAAAGTTTCAGGTTTGATCTCATTTACTTCGAATCACAAACTCAACAAGTTTTTAAAACATTCTGTAATTAATATTTTTAAAATATTTTCTGTCTCACAGGCATCAGCTGGTTTCTGATCACGACAATAAACACGAATCACTAGCAGAACTGTTGCACCTGAATACTTAAACATTTCCATTCAAAGAACCGGAAAAGCACTGAACTATAATCATGTTAAAACAGATGACTGGTACAGAGCACATCTCTTTAACAAAACCTCTTAAAAAGAAAATCAAATAACATACAAACAATTGGATTTTTCAGGTTTGTGATAAAACATCTAAGTAAAATATTCCTTAATTAAATAAATATCATTTATGTTTAATAAAACAGACAGTGAATGTCAACGTGCTCATCCAGAACATGAGCTCAATACAAACTTTTCAACACCCTTCATCTCTATTTTCAACACTATTAGAAAAAAAGTCAGAGACAAAAAGACGTCAAGTCGCCTGAAGTGACGAAGAAGAAACCGTTTAACAGGATGAGACGTCCGGATCAAACCAGTGGACGTCAGAGAGAACAGACTGCTTTCTAAATACAAGATAAAGATCCCTGATGTTCAGAACTGCTCACTGCTGTTAGTCTGTTTTATACAGATTATATGAAACTGCTCTGATGGTTTTAAACACATTTATCCAGTTTGACTCAGATTTAAACAGATTAAGGTCACAATCCAGCAACAAAGCAACAAGGTGCAAGAAAATTTTTACACGTCATCGTTAGAAAAAATGAAAAAAATGTTTTTCATCACTAAATTTTCAATAACCAGTGTAAACAATGTTAGAAACAGCATGAAATATGAATCATTTTAAAGTGAACATCATCATTTAACTGGTTTAAACCAAAAAACGAAAGAGACCAGAGCATCAAGTCAACAAAGAAGTGAAGATCATTTCAGTGAAGAAGCTTTGAAAGTGAAACCTGCTGCAGTGTGTTGAGAGTCACAGCGTCACCGGTTGAGAAACTGTCTGCGTGTTAAATCCACGATGGAAAATAAAAAAAGGAAATGAGAGGTTGTTGTGTGTTTACTGGGTTCAGTCTACGTGGAAGCTTGTGACGTCTGAGGCGAGGACTCGTCCGGCGTCTCTGTGGCTTCTGCTGGGTCGTTACAGTCCTGGTCGGCCATGTTTTGGTGGCTTTTTGGCTTCTGATGAACGTGTGAAGGTGCAACCGTCTGATTCTGTTTGAGAGAAACATGACGTTGAGACGATGAGGGGATTAAAATACAAACATTAGAAGAGAAACTGTGCAGCACGACTCTCACCTCTGGCGTTGTGTCCTCGGTCACAGGCGGAGAAAGCTGGACGAAGCCTCCGTCAGCAGGCTTTCGGTACGGTGACGGCTGAGAGTACAGGACCGGAGCTGACGGACAGAACGACTGGACGAGGAAACAAAAACAGCAACTGAACAACTGGACGATGCTATAAACTAAAAAGAAGAATCAGTTTTGTTTTGCCTACCTGGACAACGCTGAACTGATAGGGGCTTTGGACGCACTGGGGAGGGGGTGAGGAAGAAAGAAGGCTGACTGTCACCTGGTTGTTATGAAGTTTAAACCTTTGCAATGTGAGTTAAATGGTGAGACGCTGCACTGACCTGGTAGCAGTGACAAGCTGGAGGCTGGTAAACAGGCTGATGAGGCACAGAAAACATCACAGGAGGAGCAAACCGCTGGAGAAAATACACGTTCGTTAAATCACACATCAGAAAATAATTTATCATGTTGTGATCAGAGCTACTTAACCAGAATTAATACGATTCAAATCCTCTGTGTAACTCTGAGTCACATTAATATGGAACATTTCAGTTCAGTTTTGATTTTTAAGGGACAGTATCAACGAACGCAGAAGCCAAAAGCCTCATATGTGACTGAACAGAGCTACAACCAATCAGAGCAAAGGATTGTTGGACATAAAGTTGAGAAACATGCAGGTTGGTTCAGTTTTACGCATTAAAAAATGGCAGCTTAGTCACAAACAGCATCTTAAAAAGTGTTTCAGAAAATATCTGGAGGTGGAAAACTGACAGTAACAGAATCTTTATTGATATTTGATCGTTTAATCCCATTTTTCAGAGGTTTAACAGGGTGTGACTTGGTGTGACGTCGGCGTGAACTGACAGGCCAGTGATGAGAGGGGGGGTTCATGCTGTGGCAGTGGACGAAGGGCCCCCGGCTGTGGTGGGTGCAGGGGCAGCCTGTGGACACGGTGTGGCACAGGGGCACGTGGGACATCGGCACAGGCGTGGCAGAGTCTGGGATGGACACACCTCTGCCGCACTTATCTGGGCCAAGAAGAAGAAGATCATTAAATCTTCCATTCAATTTTCTACTCGCGTTCTCGCATCAGTTTTAGCTTGTTCACTTACTTTTACTCTGGTACTTGCGGACGGCCTGACCGACGCTGAGTCTCTTGTCTTTGAAATAAAGTTCATCAGCCTTTAATATAGAAGTTGGGAGAATAGAAACCACATTAAACAATAAAGTCTGATAAATAAACAACATTATTTAATGCATCTTACCTTTAGTTGTGAGACTTTTTAATAAAATTACTTACATCATTGAGGATTTTCAGAACATCTTCTTTAGTTTCAAATGAAACAAACCCGTATCTGTTAAAAGAGACAGAAATAAAGCAGCATAATGAAGCCAAAAGATAGAAAATCAGGGTCCAAACTTAATGTTTATGACAGGATTTGTGCAGTGAACTCACCCCTTTGGGATTCCCGAGCGATCAATGATAATCTTCACATCTTTTACTGAACCGTATTTGGAGAAAAAATGTCTCAGCTCGACTTCATCAGCCTTCATTAAAAACAGAAACACAGTTAGTTTGTGGGTTTTTTTGGTTTCTGACTTGATTTAGTTCATTTTGTGTAACAGTAAGTGGTAGTCATGAGCACCAACAACCACAAGGGGGTGCAAGTGTGCAGCAAACTTCCAGCTCTCACCTTACAGTCAATTCCACCTACAAATATTCGATTAGGGATGATGGTGCCGAGGCGGGGGGGATGACTGCTGGGGTCATTATCATGGTTTTCTGGAGGTGAAACATCAGGGGTGGAGGATGTGCTGCTGCTCTGCGATGGACAGAAGGATGTAAACTTGAATAAAATAAGTAGATTCATAAATAAAGAAACATACACCTGATCTTGCTGCAAAGTGGAAACTAACTTCGGACCAAATTATCACCATTAAATGCAACAACATGCAAAGATGAAGACAAAATGTCTTCAAAAATGCATGTTTTTCTCTAAAAGCTGTGGAAAAAATTCAAACTATAACCAGTTTCTTGACTCACTAAAGCCCAACAAACATCACAGAGAACAAGTCCTTTAGTCTTTTAAATTAAAATTGATGCAAATGCAGCTTGCAAATAATTTCAACTACAACTGTAATTCATGCAACATAGCTTCAATCTAAATTATTAATAAGCATCTTAATATCATCTATAGATAAAAACAAAAAGCACTTATTAAAAAGGTGTTGTGTATTTCAGTAAAGACTCAAATTAAATCATTATTATTCATTCATTCATAAATGTAGCATCTTTACAACTGGATAAATTAGCACTGAAAAATTACATTTGTAGCTTATTTGAAAGCTACATTTGTTATAAACAATAGTGGAAATGACGACGGCTGCTTTCCAGTTTTAAAATCCACAACTTTTAATCCTTTAAGTTTGCCATGAAGCTAATTTTAATATGATTTCTACTTTTTTGACTAAAGTTAACTGAGCAGGTTGAATATTATACAAGTAAATGTAGATTATTTTTAAAATATTTGCTTTAATTTAGCAGATTTAGCTTTTAAAAAAACACGGGAACGGCTCATATCTACTGTTTAACTAATCTGACTGTGTTAATCTGAGAAAATTAAGCCCAAAAACAGACAAATTTAACCTGATGTTAGCTAAATATAACAGTGATGTTTATGCTAACGCTAGCTAACCTGAGCGACGTGCTAGCAAATAGCCGACAGGTAAACTCCACTTTACTCACAGTTTTTTGGTTTTCCACTTCAAAATCCATGTTTATCCGGTTAACATGTATTTTTCTAAAACATTAATCATGGCCTTTTTAAGATCCTGATCACAGTTTGGCTGCTTTACATCGTAATTCAGCCGCCTGATGTGTTAAAGTGCAGCAAAGTCACATTAACACGTTAAACCCAAACTTCCTCTGCAATGCTGCTTAAACTCCTGCTTTAGTCTAAATAAAAGACCCCCAACCCAAATCAGTCTCTTATTTTAACTTTTTAAATCTATTTTAGCCTAATGTGGCATCTCGTGTGCTTAATATCGTAGTTTGAACATTAAAATCTTTAATGTTTGTTTGCAGTTTGTTTGTGAAACCCACATTTTTACAGATGTTCTTACAGATGTCGCAGCTTTGGGGCTCTTTGTGGTTTCAGAAATCAAATAATTAGTTTGATTAGCATCACTTGTGATTGATTAGTAATATAACTAAACACATGCACTCAAAATTAGGTTAATATATCTTAAAATGGATTGCATAAAGTACATAAAACTCTTGGAAAAACCCACAGTTTTGTCACATTTGGATGTTAGAGAAAGACTTTCAACTTAAATTGTTGTATTTTTGCAAGAAAAAAAGAGCCTAGTGCAATAAAACTTCATGATAAAAGGAAAAGGATTAGTTAGATAAAGAAATAAGAATTCAAAAGGAAAAGTTTTCCTCGTTTACAAACAGTATAAGCCAGATATAAGCAGTACTGCACTTTGTCCACACGAGGGCGCAATTTCTCCGTGAATAAAAACAGCAGCAGCCTCATTGCTGCCTGTTTTATATCAAAATTAAAAGTAATATGGTGAAAGTGAGACCTTTGCAATATTTGCAGATTGAAGGAGTTTTTATAGACTTTATTTCTTGTTTCCTGACGAATGAATGATGCTTAACACATTTAGGTCAAGTGCTTAAATGAAGCCCATAACAGTTACCTTCCTATTAAATTCACCATATTTAGTTACGTTTCCCTCAAAAAAGGTACTTTGACAATGTTTTTAGCCACCAATATTAACTAAATATGTAAAAATGTAAGGCTTGCATCTTTTTATGTATAAAACTTGTAAAACCGCTTGAAAATCTATGTTTTTTAATATATTTTTAG
>JAPZDV010000017.1:12007583-12023410 GCA_029814665.1 Acanthurus lineatus
TGCCTCCTTTTTTCTAAAATCAACTATCAGCTCTTTGGTTTTGCTGACGTTGAGCACTAAGTTGTTTTCTGTGCACCATTCCACAAGATGGTTGATTTCCTCCCGATATGAAAACTCATCATTGTTGGAAATCCGGCCGATGATGGTGGTGTCATCTGCAAACTTCAAAATAGAGTTCTCTCCATGTCAGGGGTTACAGTCGTGGGTGTACACCGTGAACAGGAGGGGGCTGAGCACACAGCCCTGGGGGGCTCCAGTGTTGAGCATTAGATGAATCAAGATGTTATTAAAATATTTTGTTTAAATGTTGTTATTACATAAAAATTTATCTTATTATAAGAAACTTTTCTTTTTCCACCAATATATGACTATTTGTTTGGGCTTATGTTTTTTTTTTCTCTGTCTCATTTAATATAGATAATATTTTTAAAATATTTTTTCACTTGATTAAAACATTTACTGGATTAATGGCATTTTTTTGTTTTAAATTTACCTTAAAGGGATATTTTTAAAGTTTGTAATACTCTTTAAAAAATGATGTTAATTATTCTGCAACAATCCAAAACAATGACAAATGCTGTCCAGAATATTCTCCAGAATAACCCCAAAGAATGCTTAAAAAAATATGCTGAAAGCATAACATAGAAAACTCAAGCCCAACAAGCAACAACTGATGTGCATATTGTTATGATATACCCGGGTCAATAAACATAATATTTCATTGGACTGGTTTTCATGCCGGGACTCAAGCTGGGTAAGCTTACCTGTGCGCCGGCCAGCCTCCCGCCTGATTCGCTCTACACAGCGTGGTGGTGATTGGCGAGCCCAAGCTCCGTTAGTGTTCAATAGATGTTTAGTGAGTTTTTAACTACAAAATAAATGCTGGTTTCATTCACGAAGTGGGTTGTGAGTCAACTGTGGAGATCGGAAAACAATTCGACTTGGCATCTTCTCTCTCGGTGGCAGCCATCTACCTGAGTCTCGTGACGTCATTTAAAGGTGACACAGCAGACGCTTTGCGCACACTACAGGCATGAGGCGTTCAAGACTGCCGGACAACACAGTGATGCCTCACCACAGCTCAACCCCTTGTAATACCCACATGAAAACCAGTCAAAAACAATTTACAAAACAGAAAAGAAAAGAAGGAAAAGAAGAGGAAGTATTCATTGTACTTTATTCCTAACAATTGGAACGATGATATTTCTAACAAAAAGTTGTTTCCAACGACTCAAACAGCTTTCATACGATAACGAGCGTTCCTATGGCACAAAAATCTGACAAAATCTCATTTCTGAGTTAATCGTTGTTTGTTTACTTGTGTTCAAACACCATATTTTCACCGTCAGAGACCAACAGAGAGGCAACGAGAGGCAAGAGCTGCAGCTGAAAACTGGGTTTTATTTGCCCCCCAATAACACAAAAACAATCACACAAGCAGAGGTTAACTAGGAGGTCGACACAGTTTAATTAAGACTTGATCCAACAAGTTAACAAGACTAAACAAACTGACCTGAGCCGCCACGGTTTGGCTGCAGGGGTTCATCCAAAAACTGCATCCGTGTTTCCTTCATCAGAGTCTTTTCCTTTCTGTGGATGAACAGAGAGACGCAAGGAAACTATGCAAGGAGAAAGAAATTAAGGAGAAATGTTTTAAAAGAAATGAAATGTCCTTTCTTCTGAACATAAAGTGTCAGATCTTCCATTTCTGAGCTGCTTGTCACAGCTGGATCAACTATCAGTCAGCTTCATCAGCACATGGACTCTGTGTTTGTGCTGATGCTAAAAAGTGAACACTAATGACGCAGCAGTGTTCAGTCTCTGTATTGTTTATTCATTGTTTGCGTCTGTATTTATTGGTATATTTGTTGTAAATGAATCAGAGAATAATCCAGAATAAGATTATAGTGTCTTTGTATCATTAGTATTATTTATGATCCTGGGGAAACTGAAATTTCTCCAACTTTAACTCTGACTTCATATCAGCGCTCAAAGAGCAGAAAACTCGTCTTGGCTGGTCTGCAAACATCTTGTGCCTTTTACCAAACAAAGGTCACAAAGCCACAAACTCGAAGATAAATCCAGTCTCACTTTGTTCTGTCTTTAGGGAGACGGGAAACCAGTCGACAAGCAGTAAAGAGTGCCGAGGTGCGGGCCCATGGCGGCACCGTGGAGGAACAGCCGGTGTTAATCCAATCCAGCAACGGTTCAGCAGGCTGCAGCGGGAACCGGCGGAGGAGGGAAGGAGCGTGAAATCCTCGACACCTGGTGGCTTTTTCTGCACAAGAGTCTGCAGCTGGTGTCAAGAGCCCACGGCCAAGCGGCCAGCTGTGCTCCCTCCCCGCCTCCACCGCTTCACACTGAGGTTACACGGATCTGCACTGACCTGCTGCAAGAGTTCAAGACTTCACCTCCAGTCACCGATCCTCCTCCTGAGTCATGACATGGTGCATTGGTTTGATTTCATGGTGCAAATTATCCATCCAGTATCATTCTCACTAGGGTTCGGATCGTTCAGTGTCCCACTAGTGTCTGACTCTTCAGTGAGGATAAAACTTAACAATAAAGATTCATATTTTAAAAGAAAATGATGCATAAAGTGTGAAGTTTAATTAGTGTCAGGACTGAAGTTTTACTTTTCAGTATCACAACTCTTTTATTCTTTCTAAAAATAGCTGTTTGACTTTTTTAAGGATGATCTGGTTTGTCAAAAGCCTAAATACTGATTTGCAACTCTGCAAATTAAAACTCTTTCAAGGCTTTTTGCTAAATCGTCTGTCTTTGCAGTTTCTGACAAATATAATAAAACCTGTGTGTATGCTACTGTGTTGAGTGTAAACTGAAAAAGTCGTTCTCTAACGGGACTTTTTCTCTGCACAGAGCTTCACTGCTGCCTGTGATTGGACTCTGTGTTAAATCTCTGGATACGTGTGAAACCCAGAGTGATGAAGCGAACTCGCTGTGCAATGACACAGTTATTTACAGAGCGTGAATCAGACCATTGTTGCCTTACATAATCCCAGAATGCATCAGTACCTCACTCAGTCTCACTTTTGCAACCTTTGTAATAAAAGTTTTCAAGTGTTTTCATACACAGATTTACCAGCAGACTGTGAGCCTGCTGGTCAGGTTAGAGATGAAGATATCACAGAGTCTGACAGCAGACGTGTGGAGCTGAACAGGTCAGTTTCATTTCATCTGCTGATTTGTTGGCTCTGTCAGTGTGTTGGTGTGTTGCTTGTGGACTCATGATGGATGCAGAGCGGCCCTGCTGAGCTCAAAGAGTTTGTGGATTTGCTTTGTCAAAGTCGCCCACTTTTATTAAAACTCTGCTTCTCTGCTGTTTGCTAATAGTTTTCAGCTTTGTGTCGTGTAAACTCTTGATGAGAAGTCATCTGCAGAAACTCCAGCCCTCCGTCTGAAACTCTCATCATTACGATCCAAACCGCTGTGAAACGAGCCGATGTTTCAGAGCTCATGTCAGCTGTACGTTAATGTGTGCGTTCGCAGCACTTAATAATAAATGGACGACAAGAAAAACAGACCCGAGTGTGTTGGATATTATTTCCAGAGAAGTTAAAGATAAAATGAAAAAGTCTCTCCCATGACATGGAGTTTAACAAAACATCCATCAGCTGTGAAGATAATTAGAGAAAACCACATGAATCACCGAAAAACCCCAAAATAATTTGCCCGTTCTTTAAGTTGATCCATAAAGACCCAACAAACCAATTTAGCTTCAAATTTATTCGCTTCGGGGGGGTTTTTTTCATTTATAACAAATATAGCGTTTTTTACAACTTAATAAATGGAACATTAAATTGTCAGATTCCAGACTAAAGTCTTATTAGTCTTTAATTGTTATTTATTTTCCTCTTAAAGCGATTTGCTTTGAACGTGTGTTTGGAGGCTCAGAAACGAAGCTGGCGAAATGTGACGCACATCAAAACGGGCCGGTCTGCGACTGATGCAGCCGAGCCGCCATAATTACATGTTTGTTTTTGAAGGAGATGTGATGTGGTTATTTTCTGACTCGTTTCATCTTTTGGGTGTTTGGAGGAGGGGTTTCATCATCCCTATGTGTGTGTGTGTGTGTGTGCGTGCATAATGAAGCAAAAAATGTGATGTTTAGTGACACCATGTGTAGCCGATCATATGTGACACTTCTGTATGTACGCGCACAAAGCAGCACAAACACACTTAACGAGACATTTTGAGGGGAAATTAAATCTTTTTAATAGAAAAATTTAGAAAATATTTAGTCTGAATAAAACTGACAGTTTTGATAATTTTAATTAAAGTCACCCAAACTTCCTGTCTCACTGCTGAAGATTTACGCCTAATGCAACTTTTTTCTTGAGGCTTTTTAAAGTTTAAGGCCTAAATTTATAACAAAATATTAGGAAGAATAACCGTAAATTACAGTAAATGGCTAGAAAATAGGATTTATCAAAGATAACATAGCTTTTATTCTGTTCACAGGAGAATTTGTGCAGATGCAGGAGGGGTCAGAAACAGAAAAACAGGGATATTTGACACAAAAAAGACGATTCAAGTCAGCAGTGTCTTGCCTACAAATGGCTCAAACCATCCAGTCAGCTGCACTCTGCTTCGACCAATCAGCTTGCTGCTCCCTCGCTACAAGGCGGGCTCAGCTACCAATCAGCAGAAGCTAAAGTGTTTGTGGAGTCTGCAGAGCGAGACCGAAATCAAAAGTGACATCTTTACACATCATCTGTTGCAGACAGTAAAACTTCAGACTGTACTCGTTAAGTTTTTCCTCCGCTGCCTCACGTTGTTTCTCCACGCAGCTACAAATGTTGTGTCAACATGGCTGAATTTGGATAAAAGTGCCGGTTAAATAAATGTAATGCAACATCATGGGGAATCACGAGGATCATGTCAGCTGCATCTCTAAAAAAAATAGAGTTAAAAGGAAGATAAGCGATGCAATTTGAACAAGTTTTTGCAACAGATTGTGACACAACTTGAACTGAAGATAACACATTTAAACTTTCATCAGTGGTTCAGAAAACATGGTTAAAATTTTATAAAAACGTCAGATGGCTTGTGTGGTTTTCTTTTGCACTTAATGTTGAGTTGTTTCTAAGAGATCTGTGGCGTCTCCGGATATCAGCAGTGAAGTTTGGGAGAAAAATGTCGATGAAAGCTGCAGAACGATAAAAAAATGAGACATTTTTTACTTTTTTATGATGTTTTTAATGATAAAGATGTTCAGTTTCAACCTATCTGCTTAACACACACACATGACTTTGCTTAATGAGGTTGCCATGAGGTTGCATAGTTATTCACACACACACACACCAGCACAGAAAACTCTCCAAAGCTATCTCACACACACACACACACACACACACACACACACAGAGTTCCACGTGTTGGCTTCACTGCTCTCTGTGTGTTGTGTTCAATGGTGTGTGAAGTGCTGCTGCTGCGAGTATTAGCCTGTTTATCAGAGTGTGTATTAACGTGCTGCAGCGCACAGGCTTGGGGAACAGAGCGTGTGTGTGTGTGTGTGTGTGTGTGTGTGAGCGTGCTAGCAGGGGATCACAGGTGTGTTTGCGAGCTCCACAGAGAGCCTTCTTCCCCCCATAACCCCTATGCCCCCACCCCGAGCATCCTGGGTAATATCAGCCCACGGAGCACCTGCGTCCCTATCCCACAACACACACACACACACCCAGGCACACACACACACCTCTAATGGCCTCGTATCAGCCTGCCATACGGCTCTAATAGCCAGCTGTGTGAGCAGACATCCAGTGGACCGTACCAACACTCACTGATGCAGTCGTAATGGGCCAATCAGATGTGAGTTAACTACGATGAACACGAGGAAACTAAAACACACCGAAAGGACGTTTTTATACTTCAGCAGCGACTTTTTAAACTTCACTTTAACTTCGTTTCAGTCACACAGACCCTTTTTTTTGTACGTTTATCTTCCAAAGATCCCTCAAGGATTCTACTATAAAGTCATTTATTTCTGCTTTTATTTACAAAATCAGCTGTTTCTTCTCGTAGTTCTCCCTCCGGATGGGATGAATCCTGCTCCACCTTTTCATCCGAACAAAAAGCAGCCATGATGCCAAACTCGAGGCTTTAAAACAGAAGTCCACAAACCTTTGGGGGCCGTCACGGGGGCTCCTTTAACTGTTTGTTCTGAAGTCCATGTTGCGAAATAGTTTCAAATTGTTATCAGTCGCCCTGGCAGGAGGAGCAGCCGTGGCGCTGCTTTAAACACCACCCATAAATTTGATCTGTGAAGAAATGTGCACACAGCTGATACCCATCATATGTATATGATGATGTGTGCGTTGCTGTCGTTTGATTGATTACAGTTTGTATCTTAATTAGAACCAAATAAATGAACAAAACAACACTTTTTGTAGCTGCAGAGCAGAGTTTGACTCCGTGCAGCCACGATGGCGTGAACCAGCAGCAAAAGGTTGCACTGATGTGTGTGTCTTCATTGGTTTTATCTCGTAAAGTAATCAGATTTTAATTCTTAAAACCTTAAACCTTAAAAAAAAAGAAATGCAGATGAACTCTGTGAAGTTTAAAGCAAAATTTAATATGATGACTTTGTTTTTTGGAAAGTTTCGTCTCTCAGTAGCAAAAATGCAACAACAAATGTGACATTTTCCAACAATGAAGGGACACTTGGTGCATTTTCATCATTTCCTCTGTGATTCTTTGGGCAGCAGTTGTTCTGTGCCATGAAGACGAGCCTGACAAATGATAATTACAAGAGGAAAACTCCAGAAAATGTCTGTGGTTTGTGCTGTTACTGCACGCTGGGATCGGCTAGTAAAGGTCTCAAAAGCCAGAGAGGGAAAACTTTGCACACAGAAAAATACTTTGGAAAAGTTTTATCAGGTTTTTATGTTCTGCACACAACAGAATTAAAGAACAAAGGTTAAACATTAAAGTGGGAAAAAATAAGAGACTTTGTTTTCTTCATCCATGACGGAGAAGATTGTTAAACTTAAAAAAAAAAGGGCTTTAAATCAAATCTAATGTGTTTTTATACCCTGTTCCTTTGTGGCACAAATTACACAAACAGTGTAAGTGACAGTGGTCGCGTCCCAAATGATGCTGGATTGTCAACATTTACATCATAATGTACAAAAGTCCACCAGAAAACCGTCTCACGTCGCTTCTCTTCCTTTCTAATTTAGAAATAGTAAACAGAGGATCGAACTGAAACACAAACTGTGTTCACACGGAGTCCAAACAGGTTTTTCTTTGTCACATTTACAAATATGTTTGTAGTCATATCAAAGAAAATAAAAAGAAACCTATAATTACAACAATAATACCCAAATTTTAATAGTTATAAAGTTATTAATAAATATTAACGGGAGGGTTGTGTGAAACTGATTTAGTGTCGATAAAGTTTGGAGTTTCACGTGGAGATCAGCTGATGCAGGGACCCCCAGGCTTGAATCAGCGATCTGATCGGTTGTTAGCTGGGACGTATTGATCCCCCATAATCCCTCATGCTCACAGAGGTAGGTGTTCCAGGGATTATGGCGGATTATTACTTTGAGAAAACAGAAAACTCAACTCAGAGATTCAGTTGTGTTTCAGTTTAGTGTTTTATGATCGAAATGCTGTTTGAAATGCATTTTTTTATCAGGAAATAAAAAAGAAAATCGGGGTGAAATACTGGCGACATGTAAAATACTGTCCTTTGTTTTACAGTGGGATTAAAAATCATCTGGAATATTTGTCTCCTGGCAGATTTAAACCGAAAACACTGTTTGTATCTAAAGTCAGTGATCAAACCTTCGGATCCTTCAGTCAGACTTGACTTCACACTTTTTGATCCTGCAGATAAATTCATGTTCTCCAGATGTTTGAGCTCAGGTTTAAGTGATGATGACAATAATGGTGATAAAAGTGTGTGTGTTTCTTCACAGGTTTTCTGTGTGTGTGTGTGTGTGTGTGTGTGTGTGTGTGTGTTTTCACAGTTTGTTGTGTCCTCGTGTTTCTCTGCTGTTATCTCTGCTGCTCTGCAGAGTGGGGGCTGTCCACGCTGCTGTAGGGCGACAGGGAGGAAGTTGCAAGTCCTGAAGTTTTCCCATCATCCCCTTCTTCCTGCGCCGTCTCCATTTCTGCATCTCCTTCTCCTCCTGCGTCTCCTTCCTCTGTTCTAAAAACCTCGACCGACCTTCTCCCGTCCTCGCTGGACTCCTCAGAGGCAGACAGACCCTCCTCCTCCTCCTCTCGGTGGCCTCCTCCTCCTGCGCCTCCTTCGCTGGGACTCCGGCTCTCCCTGTCGTCCTCCACGGGGATGGGGTCCCTGGCTTGGCTGTGGTGCTTCACGTTGTAGCGTTGGTTCTGGAAGAACTTGACGATGGTGTGTTTTGGTAGATCCAGCTGTGCCGACAGGGTGTGGATGGCCTCCTGGTCGGGGTAGAGCCCCACGTCGCCGATGAAGCTCTGCAGGATTCCCAGAGCCTCCAGGGAAATCCGCGTCCGTGATCGAGCCTTCTTCGGTCCTCCGCCTCCCAGGCCGGGGCTCATCCCACGCTGGGGCCGGTCCTCCGAGCCAAGCAGGGGGACGGGCTGAGGGTCTTCATGAACCGGAGACGGAGACGTCAGAGGGGGGAGGGGCTGCCTGTGGAGGACCTGATGACAAAATGACAAGAAAAGAAAATGAAGTTCACTGACTCTTCGATCTAAGCTGGTCAGATTTTTAAGTGACTTTGCTGGTTTGATAGAAATCATCGCTTGGTGTCACCACAGAGACTCAAACAAGCTGAAAAATCCAGCTTTGCATTAAAAAGACAACGATCGCAGTTTCAGGATTTCAGCTGTTCCATCTGAAGGCCGATGTAACACACACTCACAGAGTTTTGGCTGCTTTGGTTGTTAGTTTTAGTCATTTTATTCATTCTGCTTAGGTGTGAAAGGACTTTGTTGTGTGTTCACAGCTTTTCTGTTACATTACTTTGGATGCTAAAGTAATCCTCTGCCTTTCAGATGGCAAAACTGTCTGTTTTGAGGAGCTCTGATGGATGAATCTTCATTCTCAGCAAAAGGAAAACAGGAGCTCATTTTCAAGTTTCTATCCATGACTGAAAAGTCTGTCACTGTTTCCAGGATCTCCACACAGTTTTCTTCAACATTTTCTTCCAGTCTAAATTAATTTGCCCCATGTGACGTGTAAAAGCCGGACAGACCTTAAACACCTCATCACCGGGGTGGTGTGAGCGTATGAATCACTCAGCTTCCCCTTCGCTGTCTCTCTGCAGCGTCATGAACAGAAATGTAGTACAAGCGGAAGTTGTGACCGACCAGCCTCCGCGAGCCGCCAACACACACGCTAAACTCCCCCATCCATCACACAAACAAGCTCACTACTAGAGCTTATTAACAGGGTGGGGTGGCCAGCACACCCAAACACAGGAATCCAACACCATAAATCTGTGGTCCATCAAAATTAAAGGACCTAAATAAAGATAATGGCAATTCCTTTTTCTCTGCTTCAATAATTACAGGGTTTGTTCTGAATAATATTGAGGTCAGGCCCAGACTGGAGAGCACTTTGGTTTTTGGGAGGGGGTGGGATGAAGGAGTGTTTAGCAGGAAATGTGTGGGCTGGACATTTACCACTTCTATTTTCAATGACTTATGGGGCACAAATATGACAAAGAGGAGCAGGTGGTGGATGAGACAGATGGAGGGAGACGGAGGAAACTTTCCTAAACTGCACATCAAGCAAACATGTCCTGCTTTTCACATTTTCTCACCAGTGAAACGTTTTGATTTGTGCCTGATTTTTCACACAGATTCTTTTCTTCAGACCAGTTTTACACTTAATAACACAGAAACTGACACAGCGATCTTCCAGTCGCCGGCTCCGTGTTCGTACCTGCTGGTCTGGGATGTGCAGGACGGTGTGGAGCCGGTCGCTGTGCTGCTGCCTCGACTCCTCCTCGTAGACCTGGTCCCTGTCGACCTGCGGTAAACCCAGAAACCTCCGGATGGTGCACAGGTTATCCCACAGCGTTCGGTTCTCAGGGCTCGGGTTCTCTTTCCACCTGAGCAGCTCACAAAGCCAACCCTGAAGGAGAAAGGTTCGACCCATGAAGAAGAAAAAACATCAAGAAAACTGCAAACACAAAGATTTAGTTCATCTTAAGTCAAAACTACTTTGTAGGACGATTAAAACAAACTAGTTTGTGGGAGGTCACATGTTTTGGTGATGATATAATAACTTCCACACAGGATTCAGCCATGAAAGTGACTTTTGATGCCTGAGCAGCTTCTCAAAAAGAACTATTTCCTGTCATGTCCAAGAAATAGGTTAAGTTATATTTAGTGTTGTCTCGTGTCTATGTTGTCTTGTGGCTTCCTGTTTTATTTTGATAGTCTCGTCTCCCCTTGTGTTGTCTCCATATTTACTTCCTCCCTTTGTTCCTTTCCCGCCTTTTGTGTTACCTAATGTGTTTCACCTGTGTCTTGTTGTCTCCCCACCCTCATGTGTATACATATTCGGTGTTTCCCTTTTATGACACTGTTGACATCACGAAGTCAATTGTGTTGTCACAGTAACATCACACAATTGATTTTTTTGTTTGATCAATTGATCAATTTTATTGTCATAGTTATAATTCACTCAATTGCCTATTAACATAAAGCAATTTTGTGATGTCATTAGTGGCATCACAAATTCAACTGTGTTGTTACAAGGCACAATCAGCTGATATGTCACCAATGACATCACTGTGAATTATGATGTCAAACTGTCATCACACAAGCATTTGTGTGCTTACTTCAACACAGTTGATTTTGTTATGTCATTAGTAACATCACAAAGTCAATTGTGTTGTCATCGTAACATCAAACAATCAATTGTGAAATCACCAGTGACAACACAATCAATTCAGATGTGACTATTGACATGTCACATCACCAAATCAATTGTGTGTTTAGAGGAACATTTCACAATTGACTTGGTGCTGTCATCAGTGACATCACACAGAGCAAAATTCCTAATATATGCAACGCTTTCTCAGCCAAAATCTGATTCTGAGTCTGTTAAAAAACATTGGTTGGTGTTTGAGTAGTCCCTTCTTAAAACCACTGAGAGCAGTTGTTTAAGAAATTCATTCTCTTTTTTTTCAAAAATTATTTATTAATTTTCAACCTTTTATTCTTTAGATCCGTTTTTCTATAGTGGGATTAAACGGGCGCAAGTCTGAGTTAAACAGACAGGATAGAGAAGTCAGAAATTAGTTAGACATGGACATCGCTAATTTTGGTCTTTTCATCAGATTTTTTGACAATAAGAAAAATATCAGATGATAACAGTGATATATTTTGAGCTCAAAAGAAGTCCTTCAGCTTAGGATGCTGCCATTCCACAAGGTATAAAAGATTTCCACTAACAGGTCTTGAAAATAGCTATTTGAGAGAAACAAAAACCACCAGTTTCTGTTCAATGTGTAATCTGAACTGACCTCAGAAACCTTTAAATGTATGTGCATTAATACTAAATCTGAAATGAAATATGCTTGCTTTTGATGTTCCTTTCTTTAGTATCAAAGCTCTCTTCGTGAAAAGCACATGTTGATAATTGATGAGATTCTGATAAAGGAGAGACCATTAGACACTATGATAGCATCACACTGTTAATCAACAGATTTAGATAATACAATTAGTAAGGGATTAAATTTCATTAAGCGTGTGGTCTTGAAAAGAAAAACAAAAGTGTAATAAAAGGTCTATGAAATTTGAGCTCCTTAAACTCAGCCATTATATTATCTGTTGTATTTAATAAAAAGGAAAGCTGAGTGTGAGGCAGATACAAACATCAGGCACCCAGAAGCATGCAAAAACATCTAATAAGAGGCAAAATGAGAGCACACACGTACAGATGCTCACACACTTTACACACACACACACATCAGGGTCCATTAGAGAGATGTTTGGTTTTCGGTACTGATATGGCTGGTTATCAGTGAAGTCTGGCTGTCATATTGTTCTGACAAAGCGGAGATACAGATAGAAGAATCAAAGACTTAAGCAAACACTGAAAGGCTCCTGAACATCAAGACAGGAGATAGGCTTTAAAAGCATTTGTGTGTGTGTGTGTGTGTGTGCGCACATGTTTGTGAGTGTATATTTTATGTTTGCTTGTGCAAGTGCATACGTGTGCTTATTAATGTGTCAAGATACCTGAATTTATAGTCTCTGTTAGCCTGATGTGTATGTGCGTGAGTGTGTGTGGGTGTGAGTGAGTCTACGCTGAGTGACATGCAGTGACAGCGACAGCACTGTGTGTTTTATCAGCAATGGTTAAATGTTTCCTGCCACTCTTCCTCGCCGCTTCCAGCGACTTCAACCTTTACAAGGCAGCTGATACAATCAGACGCAAACACACAGATGCGTACACACACTGATTGGTGATACGCTCGTTCTCAACAATGTTTTTTTCTTATTAATACATTCTTTCACACTCACAGCAGGAAGATCTCTGGTGCAAGTATAGTGTCTCTCTGCAGGAGACCCAGGATGACACTGCCTACTTAGAACCAGCCAACCTGCTGTTTTTCATGTATGTCATGTCATTTGCCCTGGTATGAGGGTGTACTAAAATGTTTCAAGGAAAAACAAGCTTATGTTGATTTTTTCCCATGTTGATAATGTTGGTTGGTTGGTGCACTTCTTGGGTTTAGACTGAGATATCTCAACAATCTTGGATCCACTGCCATTAGTTTAAATACAGATGTTCATGGTCTTCAGAGGGTGAATCTTTCTGGCTTTTCAGATTGTAGACTTCTCTAGTGAATTATCTCAACATCTCCTGAATGCATAGTACAAATTTGGTTTTCTTTTTGGTTTTGAGTGCATTTCATAACTTATCCTTTAATGTATGTTTATATGAAGTGACTTGTGTTTCCTTAATGTTTGTATCTGTCTCTTACTTAGCTCCTTCTCTGCATATCTCTGTTCTTTCTACAATGCTTGAAGTGTACTTTAAGTGTAAGCCACAGCAATGTCCAAAAACAATGCAACAACCCTTGTACGAGATATATCAGTAGTTAATATTAAAATCAAGATCAGTTAGCTCAAACTTTATATCATTACTCACAGACATGCTAGTCAATACAAATACTTCAAACATGTCAAAGATGAGCTCTCAACTCTCATCTATTTTCTGAGTGAAAACACAAGGGCCAACTACCTCACAGTGTGTGTGTGTGTGTGTGTGTGTGTGTGAGGGCCTTGGGGCTGACCTAGAGCAGGTGCTGCCACAACACCAGACAGAGAGCCCAGGGCAAGAATGAAAGAAAGATTAGGAAACAGCTGTCACATTTAATCTGCACCCAGGCCCACTGAGTACTGCACTCTGCTTCATCTGCTGCTGTGAGAAAATATATCTACACTCATGTCCCAGTCCCACCAACACTTAGAACAGCAAGTCTTTTTTTATGCTGGAAATGCCACAACCAGTGGGCTACAAAGAAGAAGCATCAAAATTCACACGTTTTTCACAATGTTAAATTTAAATGAAGATTTTAAGGCATCCATAAAAAACAATGCTAACACACAGTTTGAGTAGACTACAGGTACCCACCAAGAGGAGCACCATGAAATTTCAGAGTTGAAATTGAACTCTTTTAGCAATTTGTCAGTTTAAGCTTTATAAACATACAGAGGCAAAAAATGAGAGGAGCAGCAGGAGGAAAATACCAAGAATAAACAAATCTGAAATCAACATCGATCAAGATAGTCGCTCTGATTTCTGAAAATTCTGTTTTGATTGTAAGCTTGGCTTGATTTTCCATTTATGAGTTATGACCTTGTTCCTCTTCCTGTAATTAGGATTAGGTTTTAGCAATTGGGAGCAGTTGCCAAGCAGCAAATGGAGGAAGTTAGCACTCCCAGCCAAATTTAGCATACAACCCCATGTAAAACACTAATTGTTGTTTTCACACTTTTTTTGGTTTGTGCAGATTTAACAGACAAGACAATATGTGATAATGAGTGAGCTTTACAGGTGCTCGTAGGTGCATGTTGTTACCTTTGAATGGAGCCAGACCAGCTGTTTCCCCTCTTTAACAGTTCACCAGCTGCTGGCTGTAGCATTATTTTTAATGGACTCATATGAAAGGTGTCATTCTTCTTATGTCCTCTCCAGTCACTGGGGCTTTAAGTGTACTATAATATTGTTATGTTGATGTAACATTGAATGAAATCCTTCAAATGGATAAATTCTTTTAAAAAAGCTAACATTTATTGGCACCCGGTTATTTTACACTGTAACAAGACTGTAGTAAAATTTATATTTTCTTTAAATACTTTACAGTGAAGTAACAACTAAGTTTACAAGCTTTGAATATTGTCTCATGTCATAACAGTTATGAAAAGCTGGAAGACTACAGTGAACTGAGCAAGTTTTTGAGCTATCAGTCAGAGATCTATACAACCACAATTTACAGTCATCACTAAATAACACTAATATGATCAAAACAGACAGCAGAGCAAGAATGTCCTTAATTTAAGGAATACTGAAACTTCGACTCAGAAATGCTGCATTGTATCACCATCTACACTAGAGTGTTAGTGTAATTTTACAGTTCAACACTATATTAGAGCTTACTTAGCACCATTTTGCAATACCACAGTCAGTAACTGCCAACACAACAGTCACAATATGCTGTCCGAAAAGTTTATCCCCAAACATTAAAGTTTATGTTGTCATATTTACATTGAAGATATGTATGCTTCTTGGCAGCAAAGGCTTAGAGTCTGAACCTCATAAAGGTTCCACAACCTTTAACGATTGGGTTTACATTAGCAACATACACTAGCTATCTAGCTAAACTACTGAGCAACCTTTAGCTTCAACAATGATTCCCTTCAACCAGTGCGACAGCTTCATCATGCCGGCTACAGCGTACCAGAGGCTAAAGTGAGTAAGAATCATCAAGAATCATCTAATGGTGGGAGCTGTATTACAAGAAAGTGCGGCCCTATCCTGAGTTCTTAGTAGTCTGTAATGCCTGATATGGGCAACATAGGGATGCCATCAAAGCTGTTACGTCTGTACACTCTGTTGATTGTGATAGTTCATTTTTTAATTTCTAAAATTACAATTTCTTCTAGATTTTACAAATGGCACCTTTAATCTGTCTGCCATTTAATGAATGCAGGGAGGATTCAATCAGTTTATAGAGCTTGTATGGTTTCCAGTGCTGCAGGTGAGGATAATGGGATGAGAGCGGTGAATGAACTCAAAGATGCTAAAACCTCCCACAGAGCAGCAAGAAGCTGCAGTTACTGCTAATTCTCTATAGGTTCATCATAATGAGCGACCTTTTTCAAGTGGTCATGTGATCCATCGTTAATGTAAAAATATTGATAAGAGCCAGCTAACCTTAGCACTATGTATGATTGTAAAGCAGTAGCAAACATTTGATATTAACTTGTCAGTCAATATCAGATAATAGAAAAGGTCAGTTGAGTTTGATCAGCAGGTTCATGGGGCCCAATATTACATTCACCGTACAATGAGCTCTCTTTGTCAATGCTCTTCATCATGTTTGTGCGATACCAAAACCATCTCCATCTTTTTCATCTGTCTCATTTCATCAACCTTAGTGAAAAGGATTGTTGACAGCATGAACATGGCCTCTTTGCAGACAGTCTCTCTCTCTCTCTCTCTCTCACACACACACACACACGCGCACACACACACACGCACATACACATGCACACACACACGCACACACGCACATACACACCCACGCACGCACAAACACACACACACACTCACACACACACAC
>JAPZDV010000017.1:12032185-12044685 GCA_029814665.1 Acanthurus lineatus
GTGACTAAGTCGTGTGTATAAATCACAAGTCCAAATGACACACTCTCAAGTCTAATGACCGCAGGGTGTGTGTGTGTGTGTGTGTGAGAGCAGCATAATTGAGGTGTGTGTGTTTGTATCCTTTCCCATGGGATGGTATCACCTCCTATGTGTGTGTTTGTGTGTGTGTGAATGAGATATATCATATAGTTCACTAAGTGTGAGCTGAATTTAAAACAGCATGTAAAGAAAAAGTGTGTGTTTTATCACTTAAAGAAAAGGAATCTTAAATATTTCTTTACTCGCCACTTATATAAATGTTTTAATGACAAAAAGGTTATTTTTTTATCAGCAAAGACATCAGATAACTTAATGCAACTGAACTGAACAGTCAACAAAATAACTTTCACAAAAACTATCAAACATGTTGAAAGCTGAGGAGAATAAAGCTGGAATTTAGCTTTTGCAAAAACCACAGAAGAAGAAGATCACAGAGGCTCAGAGCGTCCTGTCAGGAAGATTTCTCTTTTTTTCAGAGTTTGGGGAGGAACGTTTCTAGCAGAGTGTGAGAAATAAAACTCCCCTTCAACTTGTCTCATCTATTTACAAAGATGAATTTTTTTTTTTTTAGTTATTATGAATGCAGCCGTTTATTTAAACAGTTTTATTTTCACTTTCCTGATTCCTGCTGGTTTGCAAAGTAAAAAATAAACACACTCACAAACCTGAATACTTTCTTTTTCTAACCCTAACCCTTCTTTGCTTTTATTATCTTGCTAATGTCAAAAACAATCATCAGATTTTAAATAAAATAACTGTTAGCTCAAACAGGATGTGCACTGTGATGTGTGTGAATGATTCACACACTCGAGGCCCAAAAACACAACAGATGTAGATTTTTTCATCAGCAGTGTCTTTGAACGTTTGTCAAAAGGCTTAAAACTTTCATTTCTCTGTGTTTCTTCCCAAACAAACAGGAAACTGCCTTCTGCCAGGATTCCTCTCCGGATGTTTACGGCAGGTGTGTGAAGGCGTGGCCTTGTGAACTCACCTGGGACAGAGGACACTCTTTGGCCAGCGCGCTCTGGTTGGTTTCTCTCAGCAGCTCTTTGAGGGCGTTTCTCACCGTGGCGTGAGTCCACTGCTCTGACGGCAGCTCCTCCAGGCGGGAGAAACTGCAGCACATGTAAACATGAAAGTACGTTACAGAAGCAGTGAGTAAACTCCTCTGTTAGACACTGATACGACAGCTTTTTGAATCAGTTATCAGTCTGAAACAAGAATCACATCAACGGAGAAACACAGAAGTTTTTATATTATGACAGCAAAACAGCAAAACTACAAAATCTCACAAACCTGCAAAGACAAAAACCAACATGCTCACATGAAACCAGGAGCTTTCGGGCTTCAGCATTAAAACAGGTTACATGATCACACAACAGTGACTTATCAGGATTTATTTGTACTTTATAAATGTCAAAACACACACACACGCACACACACACACAGATCAGACCTGTGCAGCAGGATCTGCAGGGTGACCATGTGATAAACGTCCAGCAGCATGTCGGCCACCGTCGCCTCCGGAGCATCGGTCAGATAGTGGATGGGCATCGGTTTCCATCGGCCCACTTTAATGATGCCTGAAGCAAACAAACAAACAAACAAGCAAACAGACAAACAAACAGACAAACAAACAAACAAACGACAGCAAATACACGATTAGAGCAGAGTTCACTGTCTTTTTAAAAGTCTAGGTTTAAAATAAAAGAATAAAAATGGCTTTTAAATTCCAGTTTTCACATTTTCTTACTGTTGTGTTGTTATGCGTTGTTGTGTGTTTTGTGCTGTGTTGCGTTGTGTTGTTGCATTGTTGTGTTGTGCTGTGTTGCATTGTTGTGTTTTGTTGTTGCATTGTTGCGTTGTGTTGTGTTATTGTGTTTGCATTGTGTTGTTGTGTTGTGTGTTTTGCGTTGTTGTGTGTTTTGTGCTGTGTTGCGTTGTGCTGTTGTGTTGTGTTGTGTTGTGTTGCGTTGTGTTGTGTTGTGTTGTGTTGCGTTGTTGTGTTGTTGCATTGTGTTGTTGTGTTGTGTGTGTTGTGTTGCGTTGTGTAGCTCTCCCGGACTCGTGCGTATCATCCTGAACATTCCCCTGGCCTTCATACAACCGTGACTGGAAGTGCAAATCTAAACAGGCATAATCGCGTTAGGATCTACTAAATCAAACACAGACGCTGCCTGGCCTTGGCCTGCCAGTCTCAATCTTTGTGTGTGTGTGTGTGCGTGTGTGTGTGTGTGTTTTCATGTGTGTGCGTCTTCGTTGCATGAGCATGGTGGTGATAGGGGCAAAAAGAACAAAGGCTGGTCTCTCAGAGCTCAACAGTTGATTAATCAGAGGAGAAATGTAAAATCAGGGCGGCATTAAAGAGCCAAGCAGGCGACTGCGTTTTGATGTTGATGTGCCGAACGAACCCTGTGAGGTCATTGTTCTCCTGTCTGACAGCACAGAAACTCTGCTCACAACCAGCAGGTATTATGCGTCTGCAGCTCACATTGCTTTACAAAAGACTGTTAATGCTTCAGCATGTCAACAACGCTTACTGATATGAATTCACAGACACTTTATTTTGCTTAAACCTGAGCACAGATACGATACGACGGCTCACAACTGTTTGAGACACTTTGGAAAGAGTTTCTGCAGAATTCTTGCACAAACAAGTTGATTTTAAGATTTTAAAACCTGCCGCAAAAGTACAAATCTTGAGTGTTTCATGACAATATTAATGGATCATTGTTAAATTTAAAAATATTATCATAGTTGCTGGAACTCAACTTGTTTCTTTCATTGCTGTGAAAAACTTTTGCTTAAATCGAGCTTCTGTTTCGACACAAAGTGATTCTCGGGTTGTTTACAACAAAAAAATCTCTCTTTTCAAACAGAAATCAGCAAACATGAACAAAACGTTGGACTGAAGCTGCGATTCAGTGCGATTTTCAGGCCACTCAGTGATAGAAATGATGCAGTAATATATTTAAAAAACATGTAACTTTGAGCGTTTTATAAATTTCTCATCTGTAAAAACGTCACAGTGAATCTGTGAGCTTTGAAGCAACTACAGTTTAATGATTTTGATGAACCACAGTTGTAAAGTTGCTGTAAAAGCCCTTTAAAGTGATTTAGTGGGCAGAAATGTCAAGAGTGCAGCATGCTTCTTATAACAAGGTCCAGCTAGTTTCTCGGATCCCTTCGTGGTTTGCAGGCCCTAAAATACGGTAAATGGTTATTTTTAAGTGGGTAATATCAGAGAAAGCTTCCCAAAACATAAGTTAAATTTAGTTTGATTTTTTTTTTTTTGCTTAGCAATTCACCTAAGCCCATGTTAAATCCAGAGCCGTAACCATACACTCTAAATAAGAAATAGCATCTTTTTAATTAACCATAATGTGCCAGTTAAGAGTTTAAAAATACTCGTCCAGCCAAAGTTATGCAAGATGCAATCCAATCGCAGGAGAAAATAGAAGAGTCTCTGTATAATTTTGGTTGTGACCACACTGGGGGAAAAATGCATGAGTGCAGCCAAAAATTATTTATTTGAAAAGAAAAGGCTTATTTCTCAGAACAAAACCTAGCCATTTGGGAGCGGCGAGGGGGGGTCGCAGGGCGTCAGCCTCTTGGTTTGAGTGCCCTGTGTTTACGGGACACACCAGGAATGTCAGACTGGCCAACTCGCTTTCTCATGTGTGTGTGTGTCTCATGTGTGTGTGTGTCTCTCTCTCTCTGTGTGTGTGTGTGGGTGTGTGTGGGTGAAGGCTGTTGTTTCATGGTTGACTGGATGTTGTCTTTCTTCTTGTTTTGATCTCAAAATGATGAGAAAAAAAGTCAGAGCAGATCTGAACTGCGTTTGGTCTGAAGCTTTCTTGCTGCCGGCTGGTTGAACGGAGTCGAACGGAGTCGCATCAGGAGACAAACGAAGAAGAAATCACACTGATTCATCTCTAAAATTCCTTCTTGGTAAATACCTTCGCCATGATCGTCTAAACTTTGCAGCGCTCGCTGCGCCCGTGTGGCAAACTCCACCCACTGGGAAACCAGCTATGCTTTATTTATCAACAGCATCATGCACCACACCAAAAAAATAACTCAATAAATCATCAGACATGTTCACTGGCTTTTTTTGGTATTTTTAGACAACACATATAATCGTCATATTTGAACAACCAGAGGCTGCAGTGTGAGGGACGTTTGTTGTAAAAAAGGAGTCAGACTGAAAATTACAGTGCAGACAAATATACTGTAAGTCTCCTCCATTTTCTACCAGCACGGTTACATAATTGGGATAATGTGGCAACGATAACCTTTAAATAAACTTCAGAGTCTAGAAGAAAAAAAGCACGATAAAGAATCAGATTTTTATTTGTGCTGATCACAGAATAAATTCACAAACAGGTAGATTTTTATGATTGAGAGGATGAAACTAGTGAGTTTTGGAAACAGTCCAATTTGTTGCAAAAGTTTAAATCAGAAAAGAAGATAATTTTGCTTTTTTTGACACTATAATTTATTATCAAGTGCATCTGAAATCTGATTATATTCATGATTCATATTAGTTTTTTAAACACTGATGAGAAACTGAACTGAACTTAAGAGGATAAAGTAAAAACACTGGGCTGAACACACACCTGCACACACACACACTCACACTCTACTTACCACTTGCCTGTACAGCCGAGCTGTGGGAGTATCCCAGTGCCACCAGTGCTGTCTCCACCAGCTGTGTGAAGAGGACGTCTTTACGAACCAACACGAACTCAGCGTGACGGTCACCGCCGTGCCCCTCGCAGTCACCTGCCACCCCCACGTCTGCGTGCTCCACCACGCAGTAGACTGGGATCATCAGACCTGGCACACAAACACACACGTTCAGGTATAATTAAGACAAAATGTTCATTATTTTGGAGGATTTTAAAGCTTTTTTTTTCCACCCGTGTTCCTGCAGTGTGAACAGAATCTGTGTGAAGCTGATTCAGACAGAAGTGAAGGTTTGCAGCGACATTTCTGGACAAATTTCCGTCTCCAGTGACAGTGTGTGTCAGTGTTTCTGCGGCGTAGCTGCTTGGTGGTCCCAGTGCAACAGTCTGGTCAAACTGGGCAACTGCCAGTGTGGATGTAAGTGAGTGTAAGATCACACATCTGCATCTGTGTTTGCACCACATGTTAAAACCCGCAAAGGACTCAGACTCAATTCCAGAGCTCTTCAAAGCTCTTTACTGCAGCTGGACATGATATCTATATCACCCAGCCTCTGAGGAGCGACTCCAGAGCTCCGGCGGTGACACTGGGATCTGCACACTGGTCTAGACTCCTTGTTGGGTGTGCAGTGAGACTCCCCCAGGCCTGGGATCGCTCACACCCACCCATTCGACTGCTCCGTCCCACAGGAACTGCTAATTAACAAGCTATCAATCCTCCTGCTGAAGAGGCTGAGACAGATCAGCCAGAGCCAAACCACAGCAGCATCAGGCACGCCATCGCCAGCCAGTGGGAGGGTGGAGGGAGGCGTCGCAGCCAAATAACTCTGTGTGTGTGTGTGCGTGTGTGTGTGTGTGTGTGTGTGTGTCTGCAATGTTTGTGTGATGATGCATGATGATGTTTTCAATTGTATGAAAAAATAATGGACATCTGTGCGTGAATGTGTTCTGTGTTAGGCTTTTTGGAGTGTTGCTCTGTAATACAGTACGAATGAAGAATGTGTGTGTGTGCGTGTGCATGTGTGGTTGTGTGTGTGTGCTTGTGTGTGTGTGTGTGTGTGTGTGTGGCCAACCCACCCACAGACAGTGGAGAACAACCTCATTCACATGCAGACTTTATTATTTGCCCTGTGCTTTCATCATTAACTGATAAGATTAAAGCTCATGTCGGGATGAGTTACGGCGCACAAACTTCGGCCCTCAGCGAGGAGCCAATCATCTCCTTCCGTATGTGAGCGGATTATCGGGGCAGTAAAAAGTGGTGAGCACTGTCGCCTCACAAGGTATGACTCCCAGATGTGGCCCGGCTCTCTCTCTGTGTGGAGTTTGCATGTTCTCTCTGTGCTTGCGTGGGTTTCCTCTGGTTTCCTCCACCAAACCAAACCATCAAAAACATGCAGGATAAATCTCCTGTCAGTGGCCGAAGCTCAGAGCTGCAGCTGCTTTCTGGGCAGCGGCAGCTTTAATGCATGGGAAAAATTTCACTACGTCGTACTATGTTGTTGCATGATTGTATGTGACAATAAAAAAAAGGAGGTTTACAAAAATATGATGGAAATGTTCACAGAAATTCACAGAGGGAAGGACTCTTCTCCCAGGAAAGACACAGTAAAATGCAAAATAACAGGTATTCATGTCGTTGCACTCACAAAAATGAGATTAAAGTTATTAAAGTGATGATTGATTAAAGTTAATGTATGAAATTAGGACAGGAAATGAAACAGTATTTTAATGTAAAATCTTGGTGGTGAACAAAGTCTTCTGCTGAATCTGAAGTTTTTAAAAGTTTTTTTCTTTTTTATTTATTTTCTTCTTTTTTAGTTTTGTTTTGCTAATTAGAGGAATTCACTCGTGTTCTGCTGTGACTCATTTAATCAGAAAGGAGCATCAAAGAGGCACAGAAACCCACTTCAGCTGCAAATCCAGCATACTGGTTATAATGGGAACTGATACTTGCTGTCAGCTGCTGCAGATGAACTCTTATAGTTAAAAAATATAAATCCTGTGTTTCAGCGAGCGTGCATATCTGTGTATCCACGCGGTGCATGTGTGTGTGCTGACTTCCCACCTCCCAGCGGTTTCAGCGGTGTGCCGTTCTGCTTGGCTCGCGAAGCCGCCGGGCTGCCGTTGACCTCCACACGGCTCAGCTTGCACAGCGGGGGGCCGCTGGAGGCCGGGCTCCCTCCTCTCTCCTCCGGGCTGATGTTGTCCTGAAGGTTGGGGCTCTCTGCCCCCCCACCTGCACCTCTGTGCTGCTCCATGCCCCCGAAATCTCCTGCAGGAGGACACAAACAAGAAACCGTCAGGTCAGTTCAAGCCTGAAAACAGATGATGTGTCTGAATTTTCACCGTTTTTATTTAAATTTAAGTCAGAAAAGGTTAAAGCTGATGACTAAACAGTTAATTTATCAATAATATTCTCTGAAGTGTTTAAAGATTCGATCCATCCACACACTGTACGTCAAGAATATCATCTTTCATACTTTGTGTGACTGCAAGGAGCCACTGATGGTTTTATGTCAACAGCTGTCACTTTGTTCGGTTCCTTCCCATCTGACGCAGCGAACACACATCTTTGTTATTCACAAATAAAGAGGCGGGGACGACCACAACAGACGGGGAGGCGGAGGCATCTGGGATAAATCACAGGTCAACAAGTGGCATCCACGCAGACTAAACACAGGCAAGTATATTATTCTCTGTTTAGACACAGAAGAGTAAACGACACGTTATAATGACAGATCGGAGGGAGGGTGAGCAAGCAGGACAAAACGCTCTGAGTTCTTCAGAACAAAACCAAAGAGAAGGAATAAAACTTTATTGTATAAAATGATCAGTGGACGATAATGGTTTGAGAATTTTCAGATGTTAAATGTTTGAGTTTGGGTTGTTTTCGTTGGACTTCAGCTGCACATTGTATAGTTTTGCTAACAAGGTTATTTCATACGTTAACGAAAGCAACATTTAGCAGATTTTGTTACAAATCTGTAGTTTTGTGTCATGAGGATCTTTTTTATGACGTAGGTGGTTAAAAACCTGCAGAGTCGGTTATATTTTCCTCTTATTGAGCTGGAATGATGATGGTTTCTGACATGAAACAGTAAAACAAAGACGGACAGTCTGAATGATATGATGAAACAGCCAATAAAAAGACACAGTACGTCATAATAAATGACATCACAAGACATGAGAGGACGTGAGCCAAAAGCTCAGAATATTAAACAACTTCATAACATCACGACTGTTATCAAGTCTCATCACAGACAGAAAATTAGTGTATTTGATGTCAAATCAATCAATCATTTCTATCAATGATGTTGTTGCATCAGCTCACAACACTGCAAGAATTAGTTAAAGGCACAACGACACGTCAGGATCATTTACGTTTATTAGAGCTTTAAGTGAGAATGAATCCACCACATCTGACTCTGAGACTCATAGTTCCCTCTGCTGAAGGCTCCTGAGCCCGAAGAAAAGGCCTGAACACATTTTATAAGCGAACACTGTTGAGTTATAAGTTTACATCTCAGGTCTGCGTGTGGTTTCCTGCTGCAGATGATTAAAACTCAAACACACACTTCACTTTATAAAAATAAGAGAGCACATAAAAATCTAAAAACAAACATTTGACTGTGTTTTCTTCTTCAAACACGGAGCTGCAGCAAACACCACGTTTATGTGTTGTTGTTTTTTACACCTTTTTATATTTCCAAAGCTAATTAAAGCCTTTTTTTCTTCCCTGGTTTCTTACCAGAAAACTCTCGTTCAAAAAATTACATTTGTTTCGAATTTAGAAATCAGTAAACTTTTAGAAAATATTCATGTACAGATAATACTCCTAATCAGCAGATTACCTTTTGCATGGTTCATTTGTAGAAGCTGTGTGTTCTGCTTTGTGCTCTTTCTCACACTGTGTGGTTTTTCACTGGTATGAGCGTAAAGTCGGCAATGACAGGAATCTGAACCCACCAGCGACACATGATTATAATAAGACACAGATGCAGAATTAACAGCTGGTGTTAAAAAAAAAAAACAAAACTGTCTAACAAACACAAGAAAAACAAGAGCAACAAGAAACTCCATGACATTGCTGAAAAGTTTAATATTTCAGCACCTTTTACCAAAAAATCACCAAACTGAGGTCAAATTGGTACCAAATACTGGAAATACAGAGCTGATGTGGAGCTCAAGCTTGTGGGAAAACCAGGAATAACAACTTTTATATACAACTTATTTATTTTTTTAAAGCGACTAACATCAGATCAGCATCGAACGCACAAAAAGTTCCTGCATTTATCTTCAGCAGCTGCAGTAAAAGCTGACAGACTGTCATCAGCCGGCCTGTAAAGGAAACTTCCACCAACTTTCCACATCAGATTCTGTTTGCAGCTTCACTACATATGTACGCACATGTGGATGAAAACTTTACGGCTCCAGAAGAAGCTGATGAATGAGACTTGAGACAGTTTGAGACGACAAATTTGAACATTTAAAAAAATGAGTGTGTGAATTTAGAAAGAGATGAGTTTACAAGAGTGCTAATCTCTGTTTGAGGCTACCAGCTGGAGGCGACGTTAGCTGCTACCAGCATAAAGCACATGAATCTCTGACTGCAATTTCAGCTTGTTGATTGATTGACGATTGGCTGGTTGCTCTGTGGTGCCCCAGTGCGATCATTTCCTCTTCCGCTTTCTGCCGAAGCTCAGTAGCAATCAAACTCAAACTACTTCTAAAGACAATAAAACAATACAACAACCACATGCAGTCACTGAAAAAGTTTTGACAAAGAAACGTCACAGAAGGCGTCTGCAGCTTCTGCAGCGTCTGCAGCTTCTGCAGCTTCTGCAGCGTCTGCAGCTTCTGCAGCTTCTGCAGCGTCCACCAGCGTGCATGCTGCAGATTTCACAGCAACATCCACTTAAACTGGAAAACAATGCAGCTCCTCCTGTGCAGCAACAAGAGCAAAACTTCCTGCTGCAAACAACACGACACTTCTCACATACAAACACTTCGACTCCAGCCTGAAACGCTCAAAGCGACCAGGAGCCACTGCTGAGTTTAAAGCTACTGATGCAAATTTGGTGTGAATGCAATCAAATGCTGTGAAAACTGAAGAAAATCTTAACACCGAGCTTCAGAAACGGGCGACAGTCAGACATTCATGTCATGTGTTTTTATCAGTATGTGACTGAAAAACATTCTTATGACTAAAAAAGCCGCCATGCTGATCCTGCTGCTGCTGATCTGAGTGCAGCTGTCCCTCCCACGTCGCCTCTGCTGGTGTACAAATCAATTTTTATAATAAAAATGATTTAACGGTGATTACTGAGCATTCTCAAGTCCACCAAAACCAAAAACACTTCTGAGATTTTCCTATAAATCTCTTTTTCTCTGGTGGAAATTTCACTGCAGTCAGGAAAATAACTTAATACTTTAATTCCCTCTCAGTCATTTTCTCAAATCAACACACAGCAAACAGGGAAACAATGCCAATAAAACTCTTTATGCTCATTTTAGGACGACACGGGTCGAGTCTACTGTAGCTCAGACTCTTCACAAACAACTGAGAAATGAATGTCAGCGCATAACCGACACATTGCATGTTAGCTTTCAAAGTAAAAGCTGCTCTCTGCATATATCTCTGTCTGTACTTAATAAAAACATTTTTGGAATATGGGACAGCTGATTAAAATCAGCCCCCTCTTCTTTGTATTTTCTCCTCTTGTAACTGCGTCCTATGGACTGAAAACAACATGCTGCTACATATTAAATATGTTGGCGCCTAAAAAAACGACATGTGCTTAGAACTTGTTCCTGTAAAGTTGCATAAACAACCTCAAATTTGAGCTGAAAGTCAGCACTTCGACACTGTGAGTGTGCAGGATTAAGCTAGTTAAGTGAATTAAGTTAGTTAATTCATAATATTCTGCTAAAATGTTCAATGCATTTCCTTATTTTCACTTTACATTTTGACTCTAAGTTTTATAAATCCAAAGTTTTAACGTAGCTTGCTGTCAGTATTCACAGCAAACAGTCACAGAAACAAGTAATTTACTCGGCTACTATATAAATACTCTCCAGTTATTGGCTCAGCAACGGTGGGGAGGGGGGGTCTTGTTTTGCTCGGGCCCCGGTGTATCAAAAGCGTCGTTCACTCGCTCATTCACACACACATAAAACCACTTCAAGCGTCACATGAGGAGCGTTCGGAGCCAAAGACCACACACTCGTCGTCACAGATCCCGTCCACTGAAGCAGCACACATGGAGGCCAAATGCACCGTCGCACTGCAGCCTCGAGCCGGCGAAAACACACAGAAAACCTCCGCTTTCTGCAAAACACTGCCATCGATTCACTCAAACTGACTCTAATTTAGGAGCTTTAGCAGCTTTGTAGCTTTTCACTGTAATTAAATGAACCCTGAGCCGCCTGGAGGCCCTCGAAGGGCCCTCGAAGGGTCCTCGAGTGCGTTACAGTTACAGTACGACAGGCTGAGTTTTATCGAGGTAAAGTTCAGCAGATCTTTTCTGCCGTCTGGTGACACCTAAAAGTTTGACCCTGACAGCTTTCCAGGAGTTTCCAGAGGTTTTAAGGCTGCTCAAGGGTCCCTGAAGTAGATTCAAGGACATCACACGAGCATTTGGCAGAGAACAAAACTTAAAATCAACGGGATTGTTTTCTGTTATTCTTATTCATACATTTGTTGGTAGTTTGTGTTTTTAATACTGTTTTTGCACAGTTTCAAGGATCTGCAGGGTTGCTTTCACTCCGGTGATATGCAGCGTGCAGCGTGCAGCGTGCAGAGAGGAAGGTCTGGAAGAAAGAGGATGCTTACTGCTGGAAAAGATGTAAATGATGTTCAACTGTTTGAGAAAAGTGTAAAAGTATAAATAGGTTTAAATTAATAATTCTTATCATTAACTCTTAAGATCCTGATAATCGTGTGATTAAAAACTGACATTGTGAAAGCCTCGATACATAAAACACACAATGCATACGCTGTGTTTCGACGAGTAAAACCGAACATAAACGTAACTTTGGTTTAGCTAAAAGAAAACCTAACAAGCAGCCTGACAAACAGCCTCACAAACAGCCTGACAAACAGCCTGACAAACAGCCTCACTGTGAGTTTTTACTGCAACCTGAAACCCTGCAGACTCACTAAACGACTTAGTTATCAGCTTTAATTAGCAGCTGCTGAACTCTTAAACGGAGATCGAGATTCTTAGCAGCCACTTTTCGAGGTTTAACATTAATGTGGGTTTGATGCTGTTTTTGGAAACGTACACATTAAACATCAGCGATTATAAACCTGATTCATCGTATGGAACATTACAGATTTACTGTAAAAAAATAAATTAAATCACCTATGTTTGGGTGAAATAACTTTAAATGATCACATAATTTATATCCTCGTTATTCAAAACTGAGTTGTTTTGTTGTCTGGTGGTGCCTTCAGGTACCTGCACATATGAGAGAGGAGCAGCATCTTTTTGAGGTTATTCTAATTATAATTTACATTAAATCTGTAAATGATCTTAAACTTATTTTAATTTATAATGTTTAATACAACATATTTTTTCCCATTAACTTGACTGATAACACAACAGTACAAAAGGTTTAATACAATTATCAGTTATTCACTGACATAACAGTAAAATGCTCTAAATTATAATAAAAAAGGTGTTAAGGGCTGAATTTTAACATTATAAAGTTATTAATAATGTGGTCTTTTTTAATATTTTGTCCCTCAGACACTTATAAAGTCATATT
>JAPZDV010000017.1:12046872-12095066 GCA_029814665.1 Acanthurus lineatus
TCAGAGGCGCACACCTGGGCACGAGGCACCTCCAACCTGCCGACCTCCAAGTGCATGCTGGGAAAGGCCTCCAACGATGAAGAAGTGAGTGACTTATGACTTTTGCATCATTTTTCTTTATGTTTTAAATTTCTGCCATTTGCCAAACTTAAAAAAACAGCTTTGCGGGGCCCTGAACGCACCAGACGACATTAAGAGGTGACCTGATGAGTCCAACTCATGTTAACGTAACTTATATGAAGAAAATATAAATTGCTTAAAAAAAACTGCATCTAATAATAAATTTGATCATATTTTGTTAATTTATATAAATTTCAACTCTGTAAAACTCTTTTAAACAAGTGAAAATTAATTGGCAAAAATATTTTATTGAAACTAAAGACAGAATCATCAGCAGCACGTCACATTACCAAATAAAGCTTTATTTAAATACTATTTCTAAAAAAAACACAAAAAATATTTAGTTTAAAAAATAAAATACAATAAAATACCCTTTAAATATGAATTTTTTAATGTTCAAGATTAAATTGAGTGATATTTAGACAGGTTTTTGACTGTGTGTCACCTGAATTATTGTAATTAAAATAAGGTGTTTAAGCTAATTCATTAATCGTTATTAAATCATTAAAGCAAGAAATTATAGACATTAAATTAGTCTCACACTGCCAGGAAGTGTTTGCTGAATGAGTCTGAACAGCAATAAACTTAATACTCCAACCTTCACAGTCTCCTTTTGTATAAAACATGAGCTAATTATCAGGAATATCTGGATGTTTGCAGCCTTTTATTGCATTTTATCACAGTTTGTTTGTTATTTTCGTCGCAGTCTTTAGTCTGCTTTTACACACCAGAAGGTTAGAAACTTCACAAGTTTTCGGTAAAAGCGTACTCACTTTTTAAGAAGTCACCGTGCTTGCTGGGGAATAAACTCCATCCATTGGTGAAAACGAGTGAATCCAGCCTGAGAGAAAATGAATTTTCCAACGTTTCCTTTGTTAGAAAAAAAAAAAGGAGCTCGGCAGTAAAAGAAGCGAGGAGACACAGAGAGAGGCAGTGATGAGGGCAGACTGCTGCTGCCTGCTGAGCAAAGAGCAGCAAAATGACACATGTAGGGAGGGAGGAGGGAGGAGGTGAGGGAGGGAGGAGGGAGGAGAGGGATGGGGTTCGGGTGGGGAAACCTGGAGACAGAATGACATCCATTAAAAATAGCTCCTTTTATTACCGTCTCCAAATAATCACTGCTGACATTTAAACTCTCCAGCAGCGTAAATTCACATCATTACATGTGCAGAAGTGAAGGTTTACAGTTTGTGGACAGAAAGAGTTATTTCTTTATTATAAAAAAAACTGAATACTAAATAAATAATTTGATCGCAAACATAGAAAGTAAAATTAATTTTAGTGCGATTAATGTGATTGATGAAGGAGAGGAAGTAGAAAGTTTATAAAAGGTTTTTTTTTTATGTCAGGACAAAATATTTAAAAAGTTTAAAAAGAGCAGAATGGTTATAAGAAAGAAGCAGGTTTTCTGCCCCCTGCTGGTAGAAAACAGCAAGTAATCTACAGAGAAAACCTGCTCTTTCTTGCAAATTCTTCCTCTTTAGTCACAATTTCGGCCCAAACTCAAGCATTTTCCCTTTAAATGTTTATGATAAATAGGTTTTTAGTCGTTTCTCTTTACATTAATCCCAGCAGAACTAAACGTGTGTCCTCATTGGTATGATCAGTGTCTTAAGTGTCTGCACGTTCCCTCTTTATTCTTATTTTTTATTCTAACACACTGATCTCTAATCAGCTGTTTTGCATGTTTTTTATTTTTCTCATCATGTGATGGAGAGCAAACTGAACTCGTTGAAGCACCGACCATAAATAAGGTTAAATCAGTGACACAAGATCACATTTTCTAAAGCTGTTTTTGAGGACATTTTATAAACAATTAGACCAAGAAAGAAAAAAGAAACCTTACAGTATGTGTGTGTTTGTGTGTGTGTGTGTGTGTTTGTGTGTGTGTGTGTGTTTGTGTGTGTGTGTGTGTGTGAGTGTGTGTTTTTCACTGCATGTGTTGTGAGTCAACAGGAAATTTACCAGATTTGACAACATTTCTTGGTATTCAAACTATGCAGATTGTTTTAGTGTCACATGACAACAAAGATGCATCACACACTGCGTCTTATTTTTTTACAATAAGCAGACAAAAATCTTCCCTCTTAAATAAAATTTAAAAGTCTGAACTTTCATCAGAACTTGTTTCTTTTATTCATCGTCCCTCAAACCTGCGAGTCCAAACAGCAGGACTCAGCTCTCCTTCATTTATTTAGATGGAGAATGGTCACCTATCATTACGGCTCGGCCCGTCTGCCCTGCTGTCGCTTCTCCTCTGCGGTTTCTGTAAGAGTGTGTGTGTGTGTGTGTGTGTGTGTGTGCCTGCGTGTGTTCGTGTGTGTGCGCAAACTGCCAACACTTGTCTGTCTTACATTATCTTAAGTATCTTTGACAGCTCACCACAAATCACTCACCATGAGGTGTGTGTGTGTCTGTGTGTGTTCGTGTGTGTGTGTGTGTGTGTGTGTGTGTGTGCGTGTGCGTGTGTGTTAGTGTGTGAGTGCATGTGTGTGTGTGTGAGTTAGAGCGTTTCTTTCAAACTGCGCCTCAGAAAACAGTTCAGCTTTCATTACCTGGAAAGCATTTTTACGTTTACATTGAATCTGAGAGACTTTAAAGTTCTTGTTCAATGAGTCGGTTTTAAATTAATTGACTAATTTTTTTTGTTTTACTTTATATTTTGTTATTTGCATAAAAGTTTATTTATATTTGTCTTTATGTAACTGCTTTTAGTTGTTTTCCATTAAATTGTGACAATGTTCTGTTCCAAAAACACAAAGATTTCATTTTGAAAAAAGACAAAATGATCATCTTAAATATTGGATCTTTAACTTAAACAATTGATTATCAAAGCAAAGGTCCCTTAACTTCCTGTTGATTTGTCTGATCTACTTTAAGACTGATTTTCTTTGGCACAATGACATTAAGTGCAGAGAGATTCTTCTTTGCTCCAAGGAGAGGAGAGCTCATCTTTTTGCTGTGGAAATGCTGCCCCCCTGTGGTGGTTTTGTTAACGACATGCAGGAAACAGCCTCGTGTTTGTCTGCTCACGTCTCAGCTGCAGTTCGGTGAGTTAGGAAACAGATCGATCATCAGAGCTCGCTGAGGCCGATGTGTCTCAGCGGTTTGTTCAGATCGGTGCTTTCTTTTAATCACATTATGGAAACATGAACATCATTTTTCTCCTGTTTGTTTCCATGTGAGAACAGACGAACAGTTCCTGCAGAAAAAAGCACCAACAGCTGGTTTTTCTTTAAATGTGCTAAAGTTTCTTCTCATTTCCCAGCAGACAGAATCTTCTCTGAACCCGTCAGTGTTTTATCACAGAAACAGTCCGTCTGTGAGTCCCTGTCACTTCAGGAGCTCTCCGTGGTTCTGAATGTTGTTTTTACTTTGTTGCTACTTTATTTAACTGAATGAAACCACAAGCTGCACAAAGCAGGAGACTTCTCAAATGCTCCATCAGGTATCACCATAACCATGGGATGAGAATGTGATGAGAAGAAGATGGAGCTTAAATAGAGCTGCTTCTTCTACTTCTTCTGCTTTTAATTATGCTCCTCCTGCTGCTGCTCCTCTTCATCGACATGCTCCTCCTCAAGTTGAGCCTCATGAAATGGATTATGCTCATGAGAACGTTGGGATAAGGAACCTTGAAACTGAGATCATTGGTCCTCTCTCCTTAGAGAAATCTTCAGCTGTGTGGATGAAGACCTTCAGTCTTCCTCGACGTCTGGCTTGAGCTCCTCAAAGAGGAGGAGCAGAGAGGAGAGCGACGACAAACAGGCTTCTTCTGAGAGGCCGAGGTCGTCTGATGAGAGCGTCTCAGACTGACTCAACAAAACTCCCCACAGCTCACATCATCCTGACATCATCAGTGTGTTTAAATCTTCTCCATGACCTCACTGCATTTCTCACAGCGTCCACAGGAGGGCAGCAGCGAGCCTCTCTGCCTCCATCCACTGACCAGTGGTTTCAGGGACAATCGTGCTGTTTTCTCCTCTTTTCCTTCCTGCATCACCTGAGCTGAGCCTCATCCTCTGACCTCAGGACGAAGTGGACAGCAGCAGTTTCCTGGTTTCAGTCCAATAAGTAAGTAAGTTTAATATTAAAGGAAGTTTCACATCTTGGAAACGCTCTAATATGTTAAGCTAAATTCTTTCTGTGATCCTGTGAAAGATGACGGTGGTTTCCTTTCACCAGCAGCACACAACAACTTTTCTTCCAACACAAACCGAGTAATCAAGAGGAAAAGGAGTTTATCATTAAAGAAAACAGTGAAGCAAACACAAGAAAAGTTAAAACCAGGAGAGATAAAGTGGAAAAACAAAATAATTGTTATAAATATGAAAAAGAAAGATTAATTGTATGCAGTGCTTCCTAAAATTATTACAAACTACAGTTTTTGGTTAATAAACACACTAAACTTAGTTAATGTACAGCTTCTATAGCTGACTGACTTTCTATTAAACGTACGTTCTTCTGTGCGTCAGTAAATAGTTAGAAATCCTGTGCATTTCATTAAATCGAAAGCTGTTATTTCCTCACTAGGTTTATGTTATTAACATTTGCAGGAACAAAATGCAGAATATTCAGCAGCTCAGAGGCTTTCAGATCTTCCCCTCCTTGGTGATGCCTGTTGTTTTCGATGTTTCAGAGGTGAAGTTGGGTTCAGATTAAGACAAAGAGATTCATGCAGAGACAAAATATGAAGCAACACTGACATCTGTAGGTCATTAAAGAAACAGCAGCCTAAGATGCTCTGACTATTTAAACTCACATAAAATCCCACAGAAGCGTCTCAGCTCTGAGCGCACTCACTCGTTCTCAGGCTGAAAACTTGACAAACTGTGTAATGCAGCTTGTTTTCTGTCGCGCTGAGTGAAAGGCAGCTGCCACCTCGAACACATTAACCTGAGTGTTAAAGTTCAGCACAGTTCTTCAATCGACGATCAGAGTTTTTCTTGCACACACACTCACACACACACAGAGCTGACATGGCTGTTTGTGCAGACGTTTTTGCACAGATTTGCGCCACAGTTTCGACTGAGTAACGCAAACCACCACAGCTCAACATTTACACAATCATCAAACGGAGGTCTGTAATGTTTGTGTTTATGTCAGGGAGTGTTTGTGCGTATCTGTGTGTGTGTGTGTGTGCTGTGTGTTTACAGTTCGCTGTAAAGAGTCGCCCGGTGGCTCAGGTCTTTATTCTGTGTAATCCCACAGCCTCTTTCTGGAAAACATGACTAGCAATGGAACCACTGACTCAAATTTTGGATCTAGTTCTCATGACAAAGCAATTGTCTCAATAACAGAGGGCTCTGAGGTATAAAAGGGAACGAGGGCACATATGAGCACACACACGCACACACACGCAGACACGTACTCGGTATTTATATCATAACACACACACACACTCGAAGGAGACCACACGGTTGAAGTCAGCTGCTTCCAGGATGGGCAGGGTGAGTAGGTGAAATAAACAGTTTGGTGATTATTTGGTGAACGGTGGAATACGACACGGAAACACTGGACGCTCTCGTCCTCTAAAGTAAATATAATGTTAATAGATGCGAGGAACAAATCAGGAGAGCAGAACCGGAGTTTTGTGCCTGTAAACTTTGGGTTTGCAGGCAGAAATGTTTTGCGTCTGAGCGTTTAGCTGGTGGCAAACTGGAGCCAGATGTTCGCTTTCTTTCTGCTGTTGATCCTCTGAAACCTCGACACAATAACTTCACTGTGCAAACATGTCAAATATCTGTGAGCTTCCATGCACAGAGAGGATCTGTATTTGTGCAAAGGTTGTAAAAGTCAGCTAAGAAAAACAGTTTACAGACAGAAACCTGAATGTTTGACTTGACTTTACATGCATTAAAAAAGCTGAATTGATGGATACAAACTTACAGGACTGATATTAAAGGAACAAAACTAAATTTTTAAGCTCCTTTTGCATCTTTTCTTATTTCTCGGTATCAGAATCATTCATGTTCCTTCTTTCAGATTATCTTCTACGAGGACAAACACTACCAGGGTTGCAGGTATGAGTGTGACAGCGACTGCTCCGACTTCCACTCGTACCTGAGCCGCTGTAACTCGGCGCGGGTGGAGAGCGGCACCTGGGTGATCTACGAGAGGCCCAACTACCTGGGCTACCAGTACGTCCTGGCCAGAGGCGAGTACCCCGACTACCAGAGCTGGAGCGGCCTCAACGACAGAGTCAGCTCCTGCAAGATGATCCACTTTGTAAGTCTGAGCATGCAAAAACAGACTGGATGTGTAGAGGTCAGAGGTCAGGGATGCATTGTTGGTGGAAAGCTGTTTTAATCTCAAACTGACACACTAGCTGGTTTTGCATTAGCCTTGCTATGTTTTTCAGCCTCCTCCAGTTTTTTGCACAGTTTCAGGGACATCATAGCATAAAATCTGCACTAACTTCTGTCAGAAACTGTCTGGATGAGCAGCGAATCTGTTTTGAATTCTACAAACACTTAGAAAAATAACATTAAAGTTTCTACGGTAAGAAAACATTTGGATTTGAATACGCTGAGTGTAAAAATGATAACCGCATCATTTCTCATCATTTCTTTATAAGTTTTAACATTATTTTAAAAAAACTGATGCTTGTAAATAATTTAAAACCACAAGTGGAACCTCTTTCATGTCTTGAAGGTCTAACATGAGATGGAATGAATAGATTCAGCAGATATTTTTGCAGTGATATTAACAAAAACCTGCTCTGTATCTGTGCTTCTCGTGCCCCGACCACTTTGTATATTCCACTTATTTCTCTTTACAGCCAAACTCTGCATCCACCTCTCACTTAACCTTCTGTCCTCTCGTTCATACTTGCACCACATCTTTCCAAACTCTTCCTCCTCCTGTGTCTCCTTTGCCTTCGTCCTCCTCCAGGCCAGTGGAGATTCCTACAAGATCCAGCTCTACGTCCGAGGGGACTTCTCCGGTCAGGTGTTTGAGGCGACCGACGACTGTCCCTCCGTGCTGGAGAAGTTTCACTGGAGGGAGGTTCACTCCTGCAGGGTCCTGGGGGGCTGGTGGGTCTTTTACGAGCACCCGAACTACAAGGGCCGCCAGTACCTGCTGGAGAAAGGCGAGTACCGCAAGCCGGTGGACTGGGGGGCCGTCGGCCCGATGGTTCAGTCTTTTAGGCGGCTGAGAGAGTAGCAACTTCCCTTTTTCCCACCTTTCTTCTGATTAAACCGTGATAAACACAGAGAAACCAAAACACAGCAGCCACCATGACTGTAATAAAGAATGACCAGCAGTAACAGGGTTGTGTCATCACTGTGTGCGTGTGTGTGTGTGTGTGTGTGTGTGTGACATGCTGCACACAAAGACAATGATGATAAGTTTTGGCAGCAGAAGCTTAAAACCTGGAGCAGGTCGTCTGCTTGTTAGAGGGTCGAGGGTTCGATCGCTGACGCCTTCAGGCTGCATGTTGCTTTTGTCTTTCTGTCATTGATTCAAATATGTTTGAGTCAGTGTGACAGCAGCCAATCAGGATGCAGCAGCAGGAGTGTGAGGTGCCTTTCAAAGTGCAAATAGCTGGAAAAAAATAATCTTTAGGACCTGAATCTGACTAAAGGCATCGTAGCAAAGATCTGAGAGTCTCTTGATGCTCAAAAACAAAGACTTTGTCCTTCATGTGATTAGGAAAGTTTCTCACATTAAATATGATTTTATATATTAAGATTTTAAGCAATTTAATCACTTTAACTCAACAGCAGGTTGCAACTGACTAATTTTGCTGATGATAAACTAGAAAGAAGAGGTTTTTTTATCAGGGATCCATCTTCCACGTACGTCCCTCAGTGTCTGCAGAAGTTTCGAGCTGTCAAATCAAAAGTAAACTGTAAAAGAAATTCTTTTATTGGCAGATCTGCATACAGCTGGTGCTCATGATCACAGTTAAGAACAGTTTCAAACCGACGTATTTACACGTGAACTCGCATGCCAAACTCAAATGTCTGTCATGCAGTAAGTGGTGAGGCATGCTCGTCGTGTCAGTGTCCAAATCTTCTTCTTCTCTCTTCATACCGAGGGCCGTCCTTCATCGATGAAGCTGAGCTGGGCGCTGTGCTCCACTGACTCCGCCTCCTGCAGGTTGAGGGGGGGTTCTCGGGTGTGTGACGCCATGCTGGAGGGCCGGAGCTGAGGCTGGGAGAGGGAATGTGGATATGAGCGGGATACGCTCCGGGATTCAGTCTGGATTTGGAGCTGGGACTCGGACTGTGACAGGAGAGGGAGGCGGGGCTGAGGAGGAGCTCGCGGCTCGCCGCCGGATAAGTCCACCAGAGGGTGAGTGATGGATGAAGAAAGAGAAGGGATGGAGGAGGAGGAGTGATGCTGCACAGCTGTGTGCTCATGAGGGGAGGTGTTGAGTGACGGGGGGGCCGAGCAGTGACAGACTGGAGGAGGATTGTGGGAGGTGACGGTTTGGAGGGTTGAACACTGAAGTAGATCAAACTCCTCCTGCGACGCCTTTGACCTGCTCAGCCGAGGAGACGGTGGTTCAGGCACCAGGATGGAAGGAGGACTTTGTTCCTCTGAGCAGTCCACAGGTGCATGCTGGGTAAGGAGAGGTGGGGCAGGGGAGCAGCTGTGAGAGGACAAGCTTGGAGGCGGAGTCACAGCGCCGGGCAGCAGCAGGGTGGAGGTGTTATGGAGGAGCGGTTTGAGGAGACGCGTCACTTCCTGCAGCTCCTGACTGACAGCCGTCACCTCGCGGGAAAGAACGTTCATCTGAGGAGACGAGAGACGGATGTGAGAGTCAGAAGTCCTGCGCTTACAACATCAGGAAACAGCAGAAGAAGAGCTGCTTAAGAAGGTAACTTTTGTTCTACTTCCTGTAAACTGCGTCTCAAAGTTTCTCAGTCTGTCTCTTTTCCTCTCAGCTCCACAGGCCTGCTGTTCCCAATCTGTCCACTAGATGTCCCTGTACTTTTTTCCTGTCTTCAGTTTTACTCGCACACCTTTTTATTCTCTCTCTCTTTGGCAGTCATCTTTTCTCCCCGCCCACTCACACACCTGCTCCTAGTTTCCCTCATCACCTCAGTCAGAGTTTCTTCCCAGTTTTTTTTATCAGCTCATATGTTTCGGCTCTTTTGTTTCCTCGTTTCTGTTTCCTGTTTGTTTGCCTTCCTGTTCTTCCTCTTAAAAGCCTGTTTTTGTATCTCGAAAGCCTTTTCATTGCATCAGTCTGCCCTATTTGGTCCAATCTGCTCTTTCTGCTACTTTTGTAACAAAGCTTAAAATTTAAATGCTCTTATTTCTCTTTTAGAGTAACAGGAAAATTGATAAAAGTAGAAATTTGAGTATCTGCATTCAAGATTAATGATGCATTTTATACATTTGTAGAATTCAGACATCAGTGAGTCTGTGAGTTTTTTGGTGAAACTGACAGAAACTTTGGACTTAAAACAGCTTCATAAACAAAAACGGCTGGTGATGTTTGATAAAGTGCAACAGCGAACACTTCAACTGAATAATTATTAACAAAGTCATTATAACCAATTACAGAGACAAACTGACTTATTGAAAATTAAACAGTTAAATCTGAACCCCAGTTTAACTTCAGTAACTTGTCAGTGAGTTAGCAGTGAAATGATACTGAAAGAAATTAATACTGTGATTTTATTGGGGTTTTATTTGAGCATTTAAGTCAGCAAAAACAGCCTCACCTCATGTTTTAGCTTAGCAATAGCCTCCATGGTGTCCCCCTCATCGTGGGCCCCTGTAGACACACACATGCACACACACACATGCACACACACATGCATACACACATAAACACACATGCAAGTAAGGATTTTAACAGCTGACTGACAATTAAAAAAAAGATAAGTGACTCATTCGGAAATTATTTTTGCAGCCGTGCAAACTGAAGCTTGAAGGTTAGAAGTATCTGGGCCAGCAATATGTGTGTTCATGTGTGTGTGTGTGTGTGTTAACCTGAGGTAGCTGAATCAGGGCTGGGGAGGAAACTCTGAGTTGCACTGGGAGAAAAATCAAACTTTTGAGCTGAGCGGCCGTGGTTTTCTGCCTCGATCCCGTCCACAAACCTGAGGACACACAGATTTTACACCTTTTCCTCACAAACAGGAACTAAGTTATCACTTTTGTCTCAAACTGTTGAATTAACAGAGAAATGAGACTCCTGTTAGCAGATTCTGAGTTAAATGTGAAGCCTCTTCAGTAAAATGGAGCAAAACTTGAGCGAACCGAACCTTATTTGTCATGGGGTTGAGGAGATTATCATAATTTAATAACATAAAGCCTTCAGAGTTTCTTTTTTAGCAATCTGGAGGATCCTGACCGAGGCACTGACAGATATCTTTAATAAAAACATTTTCACTGTTAAAATAAATTCCTTCTTATCCACATCATCGTGATTAAACACTTTTTACTGAAGGTGAAGATGTCAGCGGGCTTAAATCCTTCAGGAGCATGAATGAGCTCAGAAGATTCTGAGAGCTTAAAAAATCTCATCTATGCAGCTGAAGTTTTGGATTTAATGATGATCCTGAAGGGAAAATCATGCAGTGTCCAAATGGATTGAAGAGCATGAGAGTGCACAGTAAAACATGGCATATTTGTTATTTATTAACTGTGTAGTTTTGGTTAAAAGATGGTGCTGCAGAAGGAGCTGTTTATAAATACAATTACTGTTGTAATATATGCCTGTTTTTTGGAATCACATGAGCAGATTCATGAGTCTATCAGTCAAAAATACATAACAAATCAGTCAGAAAACAGCCTGTAGATGGTCTGTGTTCATTAGTTATGAGCTCTAGTTAAATTCCCGCGGTTGTTTTTTGCCACTGGATGAATGATATGATTGATTGATGGCTGGTTCCTCACCGCGGGCTGAGGTCCGGCTGCAGGCAGCTGAAGCTCACTGCAGGAACCTGCAGGCTCGTCGGCCGAGCCTGATCGCCGGCTTGTCTGAAGGTTCTCGGCGGCAGCAACGGCGAGCGCAGAGGAGAGCGCAGGGGGGAGCGCAGGCCTCGACCCAGCCTGCCGAGAGGGGGAATCTTAGGGAGGGGGGAGTGTTCACCCTCGGAGCCTGACCCCTCCTCGTCCTCCCTGATGGAGGGAAGTTTCTTCACAATGCCTCCGTTACTCTCACAGTCCACCTAAGAAGGAAAAAAGAAAAGGGTGTTTATGAGGAAAAATGAGCAAAAAAACAGCATTATCGATGATTTTATTAAGTCAGGTCACAGTGTTTAATATTTTTTTTGCTTATTTGAAATCTTTGCATCTGTTATTGCGCCTACATCTCTACCACAAACCGTGTTTTTCAGGCTGTTTTTGCACATAAAGTGTGAACACTCTGCACACTTGGACACTGCAACTAAACCTGCTTAGCATCAGCGTGCAGTAAAGAACTGGGACACAGCACAGAAAATCAGGAGAGAACAGGATTGCTGAAGCAGAGGAGAGTCATTTCACTCTGTGACCAGATGGGGGGGCTGCTCAGCCACTGAAGGCACCATTGAGTGTGAATAGTTGCCATTCACAATAGGTGCAATGGCGCTGATATCCATTCAGTTTAACAGCAGCTGCAAAGGAGCTTTTTCATTCAAAACCTGTGACATTTTCAGCTCATCTGAAGGTTCTTATACAAAAAACTGATATGTAACCTTTGTAGATGAGATAAGATAAAACTTTATTGATCCCACATTGGGGAAATTTGTGCGTTACAACAGCTCAGATGATTATGACACAAAACAAATCTGGTCCTTTCAAAGTAAAACTCCTGCAGTCTGCATGTTGTTCCCACAGTGGCTGATGACATGTCTTTGGGGAAGGTTATTAGCGTCACATTCCCTGCTCCCTCTTTGGACTGTGCACTGGATTTCTGATTAAAGCGCTGGCAGCCCAATCCCATCTTCTTACCCCCCCCCACACACATTTCCCCTGTCACCACCACCCTTCATCTCCTCCACCCTCTATTTGTTGACTTCTCCATCCTGTCTTTAGCTCACGTGCCTGGCTGGTATTTTTAGATCACAGAGGTTTAATTTTAGCACAGAGGTTTGCCTGGAGGGAACCGAGCCGAGAAGGGACTGTTTGGAATTTCAGTGTGTGTATGAATCTGTGTGTGTGTGTGTGTGTGAATGTGTGTGAATGTATATGTGTGTGTGTGTGTAAGCAGCACGTGCCACCCTCGATATGCAGCATGCCACTATAAGGGCATCATCCAATTATGTGAGTCTTTGCAAGTGTGAAGAAAGAGAAATCCGGCGTGTGCATGTGCGTGTGTGTGTGTGTGTGTATGTGTGTGATGCATGTGTGTGTGTGTGTGTGTGTGATGCATGTGAGAGATGCTGCATGTAGAAATGCGCTCGCTGTGCATGCATATGCTTAATTGCACATCAGTCTGTATCGGCAAGGACAAATGTGCTGTGTTATGGTATGTTTGCATGTGAGAGTGTGATGCTGCTTGTGTGGATGCGGCATGTGTGTGTGTGTGTGTGTGTGTGTGTGTGTGTGTCGGCACGTGAATGCAAATACCAGTGAGGATCTTCCTCTTCCTCCCTCCCTCCAGCTTCCTTTCATCCTGATGTGTTTTTTTTTCTTTTTTTTTGTCTCGTCTCCATCTGGTTGTTGCTCTATATTTATCCAGCCAGGGATGACCCCACCCCTCCCCCACCCATCTGAAAGTGCTATTTTTAAGTCCCACGCTGCGCCCAGTGAAGTATACACTGCTTCTGCTGCTGTACGTGTGTGTACGTTGTGTGTAAAGACAGTCATTACAGATAAGACCGAGATTTAGCTGAATATCTGCAGAGTAGATGATATTTTTGGTTTGTTTGTTTGTTTGTTTGTTTGTTTGTTTGTCTTGCATGAGGAAAGAAGTGTGTGAGCAGATACACTAGTTATCTATCATGTGAGGTACAGTATTTTACATGCATTTTAAAATCCAGTGGATGCAAAGTGAACCGTGACAAACAGGCACAGGTGCCAGTAATCCTCTGTAGGAGCCGACTCTTATTGCTGCTTAAACCTCAGACAGACGCACATTATGAAGCACGCAGGGACGGTGATTTCACCAGAAAACCACTTTAACTGCAACTCAGCCACATTTATAACATTTTTACATAAGCTGAGATGTGGCTGTGCAAAAATAAATGCATGCATATCATGTAAATAATTCTACTTTTTATGCATTTAGATTCTGAACTGTCTGCAAAAAACTAAAGTGGAGATATTGAGGAAACATGTTTGCACTTTAAGCTTCATAAGATGAAGCAAAAGTCTGCAGGTACGAAACCAAAGCACAGCTGAGATGATGATGATGAGGTTTCAGATGGTTACCGGTGTACGCTGACACATTTCTAATTGTTTTGGAAAAATATACCAGCAGGTTTAATGGCTGCACTTGCTACAACTTTGGTTTCTGTCAGATTTAACAAACAGATATAAAATGAGCTATAGCTGTTTTTGAACCTGGAGGCAGAAACAAGTAATGACGTCTGAAGGGGTCGATTTTAGACTGACATGACAATATCACTCACACAGCTTCCAAGACTGATTTACCGAGACAGATTACTGGCTGAGTTTGGCTCCTGGCACCAGGGGGCTGAAAATAGGAGCCGCGCTGCTGCAGCTAACCAAGCTAACAAGCTAACAAGCTAATAGCAGCTGGCTGCTGTTTGCAGCTGTCTGCAGCTGTCTGGCCGTCAGCAGCTGGCTGTCGTAGAAAGAAAAGTAAAACTCCCTAATTTAACACAGTACTTATTCCATGTTGTCAAACTGGACTTAAAACGTTTAATAAAATCTTACTTACAAATTCAAATTGTGCAATTTTGTTTGAAGTCAAAAAAAGAAAATTCATTAGCATTTAAAAAGCATTTGATGGTGTAATTAGAAATGGTTTTAATTTCTTTCCTGTTCTTGAAAAGAGTCTAAAAAATGACATTATTTCCTTTTAAAATATCAATACAAAAGACTATTGACACTCACAGTTTCACTTTCTTTGTTATCAGAGTAATTTTGGCAAATTTATTCAGTACTTCTCCCTGTTAAATCCAGTTTGAAACACACTCCACCATATTTACAAAGTGTGTTTGCGCCGTTTAAAGCGAGTGTTTAATCTGATTGAAAACTAGATGGAATCAATTATTCACAGCTGAAGGCTGCTGACGGCTCGGAGGCTGTGTGAAAGTAACAGCTGCTAACGACTTGCTTTATTCCTTTATCAATCAATGAACCTCATCCATTCATTCACTCTGTGGTGATTGGTTATTTATAATCCAAATTAAGAGCATGTTTGTGGGCGGAGTCTCAGGGGAGACTGTTGGTCACCACCAAGCTGGAATCAACGTGTTTCCAGACGGGCTGAGATGTCTCAATTTGGAAATAAATCATGTTTTAGTGGCTCTTTTAGGAGCAGAGATCAATGCAAATATGGTTTGTTTAAAAAAAAATCCTATTTGTATGTATATTAGACTGTTTACAAGTACATAATACACACATTTCTGTGGTGAGCCAATGCCTTAAGAATGAAACTTTCTGCAAAAAGTGAAGGATTTCCAAATATCACATGTTCCCTATATACTCAAGCCAGGAAAGCAAAGTCAATAATGTATAATTCAGGTATGTTTTATGCTAATACGCTGCCTCGTCCCTTGATATTTCTCTTGGATCTCTGCTCTAATTAACAAGCTAACTCAAAGGGAAAATGTCATTTCGTTATTTCCAGTATATGCTGGTTATTCATGTGTACGCTACAGCTGAGATCCATCTGCAAGTCCCTGGCATCTGAGTCGTCCATGTTTAGCTCGCGTCTTTATCTGCTGGCTACATCTCAAGCAGAAGCAGTGGCCTCCTCCTCGCTCCCAGTCCAGATGGCTAATCCTTTTCAAGCGCCGAGCCAACACTCTGGCGTTGCGTAAAATGTTGGCTGGAGGAGGTCGCCGCATAGCTTCAGCCTATCGGAAAATACAGAGGGACTCCACTTGTGGCTCCAAACCAAAAATTCTCTTTAAAAACATGAGATGATTCATTAGATTAGAGATGTTTAGAACATGAGATGATTCATCCCTGCTTCACTTCTGTGCTTAACAATATGGTAATATTAATAATGACAGTGATTAAATCGCATTCACAAATGAAAAGAGCCAGACAGCCGAGCAGCACTTTCACACTCACACAGTTTAGAAAGAGACTGACTCTTTTCTGAAGTGACTCTGATTATCAGCACTGAGGTTATTAGCGCTTCATCTCAGGGCGCTTCGATTGTGAGTGGGAGCTTTATGTTATGTTATACAGACAGGTGGATTGGAGGAGAATCAGCAGGAGAAAAGGAGGAGAGAGGGAGCTGAACCTGAGTGAGGAGCTCTCAGTATATCAGCTAATCTGCATTTCAACTCTCAGCGAGGCATTAGCTTTGGGTAGTGATTGAAAAAAAGCAGCCAAAATGAGTTTCCAATGTCCAGACTAACTCTTAGAGATAAGGTGAGGTGTGAAGACATGCAGATGTTCCCTGTAAATGAAAAGAACCTTATCAAGATGCCTCAGTGTGCAGCTGGAAGGACAGAAAATGCAGGAGGAATTATACATCCTAACCGGTCTGGGAATGCTTTGGTTTTCCAGGAAGAGCTGGAAGATGAGGCGGAGAGGAAGGATGTCTGAGCTGTTATGCTAAGCTGTCATGAGCCGGGTAAGAGCCAGGAAAATGGATGAGTGGATAAACTAAAAATGCAAATCTTTCCTGGTACATGTGTTTCTTTGTCTCTAACTCTTGCATGATAAAAAATCTGTCCACCAATCTTTATTAGCTTTTGCATTTGTTGACTTAATCACTGTTTTTAATCTTCAAACTACTACTTTCATTGCAGAGGCTCTTAAAGTGATGGATGCATCCATGTAAAGCAGCCAGCAGTTTAACATCTCACACATCTGGAGGAAGTGGAGCAGCGGCCGGCGTCGTACCTCCGTGTTGTGACCTTCACGCAGGTTGTACGTCAGGTCGTGCTGGATCTCAGTGATGAACTTCTGGGCGTAGTCGGGGTAAAGACACAGCACCTCGCGGAGGCCTTTGAGGCTGATGTACTGCAGGTCGCAGTAGGTCAGAGCCTTCACACAGGCGTTGGTCTTTATCACTTCCTCCTGGGTCAGACAGTCAGAGCCAATCAGATCGCCCCGACCTGGAAAACAGAGGTACAGGTAGAACTACAGGTGAGGAGTGAGCATAATGCCTCCACTTTCAAGTAAAATAAATGGGGTGCAGCAGTTTTGTCTGGATTCCTGCTATCAGTGTGTTTTAATCCCAAACTATAACTAATAATCTAAAACAGTTTTGCTTTGTATTAAGTTCTTAACCTGGAAGATGATTTTCATGAGATGCATTTCATTGCAAACGTTTCTAACATGTGGAAAAACATTCAGCTGCCCCGTCGAATTATTCAGATTCCTGTCACTCAAAGAGACATTTCTGCTTTAAACCTCTCATATCAACTCATTTAAATAAAACTAATGTTTGAGTGCCAAAGAAGGATCCATTATTTCACAGTAAATCAGTCCAAACTCTAAAAAATGGATTCAGGTTTGTGAGGCAGAATTTAGTTTTTTCATCTTTCTTCTTCCATCAATCATCTGACAAAGCCTCAGTTTTTTGTTGTTGAGCTCCACCATAAGAAGCACAGCAATTAAAAGCTTCTTACAGACTGATGCAGAGAGGTCAGAGGCATAATTAGATTATTTTATATTTGTGTCACAGTAAATAACAGTGGAAACAGACGGGCTGATGTAGATTAACACAGACGGGCTGTTTGCTCTTTATTTCTGCTTCCTCTCTCTACCTCACTGCCTCCTCTGGAGCTGGAAACCCAAAGTGGCAATGCCAAAACACTTTGTGTGTGTGTGTGTGTGTGTGTGTGTGTGTGTGAGAGAGAGAGAGAGAGAGAGAGAGACCGAGAAAAGGCAGAAAAAAAACATTATGTACGCTTATGTGTGTCTATATGCACTAGAGAGATGCATGTTAGTGAAATGTGTGTGTGTGTGTGTGTGTGTTTGTGTTTACAGCTACACATGGGACAGACAGGAGGAGAATGCATATGTTTTTGTTTACACACACACACACACACACACACACATGCTAATGAGCTCCTCGTCTATAGGCAGCAGCAGTCACTTCATTATTCACAGCAGCAGCGTTTCCTCTTTGCTCCCTCTGCTTTAAACGGACCTGAACTGATCCCAGAGCTGTTTGGGAGTCTTGTTGGTTTTTTTCTTTATTCTGTTTTATCCATATATGCAGGGTGGGAGGAGTGTGTGTGTGTGTGTGTGTGTGTGTTGTAGGACGAGGCTCTGCAGAGGATCTCATTCACTGAAGCAGGTTTGACTGTTTTAATCGTCTCAGCAGTTAAATGTTGTGTTTTTTGCATTTTGCATCATATTTCAGCAGTGACTCGTTTTGTGTTTGTGCATCGAGTCCACATGATGATGGTTCTCTGTATGTAACTTCAGCATCTTTGAATTATTGATGCTGAGGTGTTAATTCTCAAGTTTTTGATAGTTTGCTGTGTTGATATTGTTCAAGTCCCTTTTACATTATTAATAAATAAAAAAAATAAAAACATAAAACTAAAAAAAAATCTGTACTACCATGGACAAATCTTACAAAGTCTGTAGTCCTCTGCAGAGATTTTCCAGACATTTTCTGACCAACAACTTTTGTTCTCAGAAACCTTTCTAGCAGCTGGAAAAGTCCAGAAAGTCCAGACAGTTCAGGTGAACCGGTTTCTACCTGCTCAGCACCGAACAGCAGACATAAAAAATGCACGAAAAGGAGCCTTTCATGGACTCAAAGTCAGTCTGCTCGAGGTGCTGCTGGATAACTGAGACTCCTCAATCACAAAGGGAACTCTTTTAAAAATGTTAAAATGTTAGTTTCAGCATCGAGCCCTCGGAGGTTTAATGCTGAAACAAACTGTGGGGAGTTTTTAAGGTCTAACAGGACGACGCCGTATCAATAAAAGCATTTTAACATTTCTAAGAGAGCACCTCAGAGTCCTCTTGTGATTTTTAAGCAGCAGAGTCAGTGACTAATGAACAAAGTGGGGCGTTTAGCAGTGACAGATGTTTTTTTCAGGTGCTGGTTGAAGCCAAAATAGAACTACAAATGCTGTAAATATCAGACTTACATTTGTTAAGAGGTCGCAGAAAAATGAGTCCAAATAAAAACTGTCTTTGCTCCACTTACACTGGATGTTAAAATAGGCAAAATAAATGCTGTGCATTGATTTCCTGCAGGACTCCTGGCTGCTCCTTTAACTGTTCTATCAATCCCTCGATCACACCCCGTCTTTTACCTGATGAGGTGTGAATTGTTGCCCAGAGAGACAATTTAATACGGAGATAATTGCAGTTTTTATCAGCGCTCGGCTGCTCTTGTTCATTATGTTCTTCATAAAAGCCGTCTGACTGGCTATTAAATGTTAGCTGTCTAATAAGTTTCTCACTGGAAGAAGCTCTTTCTCATCTTTTGCTCATAAAGCTGTAACCAAACTAAAATAGACCAAAGAGGAGACGAGTTGTAACCTTCGTTTCATGCATTGCTTTAAAAGCACTTCACGGCACTGCTCCGGCATATGTGGTGAATTTTAAGTCCTCAGATACAAACTAAATCAAATGTTCTGTAACAAAACTCTGCAAGCAGAATTAAGGCATGTTTCCTTGAAGAAAGTCGCCCAGAAGGCACCTCTTTTTAATGTCTTTCTTAAACTGTCGTATGAATTAGAGTTTTTGCTCATCAGTGCTTTTAAAGTCCGTTTGTTCTTGCAGTAATTGTGTGTGTTGGTTAATGTGTTTAAGCTTGTTTAGTTGTTCATCAGGTGATTGTGAAAGCTGAAAAATCCCCCAAATAATCCATCAGGTCAGGGGTTGTAGATAATAAACTATGTCAGCTGAGTCTCTGATGGCTTTTTTTATCATTTTAGATTAAAAAAAACTGAACCTTTCCTACTAAAAAACTGATTTCACTCTGACTGCAGAGGGTCGGTACGCTGAAACGGCTGCAGTGATGGATGAAGACCCTTAAAACACCCAAAGCGTTGAGAAGAGATATCCCACACTCAGCACAATGGTGACAGCACTGACGCTCATCTCCATCACTTACTTTATGAATGACCACAGTGCAGATTAGCTTGTTTATGAGCTGCATCTTCCTCTCAGTGAAAGCAGATGCCGGTTTTGAGTCACTTTACTGCCAAAATCAAGGAGGGCTTCTATGGTTTGGTGTCCAAGACGGAGAAGCCCTTCAGGATTCAGGTAGCAAAAGGACTCTGTTAGCCTGCAGGCGGAGCAGGAAGCCTGACCGGGCTGACATCTCGTCTTACCTGCCTCTCCACCTGGGCGCTCTCTCAGTGAGTTTGTATGAAAGTGAATGGAGCTGGAGCTGACGGTGCTGTCCGTGGTGCTGAACCTCTGTGATGTAGTTTATGCTTGTGCATTTGTGTTTAAATCCTTTCATATGTGCTTTTTAAGTCAGTATATCAGTGAATTTCAGTGCATCATCATGATTTTTTCCTTCTTTGTTGAGGATAACAGTATTATTTTACACATAAACTCTTGTTCTTTACCCAGAATGGCGAGCACAGTGTTGTCCTTCAGCACCTCCATGGAGCCCGAGCACACGAAGTAGATGGCCTGGAGGGCGTCGCCCTGACGGATGAGGAACTCCCCAGGGGCGGAGAAGGAGGTTTTAATGATGAGGGAGAGGGAGCGCAGGCACCCCCTGCTGGCTGACTCGAAAAGCGGCAGCTCCAGCAGCTCTTTGTTCAGGTGCATGGCGATGTCGGCCCTCAGCTCATCCGGGAAGTCCTTCAGCAGCTGTGGAGGGAACGAAAAAAGGCAAAATGAACCTCAACATGGCAACAAAGGTACACAAAAGCCAGTTTGATTTGTGTGGATGCAAACGACGGATGAGTCCCTCTCTGTCTCTTAGCTTCAGCCCTCATGTGAGTGTGACTGTGTGGGAAGTTGGAGGAAACAAAATAAAACCTTTCACCTTCCCACATGCTCAAAACAAACTAATACATGCATGAGCAGCAAGAATGCAGTGTTATTCTGTACATTCACACAAATGCAACAAATTTTAATGAACTTTACCATTTTTAACGTGTGTGTGAGCAGCAAAGACATCTTTTTACGGGGGAGAGTTGAGGGTTAACGTCTGTCCACCATCTTTAAACAGGGTTATCTAGATTTGAAGCTGTGCTGAAACACGTCTGAGGTCTTTACTCCATGAAATTCAGGTTGCTGCCTCAGCGTGATAGGAACCAAAAACAAAACCCAAATCCTCTCAGTGACTTCGAGCTGCTTCTGCAGCTGAATGGGGGGCAAGTAACCAGATTTACACTTTTAATTTTAGAGGGAAAGTTAATCCCATTGTGACTGACAAGGTCAATCCAAACAACAGCTCATATACCCATTAAATTTCTTAATTATAAAGTCTTTTTTTTTTTTTATAGAATAAAATCTAGAGTTACATTACACTGATGCTTCAGGAAGTGATTAGCCTAGCTTAGCACAAAGCCCGGAGGCTCCGTCCTGCTTCACATTAATGCAGTCCCATGTGTTTACTTTGTGTTTTGGCAAAGGCTTTTCATTAGTTAATGTATCTTCATCAGTCATCAGTCATCCTCGATGCACTGAGCCCCTCCTACCTCGCTGACGTCGATGCCGTTGTTGACGGACCAGGTCGTCTGGAAGCACTCCATCATGCGTTGCTCCAGGGCTTTTGGCAGACGGTGCACTCGGATGAAGTCCTTCAGGTCCTTGGTGCGGGTGTGGTAGAGGGAGCGGCGGGAGTACATCCTCTGGATGATGGCGGTCACGTTACCAAACACCACAGCATGCATCAGTGCTGCAGAGGAGACAGACGAAGAGACAGAAACACCAGAAAAGCTCCTTTTAATATCACAGAACTGCTATAACTGTTTCTTTACATACTGTGCAATGACGGGTTGTGTTTTGCTGTCGATAAAAAACAGCTTTATTGTCTAAATAACTGGCAGCAAAAGACAAATATACCTGCAGCTGATTAGTAAAACCTCAGGTGTTAGGCCTTGCTTGGATTATTGATATAATTTGTCCAAAACTCAGTTTAAAGACGTTCTCCATCGGCGTCAAAGTTACTAAGAAAATGTTGAAGGCCAGTAGTTTCTTAAGTTTTCTGAAAGACTTTCACAACTTTCACAAACCTCGATAACATTGTGGATTTTTATTTTCCACTAAAGAAAAAACAGATCATGCCTGCAGTGGAGCTTGGTCCTCACCTCCGATCAGCATGGTGCAGATGGAGAAGATCTTCTCAGAGTCGGTGTTGGCTGAAACGTTGCCGAATCCCACGCTGGTCAGACTGCTCAGAGCGAAGTACAGTGACGTCACGTAGGAGCTCCTGACAGATGGGCCGCCGCTCAGCGTCGTCCCCGAGCCGTTCGGCGTCCTCGCTCTCGACCTGCTGCCGTTCCACTGGCCCGAACCCAGAAAGCCCTCCCCGTTCAGAGGCTCCAACCCTGACACGTTCCACTGGCTGTAGTTGGTCAGTCCGGCTGTCATGGTGCCCTGAGGCGAGTCAGAGGCTCCCAACATGGAGGTCAGCGGGGCCAGGAAGTACGGCGTCCCCAAGCGTTTGGCCAGTTCATGGAGCCAGCCTGGTGAAGGGGGGGTCCAGAGGAGTTTGTAAGTTGAATTAAAAATGCACTCATGCTTTTTAGATTAATATTTAAAGAGGATGGCAGAGCAGAGATTTTATCTAAGTGATAGTTTGCATTCTAACTAGATTTTCTGATTAACTCACTGCAGTCACTCACGCTGCAGATTATTTATCTGCTTTTTCAATTTGTCCTCTTGTCTGTGTTTTTTGCTCTTTAAGTAACTATTTTCCTTAAAGCTATTTTCTCTGTTTACTCTGTACACCAGCTCAGACCCATCACACTGCACAGTGGACATTAAATGTTTATCTGCTGGTGTCAGCCAATTAAGCAGCACTGTGAACTTTATGTGAACTTTAACGACCCAATAAATGCCAAGATGTGATATCCAGGCTCGCTCTCTGAGGCGGGACGGACAAAAAATGATGTGAAGTAACAAAGAATTTCAACTTTTGAACATTAGTTTGTACAAAAATGCCTCATTTTAAAGTTGGTGTGATATTAACTTAATTTGTTATATTAAAAAAAAGTCATTTTCCAGAATTCACTTCATCAGAACACAGAAGAACATTTTGTTCATTACGAACGTCCAGATTTGATGAAATATTCTCCAGAGTGACACAAAAAGAGAAGATTAGAATAATTAAAGTTGGTATCCAGAAGATGCAGATGATGATTTTTAATCAGTTCAGTGAGACACTGACCTCCCATCCACTGCAACCGAAGAGTTCAACTTCAGCACATTCATGCTCCCCAGATAGGAAACCCCCTTTAATTACTGACACTTAATTTCTTTCATCCAGCGCCACCTTCAGGACAATTAATTGACTCACATGCTGTGTGAACAATATTTCCTCTCTGGATTTACATTCAAAAACAGAGAAGCTGTCTGCTGTTTGTCATTTTTCTTTGCTGCTTTAATGAATTTTCTTCTAAGGAATAAAAACACTGGAGCTGATGTGTAATAATATAAAAATAACAAACACATTTTTTAAGCTGAATAAGAAAAATCCCTTTAAAAGCCTCTCGTTCACTCATGCACACTCACTCATTTATTAACCAAGAACGGTGGAGCTCTGCTCTGCTCAGCCGAAGTAATTTAGGCTTCACTGATGAGCTCAATTACCAATCCGGTGCTTAATAGATGACTCGCTCCTCCACCTGAGCCACAGCCCCCCAGTGTGCATCTCTGCATCACCAGAGGCCTTTTTTTTTGTATATTTTCCGCCTTTTTTACCCATAATTCTTGCTCTCTTCCTGTCTCATTCAATGCCGCTGATCTTAAACACTTAAAACAGGCTAACTGCCACCATCACACACACCTCACACCACTGCTGTTGTTTGGCACCAGCGAGCACAGTGGGAGGGGAGAGAGATCACCATAATTAGAAGTGTTTTCTCAGTAGAAGGACGCACACACACCACACACACACCACACACACCACACGCTGAGGGAAGTGTTCACAAAGAACGAGCTGCAGCATGAACGGTGCATCACTTGCGGCTGCTTTCTGCCCCGTCTGAAGCCGCTGCACTAATGACACCGAACACAGCTGCAGACTTTTGAAGGGTTTTGCATCAAAATGCAGTTTGCAGCTGTTTTGAGTCTCACTGTTAAAGCTGTAAGTTGGTGTTTTAATATGAATCATGGGGACGTTTTTGTCAGTGTTTGTATTTTGTGGCCGTGACACCCATTAAAACTGAGCCTTAGTCACTCCAACTCTCTGAGGCTCTGTAGGTTTTAATCTGAGTGCGTCTATAAGAGCCGCTGTTTGCAGTTTGGACTTTTTTTGCAATAAGGCTCATTTGCATAGAAAGGAGGTAATTTGAACTGAGTATATGCGACCGACCTCATTTAAATACATGCAAATAGCAGCAGAGTGCCCAGACGCCTGGCAGCACAGTCACAGGTTCATTTCACATCTTGTGGACGCTCTGTGAATTATACTCACTTTATGTCCTGTGTTTGAGTTTAGTGACTAGAAAAGCAGCACAGTCTTTGTGAATTTGCCCTCAAATGCAAACAGGCTCATTTTGTTCTTCATCTTTGGTGTTTAAACACGTAATGTTTCAGAATTGTTGCATTTAAATTCCCAGAGGTCACCTGTCATTTGTACCTTCAGGCTACATCTCTGCTAATAAATGATGAATGCTGATAAAGTGACATTTGTAATCACTTTTAAAGGTCTCAGGGGACTAAATCCTGATGACATTATTGATCTCCTGAAAACCTGACTGGCTCCATCACCAGGTGGGAATTTGCTCAGTACTTTGGTTCAAAACCACATTTCTGCAAACTAACATTTATTTTCAGTCTGAGTTTGTTTTGTACCTTTAGCAAATGCTATGCTAACAGAATTTTATCATTTTCACTGTAACATTTGGCTCAAACCTGGAAATCATGTTTACTGACACAATCTTATTTATTTTACAAACCTATATCCCAGGAGGCGGGGCTATTGCTTTCAATCTCACTGCGTCCAATGAAATACCAGACGCAGGCCATCCAGTGGGCGAGCAGGGCGAAAGTGGACATGAGCAGGGTGAGCACCACGGCGCTGTACTGGGAGTAACGGTCCAGCTTCTGCAGGAGGCGCAGGAGGCGGAGGAGACGCACCGTCTTCAGCAGGTGAACCCCGAAGTTCTGGGAGAGAGAGAGAGGAGTCGTAGATGAGAGGTGTAAACACATCGACACGAGATGTAAAAGCGAAGCTTACTGGGATTAGTTACTCCTGAACAGGTGTGTCAGACTGTTTTCTGTTGCATAAATTAAAACAGCTAGTTTCCCGTGTGGAGCTAAGGGAGGTTTGTAATTAGAAATTACCGAAGCAGGCTGAGAATTTAAATCAGCTCCTGGAGAACGAGCCTCCCAAACTCATCTCACCATGCAGAGCAACAGTCAGAGGTGTCATCCTTGATCTTCACAGGGCTTTAAAATACAAAACACCAGTGTAGCTTTAACCAGAGGAGTCACTGCCATTATCATCCTCTGCTAGAAAAACTCCTGAGGTCCTGAAGAAAAAATGACCTCATCCAACATCTTCTGCTCCTTATCGATTTCACGTTTTATCTGTGTAGAAGCTGTGGATGCAATTCCCTGTTCATCTCCCAGGAAGAGGTCTGTTAATTGGAAAAGTTCTGGCTGCAGTTCAGCTTATGATGAACTACATCTCCCAGATTTCTCTCTCTTGATCAACATTTTCCAACATCATGTTTGAGAGACGCCAAAATGGCTGCAGACCTGTTTTCACTGGGTCAACAACTGGATGAGTTAACTGCATAATGATGCAGATAAATTCATTTTAAAATTGAAAGAAAGAAAATAAATGACAGCATCAACGTTGTATTGATGACTTAAGAAAGCTTCAGTGGATTTTATGGTTGAATGAGGTGATATTTTACTCCACAGGAGCTTCAGTTACCATCTCAGTTACTATTACTGCTGACATGTAAAGTGAGCATTTTAACAAAAGAATGATTCTTTTCTTGTTTCGTTTGAGGGATTTTTTAAGCCTGAACAGGTGGATGTGTTTGAAAATTCATCAGAAAAAAGAAGAAAGTAGAAATATGTAAGGAAAGAATATCACATCTTGGTTTTAAGGAGATGTTTTTCTTTGTTCTTGTTACATTTAAATCATCTCGTGACCCTTCAGATTCCTCTGCTGTGCAGCAGAGTAATCGAGTACTTATCACACTGAGTCTGTTCAGCAGATATCAGGTTCTGCGTTCAGCATCAGCCGGTCAATTTACTCGCCTCCGCCTGTAATTTGTCGTCCGTGAAGCCATTGATCAGCTTAATGAACAGTTACCTAATAATGAGTTTCTTGTTGAATCTCAGATTCTCAGTTTTCCATCCTGGAAAAAAAAACTCCGCAGGAAAAAGGAAGAGCAGGAGGGGCGGGATTTTAGGAAATATGATTCAAAAAGTGTTACATCATCGTTAGTGGCTTTTTCAGAGAGAAAAGTGATTTTAGCACTTTGTGTTCTTTGCAGAAGAGGTTGTGTGTGTGTGTGTGAGTGTGTGTGTGTGTGTGCACACACTCCCGATGGTCATTAATGAAGCTGCAGAAGACTTTTGACAAAAATACCCAGAAGGCTTCATCACACATTTACATAAACACACAGAATTCCACATTAAGACCAAAAAAATCCAAACAAAGTCAGAAATATACAATTTATTAGCACTTTTCAAACACTCACATTGAAAAACAACACAAACCTTCACTGTGTGGCTGTATGTAGTGTGTGTTAGTGTGTGTGTGTGAGACCCACCACGCTGATATTGAAGGCGTAGAGCAGGTCGAAGGGCAGGGCAGCGATCAGATCCACAAACAGCCAGGATGTGACGTAGTGGATGCAGATGGAGCGAGGGTCGTACACCACCTGACCGGACGTGCTCACGTAGGTGGTTCGGAAGTTCAGCACGATGTCTGACACACACACACAACGTGCAAGTTAACACACAAAAATTGTACGGAAACACTAAACTACATCAGCAGAGGAGGCTTTGGTGCTGTCAAACTGATGGTGCAACTCTTCAAATTTAGTTATTTTGTCACCAACATGCATCTTAGATGAGTTTTTCCTGCAAAGGTGGTTTAAAGTTCATCTTAAATCCACCTTACAGACGTGAGAATTGTCTTGGTCCTCTTATCTAACATCTCCTAACTCTCCTCTCCAACTATTTCTTTAAAGGATTTGCATCACTGCCTGGTGTCATAACAGCCCTTTCTGTCTCGTTAGCCCCATTAAGGTGCATAATGTTGCATAAGAGTATTGCATGTTTGTTTTGTGTGTAAAAGTGACAAAGAAACTGTTAACAGAGTTTTTATTTTCTCTCTAAGAGTCGCTGCTGTCAGACTGAACTACAGAAACACATGCAAACTTTCTGATGTAACATCCAGGTTGTGAAAGCGTTTCCTTTAACGAGCTTTCCTCAGGTGGGATTAGTGGATTTGCTTGGCAGAGAGGAAACAGCATGATGAGATACGACACGGACTCAATAAGCAAACAGCTCGTCCAATTAGGAGAGAAGAAGAAGAAGAGGCCGTTTCACAGCTGCTTGACTGGACTGTGCCTCTTAAACTGAAGGGAGGGAGTGGAAAAATATATAAATCCACAGAAACCCAGAGATGTGACCTTTGGGGTTTTAATATTCTATAATTTTCAGATTGTCAGTGATATAAACGAAAGGTAATCAGGCCTTTTTCCGTTCAGGCTGTGAAATGACCTTCTTTAAAAACTCACTTTGTTAGATTTACTTCCTATAAATTTATACTGTATGTGTGTTATAATGTTGTCCATTTTTATGTTTTCTATATCTTTTTGTGTTCTTATTGTCACCAAAGCATCAAACAAATCATTCAAACATGTGAGCGCAGCCTCACCGATGATGAAAAGGATCTCCACCAGGATGTCGCTGACACTCGGAGGGTTTCGAGCCGCCGAGCCGCCGTCCTCTCTGTTCTCCACGGCGGTGAAGCAGACGTTATAGGGGACGGTGATGGCCACGTAGAAGGTGGCCAACAAGATCAGCCAGTCCCAGCCAGCCTTGAACGCACCGTAGTGGAGGAGGATGAAACGGGACTTCTGGATGTCGGCCACCTTGTACTCAGGTACCGGGTTTGCATTGGCTCCAAGGACTCGCTTGAAATGATGAACAGAAAGCACATAGAAGGACAAATAATGAGGGAATATTAAACATATGAGGGTCAGATATTTTTTGTAGAAACTCATCAATACTTATTAATCAATGTAAACAGTGATGTGCTGCGTTTATATGGTGTTTTTCTGCTCTGTTGACCTTCAAAGTGCTTTAAACTGCATGTCAACATTCACATTCATACACTCATATAAACTGTATACCATTTAAAAAGAGCCAACCTGGCCATCAGAAACACACACACACACACACACACTCCATCAGGAGCAGTTTGGGGTTCAGTTTCCTGCCAAATGGTAAAAATGAACCTGCAGATTAGAGAGCAGGTGATCAAACCAGCGACCTCCTGACAGGTGGACGACCTGCACAGACGGAGCTTTATATCTTTAAAACATCTCCACCAGCCAACATTAATATTTCATAATCATTAGAGCTGCAGCTGCATGTAGTGTGCTGTTATTCAATACATCAGCTGAAACATATTGTGTAATGTTGCATAATACGAATTACAGACGTGTCTGTTAGCAGAGCGGACAGTAATTCATCATTTACTGTAAAGATATAAAGGTTTCAGAGGCTTTAAGGCACAATGACGCTCCACGCTGGTGCACAGCTCACATGCAGAGAGTAATGACAGAGTGAAAATGTGCCTGATGGTTTAACTGAGCATCAAGAAAACAGCTGATGCAACAGGATGAAACATTCTCACCAGGATATCTGATCAGCTCCACAATGAGCTCATGAGTTATAAAAGCTTTTATGCAAAGTTCTCACCTCCGAGCTCCTGAGTCATTAAGATCACACTGAAAGGACAGTTTTTTCACACTCTGTCTCATCGCTGTGGCCTCCATTTACACGTTTTCATCTTAATATTTTAAAAAAGTCATGCGAATCAAGCTGCGTTATAAACACCGGACAAGTAAATTGGCCCTTTTTTTTGTTGCAAATGCAAGCCTGTAATATTAATAATTTGCTCTGTTTAATCCTCCCCTTCAACCATTAATTCAATTCATGACTGAAAATCTTAAGCTTTAATTATGACTGCTATATTTAATAAACCCCAGGAGTGTGAAAGTGTTGGAAAGAACAAATTATACTTTCATACTTCTGCCTAAAATGTAATGTGACTGAGGATTTGGCCAGAAAAAAAAGTCTTCGGGTGATTACGACCAAAGATTCATTGTCTAAAGAGCATGAATGCACTCTTTGCACTGTTGTTGGTTAAATTTTAAAGTGGACATTTTGTCCTGATGGTGGCACTTAAACAAACTGTCATTCCAGTTATTTTAAGCTTAAAAAAACAGTAAAACAAAAGATGCCAGCTGAATATTTTGGTAAAAGTAAAATGTAAACAAGGCAAACGGCCTGTATTCAGCTTCAAGGCGCCTTAAACTAACATGGCCGCCACAGCCGTCTGCAGCATCATGTCGTCCCGTCTGATTGGCCCGTCGTGCGACAGTCTGGATCTGATGCTCGTCTGATTCAGCTCGCCTCGGGCGAAGCTCAGTCAGCTCCCAGAAGCCATTGCAGCAGGAGACTTTGGGGTGGAGTGACTGGACCTGAGCGCTCCTCAGGACACAGTTTCTGTCTGAGTGAAGAGGACAACAGCCCCAAACACACATCCAGGCTACGAGAGGACGGTCTGACCAGAAGGAAGAGTGATGCTGCATCAGCCGATCTGACGGAAACCGAGTCTGACTGAAGGGATTTACGATGATTTGGACCTCAGAGTTTTTAAAAACCAGCCAACAAGAGCTCAGCATGACGACTGTGAGCTGGTTGAGAGGATGCAAACAAAGTGCACAGCTGCTTTATTGATTAACGTACGATTTTATGATTCATAGTTTATAATTTTGATGTGCTTTTTGTCACTAAATGAGAAGATGCATTAAAAACTTTTGAATGGAAGTGATAGAAAATCTTTCCGAGGCCATGAAGGCACCACAGACAGCATCTCTTACGTTGTTGATCTTCAGCTTGCTCTTGGTTTTGCCTTGTTTCTGCAGGTGTCCTGACAGCTGGTAGAGGACGGCTCGACTGCGGCGGCGCTCCGTGTTGAAGCCCGGAGGTCGGCTGATCTGGTGGATCTCCAGTCCCGTTTCCTCATCTGAAGACACAAAATCAGAGGTGTGTGCATGACTCTGTCAGAGTAAATGAGCTGTAAATGAGCGGCATGTGTAACCACGCCCACATTTAGTGATGTCACAGCAGGTGTTTCACCTTTATTAACAAACAGAATTTACTGTTTTACTGTTTGTTGAATGTTGCAAAGCCTTTAATGACCTGTTTTGTCTCTGGAAAGGTGATTAATATCATTTCAGTGGAGGAAAACTGAATGGAAGAGTCCACATCTGTGAGATCTGCTGTGCAGGACGCTGTCAGTTATTAATTACTCGCCCTTTCTGAAATGTAAGTACACTTTAAAAAAAGGTGAAAACAGGTTATTTACTGGGTGTTTGCTCTCACACTCTCTCTGTGAAGTCACCAGTCATGTCTGCTGATAGATTTGTCGACTGCAAAGCTTTTATTGGGTCATTTCCTGTGAATTATGGCGGACTTGAACAAAGCTGCACGTTCTCTTTCTGTTCCTCACCGGCGTCAGATTCATTGCCGTGGTCCAGGTCCTTATTTTCTGTGATGTCTTTATGTGAGACCAGGAACAAAACCACCTCGCTCTTCTCGTTCTTTATGGGCACGATGTCCAGCAGACACCAGAACCTACAGCCTGTCGACAAGAAAAGATTTGATATTTCAGCCTGAAGAGAAATTACACAAACTAAAAACATCAGACTTGACCTGAAGATATTTTGTATTTATTGAATAAAAGCCACAGAGTCTCACCACTTTTCTTGTACAGAATGATCTCAGTCTTGAACTCTCGCCGTTCATCAAGAGCTTTCTGCATCTGAGAGGTCAGCCGGTCGCTGGTCTCACTGCCGTACAGGAAGTGACACATGCAGCTCTTCTGCATCAGCTCGCCGCGGGCGAAGCCGGTCAGCTCGCAGAAGCCGTCGGAGCAGTAGACGATGGGGTAGAGTGACTGGACCTGAGCGTTCCCCAGGACAAAGTTACTGTCTGAGAGGAGGGACAAAGAGACAAAGGACATTAATGTCAAATCGAGCGTAATGAGGTTTGTTTTAAACGCAGCTTTTGTCCTGCAACATCGAATCCATGTTGCTCTTAAAATGAAGCTTTGCAGTTCAAGTCAAAAAGTAAAAATCTCTTTGTAATCTTTGGTCACAGGAGCAGAATTTGCACCTGTCCTTTTCTCCCCTCTCACTTTTACAGTGTCCGGTTAAAATGGTTAATATACTTGTTAAATATCAGCCGTTTTCAGAGAACTTTTTTGCCACAAAACAAATATTTTGGCCTGAGACGATTCCTTCAGTTCATCCGGTGAGCTTGTCTTTGTCTCATTTTATTTGTTGATGTGTCAAAGCAAAACTGCGACGTGCTGCATAATGTTGGCAAACATAAGTCTGTCGGTTTACGCGATGATTCATGTCCGACGCTGACAGGACGTTTAATATGACGGGAACATGTTGATGGAGGAAGTTGTGGTGAACATCAGTCAAAGCAGCTTGTCATCAGTCGCCAAGCTGCTGATGAGGTTTGTGTTATTGATGAGCAGAGTGAAGCTGCAGGCGAGTCAAACATCTTCATTGTTTTGTTTTTTTTTACATTTAAACTTCATTAAAGTGTGCTTAGGCACAAAAACTACCTGGTCAGGGTTTAAAAAAGATCATGTTTGGGCTTAAAAATGTGGTTTTGTTCACACAAACACAGCTGGAAAATGTCCACAGCTTTTCCAAAGTCACCTGGTTAAATTAGAGTCTCTGCTGCCTAATGTTCATCTTGTCCAGGTGCAGCGCCCCCTTCAGGCTCCTCGTGAGGAAAGCCAGCTCAAAAAGCCTGTATTTAACGTACAATGCCAACATTTCTGGTCTAGTGGAGCAGTGGGTGGAGTTAGAGGTGGAGACTGCACAGATTAGTACAAACTGCATGAAGGAAAAGGTTTAAAGTCATATTTAAGTTCATGCAGAGATTTTCTAAATCTACTAAATATGCAAATTTAAATAGAAGAGGAGGGTGTAAGAGGCTGTATGTATGTAAATGTATATAAATGCTGGTAACAGCATTCATGTTTTTAAAAAAAGAGCTTTATCGCTGCAGGTTGACTTTATTTTTTTACCATTACAGCTCCAGTGAGACTTAAACGTACGTTTGGTCCCTCAAAGCTTCGTTCAAGACGTAGTGAACCAACTCAACTCGATGGTGTTTCAGCTGTAAGTTTCGCCTTTAAGGACAGAAAACAGTTTTGTTTCACGTCCGGTCACATGAACACTTCATGCTTTCCTGCAGCTCGGGTCATCAGCTACAGTTTTACTAACATGTCAGATTAATTCAAAGAAAATATCATTAACATTTCATGCACAGCGCTCTTTTTTCCCTCAGAGTTGGTTCCAGCTTTTGTTCGCCGCTGCTCTCTGAGAGGCTTTGGAGTAATTCAGCTCACTTTGATGAGCTTTCCTCAGGGAGAATTTAACATGCCTGCTGCTTTTCAATCCCATTCATCCCATCGTCTCTTCTTCAGCTCTCCCTATTGTTCTTTTCAAATGATCTTGTCTGTTTCTTTGTTCTTCCCATGTGTCTCCAGCAGCTCTCTTTGCTTCAATGCCCTTTACAACAGTTTCATCTCTCCGCTTGTTTTTAATCAGAACTAGTACAATTCTTGGCTATGCAAATAAACTTGACTTCACTTCCCTGCAGAGTCAGAAACTGAACTGTTTCCAACCAACTCGAGCACAAAAAAATTATGATCTTTCTTATAACATCTCAATAAAATTTCAAAAACTTTATTTTTCAACTACATAATCATGTTAAACTGCTATAATTTCCATGCAAACGCTGTTTTCTTTTATTAAAAGCTGATTTGTGAAGTAAAAACTTGGACAAAATTGAGAAATAAAGTAAAAACAGCAAGTATAAATACTTATATATTATAAATAAAACAATAATAGAAAGTATAATTTACATGCATAGATAGTGGAAATAATAAATGAAACATTAAATACGTTATGAAACATGCCTGTAAGCATATGTTTCCCAGCAGAGTCTGTCATCCAAACAGACGCTCTGACAAAAACTTGACAAGACTGAGTTATGGGGACAATATTAAATAATTCATTATGAAACTGAATTAAGTAAAATAGGTGGCTCACACAGCCAAGTAATTCATTCCACTGAGATCATTAAAGTTCATACATAAATGAATCTGGAAGAGCGAGCGCTCACTTTGAAGAATGGCAGCGATATAGGACGAGAGAGCCGAGTAAATGATGGTGTGAGAGTGACAGACGGAGCGGGAGACGAATGAATGGAGACGCTCAGAAAGGGAGGTTGCATGAAGATGAACCGGGCACAATGGAGTTTAATAATTCATGCATTAATAAAGCATGTCCGATGTAAATGCTCTTGCCAGACCTCATCGAAGCACCGCTCAGCCACGGAGTACAAACGGCCTCTGAGTGCAGGAGGCTTATGGGAAGTCACACATTTCCTCTGAGCAGCATGTTATGAATCACAGTAATACAGCTGACAAAATGATTTCCCATTTAAATGCATCCATACGTCCAGACGGCCGTTCTAAGTCTGACTGGATTTCCTGGAAGTAGCAGTGATCTCATTGGTCGAAGCAGCAGATGGGATTTCATGGCAAAAGAGAATTTAAAAAAATACAGTATTAAAGCAACAATAAATAATTAATTCTTCTATTTCTTAAACAAATAAATGTTTAAAGAACTCCATGTTTTCACTTTCTTGCTGAGTTACACAAAGAAATGAAAGAAACTCTCACACTGATTCCTTAAATATGAGGCCAAAGAGACGACGCTAGCAACTTAAATGCACAATATTAGATGTCTGCCACTAGAGGTCGCTCTGTCAAAACCATGAATGCAGAAGATGCAGTTTTGTGATGTTGTGAAGTAACGTGGGATCATGGGATTTGTTTCAGAAATGAGGTTTATGACTTAATCAGCTCACTAATAAATGAACCTGATTCACCTTTCAGTCTCATTGATTTGCTTGAACTTTGGATGTTATTGAAAAAAACCTTATTGATCGACTTCAAGCTAACAAGCTAACAATTTTCTCCAACAAAAAGGCTCTTTTTAAGTATTTTTTTAACAGTAAAATTACAGTTTAGGTCAGAATGTCAGAATCAAAGCTTTTTGTTGCAGAAACAACAGACTTCAACAAGTGTGAGCTGATTTTAGATTCACAGAAACGACAACAGGGTCGTCTCCTAGTTTCACCGCGTGTGTGTGTGTGTTGCATAAATGTAGAAAATGGCAGTGATGGCGTCGGATTGTTGGAGGGGCTCTGTGAGGCAGCAGAGGAGGGAAGCTGTCCACGGTTTTGAACATATGAACGATGCAGCTGGCGATTTGAAGAGTGTGACAGAATATAACAGGATTTGCTGAATCACTTCTCCCAGAAAAAACAACAAAAAAAAAAACAAGCCTCTACTTTTTTTTGAGATGATTAACTGGTAGAATGCAGGAATACATTAATATCTGAGAGAAATCTGCACATTGCACATAAAAAACAAGGGGAGTGTTTCCGTGAGGCTTTCAGGAAAATGTGAAAAACAGAAAACAAGCAGTTTCTTGTGTGTCGCTGCTCGAACAGCCTCTGCTCTTCTGTGTTTCCTTTCCTCAGTGTTTCTCCTCCAGGGATTTCCTCCCATATATTCTGGACGCTGTGCTGAATGAGGTTCAGGTCAGCTGATCTCCACCAATATGGAAAATGCATTTCTTTATGGTCCTGGCTGTCGCATGCAGGGGTTTTCATGTTGAAACATATACTGTTTCATTTTACGACTCAGCCCGACGTTGTGCTCTGTGAAAGCTGATTTCCCTTCAGGAAGTGGCTCTCTGTGTTTTTTTTGGTTTGTTTTGTTTTTTACACTAACTAATCTGAGGTAAGTAATGCATCTGTTTGCAGTTTGCAAATGACAGAAAGGCTGCAGTAGCAGCTTTTAGCAGTTAACCTAAAGGTTTTCTTGCAAAAAAGCAAAGTTTTCATTGAGCATTTCTCATCAAAACACATTGTGTGCGACCTCGAGGCCCTGAAGAACAAAATAAAGCATTTGCAAATACAGTATTTTGATAATTGTTTTGTCCCTTTCACTAGCTAGCAGTCTCCTTCTTTCTTGCTGATGCATTTCTATGTTTCTCAATGAGTAACGCCACCAACTGTCAGTTAATGGAATTGCACGACGCTTCATTAGATAATGAATCTAATCAGTTGTGAGTGTGTGCATCCTCTTAGTCTATTTGTGCACGATAAACAAACAAACCATCGCTCACAAACCGGGTGCACAGGATTGACACGTGGGTGCAGAGACTGATTGATTTGGGTGCTGATCAGACTGAGAAGGTTACAGCAGACGGACTTGTAAAAGTTCCTCTGTGATTCAAGCAGGGATGACTGGACAGCAAGGTTGGTCGCCAAGTGCACAGACGGAGATGCTGTCAACGTCAGTGTGCACCGGCAGTTTGAAAGCACATCCCGAAGGTCTCAGGAGGAAAAGCTGATCACTGAGAGGATGTGAAGATAAACTCATGTTTGCTTGATGTTGAGGGGAATGAGACACCTGCTGATGCTGAAGACTGAAAATTTACTGAGGAGTTTATATGACTCCCCCCAAACTTGTGATCCTTTTTTCACCTTTTTAATCTCTCTACTTCAGGAAATGCAAGACCTCCACTTCTCTGTCAACACAATGATGTGCAACGTTCTTCAAAAAAAACCCAAGGCCACCTTGCAACTTGACATAAACTCCAGCAGAAGAGAATCCATTCAGTTTCTGAAATCTCAGCTGCAAGCTCGTAAACAACGGCGGTGCTGAAGAGGTTAAAGTTCATGACGCAATAGAGAGAGTTTTATCAAAACTGAGCAACATTTCTTCATTAACAGGAGAGCAAATGAATTTAACAAACAGGACATTCATCCAATCACCCTCCAACCTCTTTCTAAATGACCCGCCCCTTAGAAACTCTGTCTATAGGCTGTTTCCCAGATGCACATGTGAAATAAATCCCGTGAATATGTGAAACTTTCCATCTGGCGCGTCAGGTTGGTGCAGTTTCAGACAGCAGGGAAACATCTGCCTGTGTCTTTTCTCTGTGACTTGAATAGTGAACATTGTGCAGGCAGTCTGGGTTTAATTTTCTCTCACACTGAGACAGGATTTCACATCTTAACACGCCGAAGCCAGCACAGATCTCATGTGTCACATCCTCGAGTCTCAGCTCTGATGCACACTAACATGTCAAACATGACCACAGAGACGTTTGACCTTAAGCCAGCTACGACCCCGTGAATGGAGACGACTTATCATGAGCTTAACCAGAGACTGGAAGTGGCATCTTCATCATCTACCGTGCAGGAAGCTGAAAGGTCAGTCAACACGGGAGAGACAGAGGAGGACAGACAGGAAGATTGTGTGTATTATGAACACATTATGTATGAGGTGACCAGACACCATCTGCAGTTTGTCTTCTCCTGACTGTTTATTAGAATTATTCAAATATATAATTACAACAGCATGATTACAGAGCTGAGCATGTTCAGAGGATCATCTCAGATCAAATCATGCATGCAGCGATCACTCAGGTTTGTGTGCAGGTGTGGAAGTATCAGTCCATTTGCAAATGCAATTAAGTCTTTGTCCTCTAGGGGTTTTGTTCAGATCGACAGGTCAGCTGATCGTTCACCATAACGTTATGTTAAAAACTGAGTCTCTTTAAACTTTTCTCACTGATGCATTTTTGTTTCTTGCTTTTTGCAGGATGACTTAGATAAAAATCTGTGTGAGAAGTTGCATTATCGCTGCAGCGCCTGAACTGTTGAGCCCTTTATCATCAATGAGCAGTGCTGCACTTCAGCTATCATTTAAAACACTGTGAGTGCAGCACTAAGAGCCTCTAAAGGGTCTGAATCACATCTTTGCACCTGGTTGAGTGATGTGTTCTGCGTCTGCATTGTGTGCATGCTTTTGTTCATTCCAGCCGTCGGCCTCTCACTCGCATGAACGTTTCCCCCCAAAAGACTCGATCTGGTTTCACAGAAACACTTCCTGCGCTCAATCTTCCTCCTTATTCTCCGGCCTCACGCCGCATTTCTATTTTCCTCTGTTGTATTCATTTTCTGCACGCTCCCCAGGCACAAGGCAGGCCTGTCACATCCGCACAACAATGCAGGTGTAATAACGTGCGAGCTGAACTACACAACCGCTCAGCCCCCGAACAGCTCCAGGACTCCCATAAGCCCCGGTGCTGATAACACTGATAGCGACAGGCCGCCACAATGCATTCACCACCACGAGAAACACACACACGCACACACACTGACACACACATGCATGTTTGCTCACAGCACATTTTAAGGACACTGCATTGACTTCGCTGGAGGTTTAATTGGACCATAACTGATAGAAAACTAATCAGAGTTTCACGATACTGTTACTGAAACTGTGCACACATTATGTGTTTTACAGCTTGTAATGCTTCAGGAGCTTCTCTGAGGTTTGATTTCTGTACAAAATATCCCAGATTAAAGTAAATAAATCATGCAAAACTGCAGGAAAACAGATTTGTCAGATTGAACTGAAAGATTATAGTTTTTAACAACTTGTCAAATGAATATTGCAGCTGTTTGTATGCAAATACGTAAAAATAAATATCTTTCTCTCCTTAAATGTCGGCTCACCAAGAACTGACACAGCCCATTAAAACCAAATGACCAAATGAAATACGTTTTAAAAGACATTTTAAAAGCACTTTTCTGATCTTTTACTGCCCAAAACACAGCTCAGCACTCACACACACACACATTCACACACCAATGAAACAGCCATGAAACAATATGAGCTTCTGTAATTTCATAAGGACTCTTAAATGTGAGGATTGGAGGAGTCGGGGATCAATCTGCTGACTTTTTGATGAGAAGACAAATTGCTGCAAACTTCTGAGCCAAAGTCGCCATTTAATGTTCTTCAACAGGCCAAGTTTGTGAAACATGTGAAGGAAGTGCAAGTTTTGGTCCTGTTCATTCAGGAAAACTGAATTTCTTTATAGTCCTCAGTCTGATCCATCACTTCAAATCCATTTAACTCTTATTGCAATGTAATGATGCACTTTTTTAATCTATCATTTGTTCACAATATCTCATCAAATAACAACATTAGGAGAAAAAAGACTTAAAATGTGATGTTATGTGTTCAGTGCCAAAGAAAAGAGACAGTCGGCTGACAAACGGAGATGAACAGTGGCAGTTAAACACATGCAGGATTTTCTGATTAAACCCACGCGTTTCTTAAACTTTTACAGGGAAAAAAATCATTCTGCATTCTGAAACCCACAGCTTTTATCCAGAATCCTGACAAAAACACAAAATCAGTCACTCTGAAGTCTCTTTCTGTCACTTTCACAGATTTTTGTCTTGAAAAAGAATGAAGATTTTTTTCAAACTCTGTCAAAAATAGTGTGTGACCTCCAGTGCATTTAATATGAGTAAATAAAAGCCAATTAATTTCTTTTTTTTAATGATTCAGAGGAAGTTATCATGCTTTAAAAATTAAAACAGAATGCCATCATTTTGAAACAAACTGCATTACCAATAATAATTTTATAAAGGCCCATGCAAAGCAATCAATTGATAAGAAATAGTCAATAATAATAGAAAAACTTTAATTGTAGTTATGCTAAATATCAGCAATGTGTTGGAGAAGGTAGGAAACTAAGTTTTAAAGTTTCTCTTCCAAGCAAATAAAAGCCAATTTGTCATACTAACATTTGCTGAAAGTTTAAATTTGAGGAATTGCGTTCACTTCAGAAGCACTTAAAGGCAAACAAAAGAAAATGTAAAAGCGTCTGCACTCATCTTTGCTGCAAACACCCAGTTTATAGTTCAACATTTTGAACAATATGCCAGACAGAACAATTAGTCTTCCACAAAGGGAATATGAGTCACCAATTATCACTTAAGGAGGAGAAGAAGAAGAAGTTTTTATTCGTCACATGCAGTTATACACTCAGTCCACGTGAGAGCTTCATCTTCTGGACGCCATCGACGTCTGTTTTTAGTTGCATTAAAATGCCTCCGTTAGTCTTTGTGAGTCTGGACAGTCGAGACCAACAGATGAACTGAAATCTGTGACTGTTCTTGAATGCATCTCCATGTTAACGACTCTATCTGAAGCTTTCTGCTGCAATGTAGGAAAAAAAAAACAGCTAGGCAGTATTCCCAGGAGTCTCCTTGGTTATCATGCTGCATTAATGTTGTATAGCAAAGAGGAAGATCCCAGTTTCAGACCTGGAAATGTTACTCAGCTCAGCCGGTTGTGATGTTTGAGAACTCGCCATCAGCCACAATGGACGCGAATAAAAGCAGCAGAGTTTGGCCACAGCGAGGCTTCAGCCCTGGATGGGTCACACTTTCAGTCACTTTTCATTGGTGTGTTTGTGCCTCAAACACTCCAGACTTTTTGAATATAAACTAAGACTCCTCTCCCTCCCTGCATGCACACTCCTCCTCGACTGCAGCCTCAGATGCTTTTTACAGTAAGAAAGTTATCCGACTGGAGAAGCTCCTAATTAAAATCCCTCTTCTGTGGGAAAGATTGCAGCTATGATTGAAATATTATTTAAAATTTCTCACACGAGGTTGTTCGTGTGGAGGAGGAAGTGCAAGTGATCACATGTTTTCATTCATTTTTTAAACCCTGCAAACATTTAATTCAGAAGAAGAAGAAGAAGAAAGAGAGGAAGAGGGTTATATTTGGAGAAAGTGAAGCATGTGAAGCTTCCCTGAGGAGTTTTGAGTCTCTGAGTCCAGCTGGACACCTGCGACTCGGTCAGAGGCTCTGACAGGAGAACGAACCCACCAAACACGTTTGTGATGTTGATGTTTGACTGGAAAAACCCACGAAAGTTCAGCGAGAACATGCAGACTGCATCAGCTGAGCACGGAGCCGCCACACACTGCCGGCGCTCTGAGCTGATCTGGGTTCAGTGCTTTTCGTCAGGGGCACCTGGGCTCGTCTCCAGCGACCGGTCCACCCTCCACACTGACTGATCTGAGCTGGACTCGAACCAGACACCCTCTGGTTCCCTCACCAGTCTGTACAAACTGAGCCAGAGCCACAACAACAACAATAACTCACAACACAATAAAAACACAGTTTACTTATTCCAAAGTGCGAGACGCAGGCATGTTCAGTCCTGGTTGTGAAACAGGAGACCTGCTCTTCACTCTTCAGGTGATACTTGCTGGAGGGCTCATGGGAGTTTGCCTCTAAATTATGTGTTTTGTGGTCACGTCCTTTGGGGAATCTTTCAGCCGGAGCTGCTGGAGGAGAAGGTGCAGGGGCTGCTGCTCCGAGCCATGTGATCTGTGTGTAACTAATCATTCTCAGCTGAAGGTCAAACACACCTTTGGTGGAAGCTGAGCAGACGAACCTGAGCCTCGAGACTAATTAGACATGCAATTTTTCATGGACAGAATCTGTGGACGCAGCCGAGGATTTAACCGTGTTTCAGATTTTAAACAGAAGTTCCTTGTGTGCTCTTTTGTGTCAGCTTTTTTGCTTAAAGTCAGGTTGGATTATTACGAGTTTGCTGAACAAAACGACTCTTTAAGTCTCAGTTAGAGAATAAAATCTGTGCTTAAACAAAAGAGTCCTGCGTCTGAATGATCTTCTGCCTGTACAGTGGAGCTGCTGTGAAGTGATCAGATTCAGCGAGGAGCAATCTGTTCCACTCGGAGATCAGAGCAGAACCGATGACCACTGACACAGAATGAAAAATTCCAACTGAATTAATGTTATCCCATGATGCTTTGCCTTCAGGCGGCACACTGCAGCCATTAAATACCTACAGATGTCACTGAATATCAACGGATGATTGATTATTCCACAGCAGCCTTTAAACGCAGCACCTTGCAGCAATGATCTTCCATCTTATGGCCTCTTTTTTTTTTACACATATAAAGCCAGTTTCCAGGAAATAGTCAGATCCCTCTCTGAGTCCTTTTGCAGTGTCTTTCGTTCACACGTTCTCTCTGCTGCTCAGACCTCTGTGTTAGTTTGCACCTTCAGGATCGCGTTATGTAACAGTGTTAAGATATTATAACATCAGTTTGCATATTTATTGACGGTATTTTCTGTATATGTTTATGTTGACGACACCCTCTGAGAACTGGGTGTTATAATGATGATTTTAGTTGAAGAAATGTCCACTGGGTGCCACCTTTACTTTATTAACACATCTGTGTTGTCTTTTAGTTGCTGATGTAATAATGTGAAAGGTTTTGTTCAAATAGAGCCGATTTTAAATAAACTGACTGAAACTACCTTTTAATCCACAATACAATGCAAGAAAGGTTGGACTTTTAACAACACAAACCAGACAACTGCTCTGCAATCCCAAAACTTCATGACACAAACTTCAAGTTTTACTGTTTTTCAACTATTTTCTGTCAATGTAGTTAACAATTAGTCTGGGAAACCACTAAGGCTGATAGAATAAGAGCTCTAAGGTGAGTCCGCCTTTGTGTTAAAAGCTCATTTCAGGACGCTCATAGCTAAGATTTGGGAAAAACTGGACACGTTTAAGTGGGCGGAGCCTTCCAGCAGGTTAATCTGACCATGAAAACAGACGAATATGACAGAATCCACAGTAAAGGCTGCAGCGTTTCAATCCAATATAATCACAGTCATTTTTGAATTGACTGACAGTTCTCAGCTGCAAGGCGGCAAGTCAAAGCAACCCGATGCCTTTCAATGGAAATGAAGACACAGACTGACTCACAGCATTATTTCACACTAAATAATCATCTGAGCTCAACATATTATCATCATAGATTCAGTCAGGGAAACACAAACATGCACCTTCACTGAAAATGCAAACATGGATACAGATTTAAAACAGACATTTTTAGTTAATGTGCACGCAGTTTGGCTCAAATATTTAGAGTAAATTACCATTTAGGCACATTTCAGTGCCAAAAACAGAGAAAAAGAAGTCAACATGTCTGTTGACTTTACACTGTTTGCATTTCTTGTTCACAAAATGTCAAAAGTGTGTCATTTTTTTTTTTGCATCAGGCTCTTGGAGAAACCTGCAGATGGTTAATTCATCTTTAAAGTGTGCGCTCAGGTAGGCGGCTCATAAATTCTTAATCTGTTAAACATTTGTCTGTTCTTTCATTCATCATCATTCATTCATCAGAATATCAGCGTGCTGGTTTTGCTTCAGCTGTCTTCAGTCTCATTAAGCACCTTGCAGGAATTTTCCCAGACTTCTTTCCACCAATTGTAGTATTTGGACTAAATAAACAGTTTGAAACGTGCATTGCGCGCCGTGACATGAACGGATCGGGGATCATTCACAGGAACAAAAAGCACTCACGGGTCCCATCGAAGCGGGTAGCGATGGTATCCAGGAAGGTGTTCTGCGGCGCGATGAGACCCCGCATCACCGGCATCCGAGAGCGGGTCGAGCCGCGTCTCTCCCGCCGCTCCGAGCTCTGGCTGTCCGTGGACACGAAGCCCGGCAGGAACCTCGAGGTGGTCCCCGGCGCTCCTCCTAACCCCTGGAGGAGGGCGCCGAGCCGAGACACCCGGGACTCCACGGTTCAAAGCTGAGCACCCACCGCCGGGCAGGTGATGCTGGCCGAGAGGAGGAGAGAGGAGCCGCTGAGAGGCTGGAGGGGGGAGGACGGAGGGATGGAGGGATGCAGGGATGCAAGGACCACGGCGAGGATGGTCACATTTACGCACGGGTGTGCTGCAATGCAATCCCTCTCTCCTCCTCCCCTCCCTCTCTCTATTACTGCTCCTATTTTACACAAACACCTTACTCTCTCCTTTTTTCAGTTTCCTCTGCCAGTCTCTCTCTTTCTCTCTGAGGTTTAATCACCTCTCATCCTTTTATGGTCTGATGATGCCATTTTTAAGCCAGAAAATCAAAGTTACATTGTCTTTTTTAGGGGATATTAATTTGTATTTCCAGCTCTTTCACACTTTGTATCTGTATTTTCCCTTTTTATGGAATAAATGAAGTGATATATAAGTACAAATAAAGTTATATTGGTATCACATTTTCTACATCAGTTAGTTTGAACCAAAACCAGATCTGCCGGATTAGATTAAGCAGTCCCATGGTGGTAAATATTTGATCACTTGTACTGGTTTTATTGGTTTAAGTGGTCTCATTGTTTCTATCTTTCTTCTTTTTTGTAACTTAGGCTTTTTCAGATGTACTTGATGATGGTTTGAAGTTCTGCTGTGTCTGCAGATGGACGGTTTTGGACGTTGCATGTGTATTAAAGTCCATGTTAAAGGTCTTCATGCTCAGACTGAGGCCGTCTGCAGCTGCAGACCTGCAGCTTCACTGTCAAATCAGCACTGTTACTAATCTCACACACAGACCTCTGACTCTTCCAGCCGTCAGGAGTCTCTCAAGCACAAAAATCAATTTGAAAAAGACTCGACTGAAATGCTGAATGAATTCGTTTCTTAAAAACAACAAAAAATATCCTAAGAAAGTTAAGAGAAAGTGGACATTTTCACACTCAGGTGCTCCATCGTCGCCTCAGGGAGCAGATTGTTGATCCCTCAGATGGAAACTGTGCCTCTACTTCACTGCATTTTAAAGGATAACACTGGAGTTGTAATGCACAGCTTTGGTTATTTGCTATAGATCAACATACTGCACACAAACTCAGCTCATAAAATATGGAGGAACTCATACTGAGGTGTTTCTGCTTCTCCTCATTAAGATAGTTATTGTAATTCTCCCATAATGAGGTTTTCTTTTCAGAAGTCTGGTTTACATGAGATTTACCATAATTGTCACTAAAATTGTTGGCAGCTGATTGTGTATTTTCTCGTTTGTAAGCGAGAAAACAAAGCAGTTGAAGCAGAAATGACTTGAACGCTTCAGGCTGAAAGCTCCGAGTGTCTGCACATAAAACTAAGCTAAGTTAAACTGTTTGCACCTGCCGGAGCCAATGCATGAGAGATGATGAGCTCCTCATAAATCACTGCAGCAGAACCGTGTCAATCAAATGAGGGGATGCGAGGTGGAGGAGGGGGAGCTGGGATGGTGGGGGTGCTGCTGGTTGTGATGGTGCAAAGGCAGGTAAAAACGACCGGTGGACACTTCTGGCAAAAATGAGTTGATGATGTTAAAACAATAATCGACTGACCGCGTTGTAACGTTCTGTTGGTCCCATTCACCATCACTGGTGCTGTTAGTGAGGAAACAGTGCCCTCTAGAGGACATGCAGCTCAAGTGAAGCAGCATCAGAGGTATGAGAGTGGACAGCAGTGATTGAAAGTGGCATTAATGTCCTTTTTTCCCTCAAAGAATCTTTAATCTTCATATCTTTTTGAAATTATTTTCTATAATACAGAACTCATGTTGGACAAATAAAGGTTGTATTGACTCTAATCAACATCAGGAGTGTTATTAAGAGATTTATGTCACCGTCAGTCTGGTTTTGTTTAACACCAACACATCAGGACTCTGGCTGCAGTTCAAACAGGATCAATGATGTGAATAAGCAGAAATAATGAGAGGAGTTTATTTCACTGTGCTGCAGAGACTTTTCCTCCGTCTTGGCTCGACACTGACTTTGGTTTTAACCCCATCTGGACACAAAGAGTCTCCATCTGAGAGCATCTGCCAGCCAGCGGGTGTGTGATCGTCCTTTGTTGTCATCTTCTTCCAGTTTTGTTGGTCTTCAGCGTCTTACTGAGCGTTTGTTTGGTCCATGTTTCCGTCCTCCTGCTTATTTGAACTCCAATGAAAACACCACTCATGTTATAAACAGTGTTCGTGGCATAAATTGAAGAAAATTTGCACTGCGCTTCTGACCTTCTCTTGTTATCGACCAGGTCGCCTGGTGAGGCAGAAGTTAAAGTTAATATCAGAGGTTAAAAGGGGAAACAGGACTGAACACATCAGCAAAGAGAACAGAAGTAATGCCAAGTTATCTTAAGTTTATTTTGATTTTTTTCAAATGAGCATCAAGTAGATTATGCATTTTTTTACAGAATAGATGAACTGGTCCTTTAATATATTCGCTGCATTTCATTGAGATCACCAGCAGGTGTCAGTACAGGATCATTTGTACCTTCACTTCCTGTTCAGAATGATGTAATGCAATAAAGATCTGAATGAATCCAAACAGTATTTTTAAGTTCACAGCAGTAAATTCTGAGAAAAATAAAATCCACACTGAGCCTCTGAATGTGATGACAGACCACAAACTCATGGCTTCATTTTAAAGTGTCAAAAGCAACAAATAATTATAAATATGTGTGTGTGTATTGTGGACATAAGATGAGCAGCCTAACAACCAGTTTTCTTTTTTTTTATCAGCCAGAGAAAACCTGGTTCACCTGTGCAAAATGGAGCTCATAATGCGGCTCTTTATGTGCAGTTTAACACCAATGGAGACCAATTATTGTTATAACACACCGACCAGCCTGCTGTCCTTTATTATACTGTGTCATGTTACAATAATATATAACATATGTGCTAGGTTGCACTGTTCATTGCAACATGTCGACCCAAATATTACAGTTTGCTCTTCTATAAACCACTGGGATTATAACCTTAATAATAATAATGATAATAAAACGTTAAACATTGTACCATTAATACAAAAACGACACTGAGACATTGGTTTGGGCAAATAAAATCAGACAAATTAAAATGATGATAAAAAAGTAGTGCGATAAACCTGAGCATGGACAAATAAAGACAAAATTCATAAGTCAAATAAAACAAATACATGATTTACATAAACAGCGCGCTGCTGTTAGAATAAAACTTAATTAATGTCCCTACAGCTGCACCATTAATTGATGCTTATGATTGATCTGTTTATACAACGCACGAGAGATTTTTTGATGCAAATATGCAAATATGAAGACATGTTATGTTTTATATGAATCTCTCCGTTCAGTCCAAACTTCCGCGTGCCCGGCAGGTGTGCAGGTGTGCAGGTGTGCAGCGGCTCCAGGCTGATGTCACTCTGAGCTGCTGCTCGTCAACATGTCCGCTGTGATCCGTCATCAATCAAATCAGTCCAACAGCCGCACGCGCTCCGGATAATGCAAAGCTGCATTAAAGCGTAAACCAATCGAACCTGAGCGCGCGCCATTGGCTGAGCATCTGGTGCGCGTCCTCGCTTCCCTCCCTCTCTCTCTCTCTCTCCCTCTCTCTCTCTCTCTCTCATCATTACTAGCGCTCGCTCCCGCATGCGGATGCGTGCGTCGGGACGGTCTCGCGCGCCGCCGTCCCTGCTCACCGTCTTTCCGCCTCGCGCAAACCGCAGATTAACTCCAAACACAACAATGGGAGGATTTAACGCGTAGCAGCTCCTGCACCATTTTTTTTTTTTTTAACTCAAATTCAAAGCGTCGGTTTGTGTTTTATTCCCGGTGAGAAAAATGGCGACGGGGGCAGGTTGGCAGCCTCCGTACAGCACGGCGACGAGCAGCACCAAATATGCCCCCTCACCTACAGCCACTATGTTCTACGACGGGACTCTGACGCTGGAATACACGCAGGACCTGCATCTGAAGATGAGCAAGAAAATAGCTCAGCTGACCAAGGTGTGCTGGTGTGAGTGAATGCATGCATGAATGAGTGAGTGAATGAATGCATGGCGTGAGGGTGAGGAGGCTGCGGGATGCGGGATGTCATTTGTAAACCCGCAGCTGAGTGAGGATGTAAACACTTGCAGGTCTGGAGGTTTGAAGCTCGTGTGGCTCGTGTTTGTGTTTTCAGGCTGGTTTTTTTGTGATATTTCATCATGTTGCATCCTCGCAGGGTTCAGAGGTCACCGTGTGATGCCTGAATAGATGTCAGGAGTCACTGCTCGGTGGGTTTTAGGAGGAAAAATCACTGCGTGTTTGCAGTAGTTTGTATTCTGTGATCTGACTCCTCCTGAGCAGGCTGGTAGTAAACTGAAAGCTGTGACTCGTACAGTATTTCATGAGTGATTACGCTTCAAGCCGAGAGCTTCAGATGCCCACAGGGGTGTGTTTTTGTGAAAGTAACCTCTGCCACACCACAGTTTAACCCGCTCATGGTGTGTTTTTTTGCTTTTTGCAGCCACCACAGGGCTGCCATCGCCTCTGAAGGGCTCAGGGAAGTTATGTAATCCTGAAGGGATGCAGGGGTTTGCCAGAGCTGCTTCTTTGTGCTCCACCTGAAACCATTGTAGGATGCACAGATACTATGTGGTTCTGTAGTAGAAAATTTAAAGTGGCAGCTGTGTTTACAGCATCCTGAGGCTTTTTTCTTTTTTTTTGCATTGGTGAAAATGTGGACAAAATGTAAATAAAGCATTTTTGTGCGATCCTGCTGTACAAGGAGGGAAAAATCTGCGAGCAGAGGACAGAAGATTTTACATAACAGGGATGGTGATACTATCCCAGTCCAGATTTAGACGCTGTGTGCTGTGGGATAAGCTCCACAAACACACAGAACATTATGAAATAGATTGAAAATGTGAATATCCAGGATTAAAATTCAGCAGTTTCAGTGTCTGATTAAAATTATTGGCTGTGGTGGAGAGACTGGAGAAGACAATAGTGCAGGAATTAAGGTCCAAAGAGCGAGTTGTTAACCTGATCAGGTTAACGAGGACGTTTCTGTGTGTGTTTCTCATGTTTTTATGGATGTTTGCATCCTCAAACAAAGGAAACGCAGGTTAGTTTTCCTCCGGACTGACTGTCCTTGTGTTTGTTCGTGTGTGTCAGCTCTGTAGGAGACAAACTGCTCAGGGTTTTCTTTCCAAGTGCATGCTGGGAAGAGGGTTAGGCGCCCCACTGAACCCGTGAGCCTGAGAAAAATAAGCAGGTACGAGAAGAAAGGATTCACTTCACAAAAGCAGGATGGGAGCCTCTATCAATCACTTATTGATTGTCATTTCGCTAAATAGACTTTCAAGACAAACTTATAATCATTTTTGTGGTTTTATGTCGTCAAAAAGTTGCAGATCGTAGCTTTGAATATCAAGCAGGACTCAGAAGTGTCATCTGCATGCAGCGCTGCCCGCTCAGGTGCTCTCGGCAATAATAATCAAAGTAAACATGATCCCTGAGGTCAGAGGAGGGGTCAGGCGAAGAGAGGACGCCTGCCACTCTCCTGAATGTGAATTTTCTCTTCCTGCAGCTGAAGTGACAGTGAAAACCAACTTTTACAACCTGCTGCTGAGGCTCGCAGTGCGACCTCAGAGACCACAGGAGCCACAGCCAGCAAACCAGTGCAGGAGCTCTTTCACTGCAGTCACTGTGTGTGGAATCAATACTGCCATATTGTAATATGAGATCAGAGGAGGTGGATGGACACAACCTGTAATGTACGATTCAGTCTGAATCTGGATCGTCAGAAATATATTTGCAAATGTTTCGGCAGTTTATGAGACTTTCTAGCTGGAATGCAAAAATGGTTAAAAGGTGAATATTTTCTCCAGTAGTCGGTGTCTCGTTTATTTAATTTCAAACTAAATATCTTTGAACTGTTGCATGTAAATTATTTGCAGACACGCTGATGATGAAAACAAGTGTGAATAGGATCAGATGTGAAGATGGTCGAGTTAAAGTCCCTGCCTGAAGAACTCAAAGAAAACATTTGGAAATGAATTTCTCAGGT
>JAPZDV010000017.1:12102994-12120569 GCA_029814665.1 Acanthurus lineatus
GTGTGTGCAATCAATACTGTCGTATTGCAATATGAGATCAGAGGAGGTGGATGGACACAACCTGTAATGTACTATTCAGTCTGAATCTGGATCCTCAGAAATATAATTGCAAATGTTTCAGCAGTTTATGAAACTTTCTAGCTGGAATGCAAAAATGGTTAAAAGGTAAATGTTTTCTCCAGTAGTCGGTGTCTCGTTTATTTAATTTCAAACTAAATATCTGTGGACTTTGAACTGTTGCATGTAAATAATTTGCAGACACACTTATGATGAAAATAAGTGTGAATAGGATCAGATGTGAAGATGGTCGAGTTAAAGTCCCTGACTGAAGAACTCAAAGAAAACATTTGGAAATGAATTTCTCAGGTTCCTCCAGGAACTGGAGTGCATTTCACTGCATTTCACTGCATTTCACTGCATTTCTCGGCCTCTCTGCTGTTGTTCTTCTTACACGATGAGAGATCCGTGTCTTGTGATGTCTTTGCTTTTTAAAAATTGAAGGTCTTCTTGCAGGTTTATGTGCTTGTGTTTTGCTGGTGTCGGTGTTTCTGCAGGCCGCTGCTCTCTGCTCACCAGCCTTCCTCCGTGTAAACCCTGTTTCTCTTCTGTCCAAGTGTTTTCATTGCAAATGAGTGAGTTGCTTTCAGTGAGTTACGAGTGTGTGTTTTTCTACTTTGGTGTGATAATTCTTCCATAAACTAAATCCATGTTCTCTGTGAAGCTGTTGTGTGTTGTTGATACCTTTTAAATCTGTTTCCTTCAGGCTTTCACCACATGTTTTACACAATTCTGATTAAGGATTACAGAGTTTTTAAATCCAGTGTCTGTGGCGACACACTCGAGTTCCACACTTTACGTTTAACTTGATGTTTATAATAAAGTATACGAGCACTTCTTGCATCTTTGCAGGTACTTTTATTGTTTCCCTTTAACAGCTCTGACCTAGCAGTGCTTTGAGGAAAAGCAATGAAAAAAACATTTGCAGACTTTACCTGCTTCCATCAGTAAAGAGATAATGTCCCAAAAAGTAAAAAGCATCAACGACAAAATCTCCTGGAAACTTTAAAACAGATAATTTATTAAAATTAAAGGATGACAGTTAGTAAAACAATAAATTTGACATTTTGACGACTTTTGTAGGGAAGATTTTTCCAGAATAAGCATCACTGTTTCCTTCAGTCCTGTTTGTGGAAACTAGAGTGTCATTTTAGAGGAATCACAGGATTTGCACTTTGCTGGCTAATTTCAAAGCTTTTGTTTCTCTGCTGCCTGCGAGCGACAAAGAGACCTGATGAAGATGATAGCTTCACAGTCCGGGCTCAGACACAGTTATTTTCACAGCTCTGCAGCTCCGCTCGATGGTCTGCTGTGTACTGATGAGACGCTGATTACATTTAATCTGTAAAGTTGTCTGTAGCTGCAGAAATTCAAATAAGACATCATGGATTTCACCTTTCTTACCGTTGCAGCATTTTAAAGGGCTATTGCATCAGTTAGTACGTCGCCAAAGCGAAACCACCTTGACTGGATTTAATCAACATCTCGGCTCGTTGTGCGCTGACCAGGTGGAACAGTCGTTTGTTGAATTAGAAAGAAAGGTGCTGAAATTTGAGGCTAATTAGCAGCTTGTTGCATAAATGCATGGTTACAGTTCACAGACAGAGTGCAGTGATCAGTTTTTGGACTGAACTCCTGTGCGTCGATGATGCTGTGGAGGCGAAAAGCCGAGCTCCGCCCCACTGAGCTCACACATTAGAGGTCAAAGTGGACAGAAACACAGCAGAAAACAGAGGATGATGACAGGTTTTACTGAGCTGCCGGGTGCTCACGTCTCCACACATTTTCAATGAGATTCTCAAGAAGATGTTTCTGTTTGAAGGTCACATGATGGGAAACAGCAGAAAATGAGCAAAACTCTACAGCAGAGGGAAGATTTGGGAGCTTTTTTTAATCAATCTGCTTTGTTTTTTTCTTATTTCACCTCTGTTTAGTGTGAACAAAAATGTTCAGGACATGCAGGACGTTTTCACAGTGCTTTAATGAAAAAATGCAAAAGCTTTAGATGTAAAAACAAGAAGCAGACTTAATATTTGCAGCCTTATGACATGACACCTTTATGAATTAAATGCAAACTTATTTTCCGGTCAATTAAATTTTAAGAACCATGTTCAAGTTTCCAGTTTTCCCTCATTGCAGATCTGAGATCACAGAATCTGTTTCAGATCCTCAAACATTTATGTCTCCTGCCAGGAAAGAAACCAAGAGGGCAAAGCTCAACACAAGTTAGTCATCAGTGATCAATTTCAGCTTAAAAACAAATTGCAGTGCTTATAAAAAGAGTGAAAATGGAGGCTGATTGAATGTTTAACAGTTTAAGTTCACAAAGAATGAAATAAAAAATACAAGTCCGGATTGAAGCCCACATTTTATGCACATGATGGAAGTATTGATCTGATTTCATGAAGAGGATTTATATAAAAAACTGGATCAAACTTCTCAGATCATCTCCCTGTTGGCTGATTTAAGAAACCAGCTGTCTGCAGCTGAATCAAATCAAATATATTTACTTTCATGTGTCTTAGTTTGCACTCTGCTCTTCTCTGAGTTTCAGAGAAAACACAGTTTGTATTTTCTCGACCTGAAAGACTCGATGTTCTCTTGTTCTTGGCCGCTGTGTGCAGACTGAGGTTGTGACGTTGTGTCCTCGGAGCATCAGATCAGCACAACGACGACGGAGAAACAGATGCAGATTACGAGGACGGAGTAAATGCATTGTGTGTTATGAGACTGTGCTGCTTCCTCATGGTGCGTCTGCTAAAGGAAGCAGCGAACTAAAAGCTCAAACGTCGCGGGAACCCGTTAAGACTTCAGCACCTCTGAGAATAAGACTTTCATAAATCCTTTAATTACTCCATGTGATGGTAATCCTTTGAAAAAGCTGGACAACAGGGTTTTTGTCAGATTTGAAAGCTGCTGCACACATTAGCAACCTTTGGTTCATTTAATACAGAACGAGTACAGTTGCTTAACCTGAAAAAATCATTTTTACCATCATTTTCCTTTTATTTTTTATTTTTCTATGTTTGATCATTTGAGGATAAAAGGATCAGACTGGAAATTTTAGTTTTCAATCGACCATTTGATGAAAATTTGGTCATTTGTCAACACTGAGACTCCAGATCAGAGCAGTGCTGTGAACTTTTACTGAGGTGATTCTTGAACATTTCAGCGAGCTGTGATCTTGTTTTATTTTTTCCTCCTGACAGGAAGAAAATAATGAGCAAGAAGCTTAATATTTGTTGAGTTACTTTATTTTCTAGGCAAGAGAGTCGTTATAATTTTAAAGAATTGGACTCATGTAAGTGACCAGAGTTCCTTTGTTGAAAACACAACTTTGAATATCTATAAACACAAAAATGGAGGACTTGTGATTGTGAAGGTTCGTGTCTTCCTGCATTTCTGCTTGTGACTGTTTTCCGTCAGAGAAGAATAAACTATAATACAACATCATCAGTCCAAGTCTGCAGAATTTTTACAAAGAAAATATGCTTCTTTTTTTTTTTTTTACTGTTGCTGAATTGCAGCCGAACCATTTGAAGACAGTGAGATAAATGACAGCGTGAGAGAATATTTATGGAAACAGGCTTTGTTGTTGGAGTGAAGACACAAATAGTAATCGGAGGTTTCCTCACTTCTGGGAGATGGAGAGACAAAGAAGTGAGAGTGATGAGAGAGGAGAAAGTGCAGAACAAAAATGTGGAGACATAAGAGGATGAAAGCGAAGGGAGAGAGGAGAGAGATGAAAGCTGCAGGAACACCAGCGTCATTAAAATAATCATGTATAATTGAAGAAACATTTCCATGGCCGACTCGCTGCTGGGAATCAAAGGCTCACACTCGAGAAGGAGAACAGGAGGGAATCATCCACCTTCCTCCGACTCCAGCTGGAAAACTGACATGCTGTCAAAGTCATGTGACCACAATCACAAACATCCAGGTCGTTACTGACATGAGAGAAACAGCCAACAAGCAAAAACGCTGCAGATTTCCAGTGAGAGACGCTGTGAGTGACATGATTCTTATTTTGGATCAACATGTTGAGGGAAGCTGAAGCTGTTTGGCTTTAATACGTTTAGTTTCTTGTTATTTTGACCTGATGGATGGTTTGTGTGCAGAACAGCGGCTGAAATCTTGAAGATTATTCTGAGGTTTGGGGGTTTGGGGGTTTTATTTTTGGTTTGTATTTAAACAAAGTTGTGAATCTGCAGAGTTTCATGCACCTGAGCACAGGTCTGCTGTAATTATACACAGTTTAAGAACAAATAGTTAACTGGGATTATTTTGTATGAGAGGATTTTAACATCGACAGCAGAAGTTTACCAGTTTTTCAGTAAGATTTGACTCTTTTTGGTTCATTTTGTTTCGTTGTAGATTCAGTTCTCGTGCTTGTTGACGATTCTTTGTGTTTCAGTTTGAGGAGACGAGTTTCTCCGTTGTAATTAAACACATGTGCACAGCTGGATTGCAGTCATGCAACAGTGCAAACGCTGCAAAGGTGCCTCTCGGAGCATGAAAACAAATTTAGTGTGAGTTCAATAATTAGATCTCGTTTGTGATCATTTGCTTTAAGGCCTCGTTACACTTCAGACAAAGTGCTCGTCAACAGGAGCTGCTGCATCAATGTGGCTGAGACAGTTTGTGTCACTTTCATAAACAGAAGATCTGATGATGATGATGATGATGATGAAGGATTAATCTGCTCTCTCATCCCAGGAATGTCTCTGAGGAGGCAGACTGAGTGAAACTGTTGTATTTATCTGCAGAAATCGTTACATCTCGCTCCTCTTCATGTCCCGCCCTCTTTACAGGAAGCTGCTTTAAACAGCAAAAAACACTTTGTCTTGAGATGTTGTTTGACAACATTAACAAGCTTGCATGCAGCATATTTGGACCTTTAGTCTAGGCATTGCACTCCCTTCATGTATTATATCTCAAGCCTCGAGATCACATCTGATGATGAAAACTGAATTAACTGTAAAGCAGGGAAAAGTGCAGAATTTGAGATGTGAAAATGTGAATTCATGTAATAAAAATAATGTTTTTCCCTTAAATTTCTAAATGCTTTTTCACAGTAACAAAGCCAAATAATTAGAATAAAATTGTGTACAGTTTTAAAAAAAGGAAAACAGAGTTTTGAAAAACATAAAAACAGAATAAAAAGATTTAAAAAGCCCTACATATAAATAAATTCTACATAAACTCCTGGTTGAGAACTCGATCGTGACTGATGAGATGTTGTTCACTTGAGCCTGTTTATGGAGAAAATCACAACCTGCAGAGGAGCTTCAGGTGGCTTTATTCGAGGATGTATTTCACTTTATGAAAACTGATAATTGAAAGAATCAAACATCTGAAGTGATGGTCGAAGCCTTTGGCAGAGCCGCTCTGATGAAGGTGTTTTTGGCTAAAAACCCGGAGCTTCAGTGTGCAGCTTTGCTGTGAAATCATGACTTTCTCTTTCTGTCCTCATCTTTCTGCTGTGACGTTGTCTTGGCCGGAGTTTCCCTTAAAAACGGTCGACTCGTTCTGGAAGGAGACGAGAAGGTCGAACATAAACTCTGTAAATTGAGGCAAAGCTCAGATCTTTTCACAAAAAAAACTGCAGCTTTTCTTTGCTGTTTTTATGAAACTTCTTGCTCCGTGTCGCCTGAAAGTGTCGCTGTCAGTTTGTTTTCTGAACGCTGCAGATTGTTTTACAGGTTTGTGTTACAGATGTTTTACAGCTGTGGTTTTTGTATTTTCTGCCAAGTGGAGTGCAGTGGAGCTTTTAGAAAAACAGAAAACTTCCTGCTGTCAGTTTTACTTACATGTTGATCTAAAATGTGTTTAAAAGTCAGAAAGTTTGAAATCACATGACTCTTTTTGTGCCTCACACACATTTTGTAGACACACACTTTAGACACAGAGGGAGGTGTGTGTGTTTTACAGCTGTGAATGAACAACTGAATGATGGCGTCTTTAATCAGAGTGTGAAAGCGATCCGTCTCTCTCTTCTCTCCTGATATCATTGCCATTGATTTTGCTGCAGTCTGAATGCAGAGCTGAGTTTTACACTTCACTGTGGAGCTATTGATCTGATATTGAAACAGTTGATAAGAGCTTTGTGTCCCGTCCTCATTCTGCTGTGTCATTTTCTCCCTTTTCTCCAGGTAATTTACGCTCTCAACACCAAGAACGATGAGCACGAGGAGGAAATTGAGTCTTTGAAAGAAGCTCATGAGGATGAGGTATGAAGACACACACCATCATGGAGACACACACCATCATGAAGACACACACCATCAAACACTGACTATAAAACACACTGCATGCAGACGAGGTCACGTATTTGTTTTAACTGATTTCCATGGAGAATTCTGGTGAAGTGACGTTCTCCTGTGACGTTCCTCCTGACAGCGAGCCACAGTGTCGAACCCGGCAATTTTATTCCACTCTGCAATTTTTGTGTCAAACCGACCCTGTTTTAGCTCCCTGCCGCCCCCCCCCCCCTGCAGGGAGTGGGTCAGTGCTGCACTGTGCATGGTCCAGAAGCATGCAAACCCAGTTTATTCATGCAAAAACAAAACATGATCACAAATCAAACCTCCACTTACACAAAGTTCATTCAGGGACGCCACCTGAGCACAAACCAACCTGTTCGTGCTCTGAAGAGGAGCTTTGCTGTAACGTGGTCTAAGGTGTTAATTTAATTACTGTTGCTTTCAAGTGTTATATTTTTTCCACTCAGACAGTTTCTCCGTTGCCAAGAAACCTTTTCTTGGAGGCGGCGTTGTTGTGCTCACTACTACTTTTACTCACATTTTCCCTTTCACATCCTGTTTCTGCCTCTCAGTGTGGGCTCTGGAAATCCTCTGCATGTTGTTATGGAACACAGTATTTTTTCTGCCTGACATTTTATTACTAAACTAGCTTGTAAACACAACTGTGAATTTATTTCTCAAGTTGTATTCTTTCTGCTGCCATCGAGGTGTTGATGTTTTAGTTTTTTCATCCTTTTCTCCTGTTCAGGTCCAACACATCGTGACAGAAACCAGAGACAAGATCATGCAGTATAAGAGCAAAATGGCGGACGAGGCAGACCTGAGGCGGCGACTGGCCAGTCTGGAGGAATCTGTCGAACTCCACGAGCACATGAAGAGACAGGTCGTTTGCCGCCGCTGGGCGCCACGAGCACCTCCATTACTTTGGTTTTGTTAAATGTGGCTCAGTTTTATTCTGTTTGCTGTAAAATCCTGAAGACTTTTTGTTTCTTATGCTCATTTTTGTGTGTTACGTCATTTCTGCAGCAGCTTTTAATGATCTGATGCAGGAACGACTGCATGCGTGTGTGCGTTACTGTGATGTTTTGCAGTTTGCAGTGTTTTGTGGTGTGTGTTTAACAGTTCATGCAGCTGCTGTGGTGTTTTCTCGTTTCAGGCTTTGGCAGAGTTTGAGATGTACAGACAGAGGATGGAGGATTCGCAGCTCTGCACTGAAGCCCAGCACACACAGAGAGTGGTTTCTATGAGCAGAGAGGTGAGGCCTCACACACACACACACACACACACACTCACACACACTAACTCACAAATAAATATATAACACACAGCCTGTTAAAAGACTCTTGTAGGCTGTTTTTGCACTGGAAGCATTGAGATGGGTTATTATTTGCTGTTTAACGCTGATAAAACATAAATAAAAGATATATTTTTTCATGAAATGTCCACCGTGCTCAGTTTGGAGTCGTGTAAACTCAGTTTGGAGCTGTGTAAATTATGCCGTATTATGCTTATCAGAATTATTATGCAACGTTCGCATATTGAAGCAGCAGCACGACGCACAAACAGCCGCCTTCTTGTTTCCTTTATGGTGTTTGTTAGCTGCTTTGTGCCGTTTTTTGTGGTAACAGGATGTGAAATACACAGCTTTTTCACTGCTGCCCAGCTGATACACACTGCACAACATGCTCATGGCTGCTTAAACTTATTGTGCCATTTCTAAATGCCATAAGCCAGTGGAACGGCAGTGGCATACTAAAGAGACTCGCACGACAACATGCCATCAGCCAGTTTTATCTCTGTGCGAAAGGATTTCTTTTTTTTGACCTTCCGGGGATGCTTCCCCTCATTTTCATTAAAATATGTGATCAAGAGATCAGGATAGATGCTTTTTTAGCCGCTGATTACAGAGGTCGCTCTGTTTTGCTACCTCGCCACAGCTGACCTGATAACCTTGCAGTGAGCGCCGTCCTCCTGTCTGTCTGCGCGTCCACACACTGTCTACCTGCACACAGCACACAGGGAGGGGAGGGCGACCTCAGAGCTGCTGGCAAAAGAGCCGCCGAGCCACAGATTTCTGTTTTAACATCACTAAAAGGTTCTCATAAGCAGATAAATCTAGCGAGAAAGTCGTCGGATGAACGACCCTGCAGGCGTGATGATGTTCATAATCAGAGCGAAGAGACGCTGCTTCTGTTTGTGAGAGAGACAGAAAGACCGACGAGCTGTGTGTGTGTGTGCAGCTCCACAATCAAATTACATCCGGCTCCTCAGCAGCACCGTGTTTTTCATTAGGCCACTAACAACTACAGAGGATAATGTAATAAAGAGACGACTTTCCTGTTTGCTCTCAATTTTAATACTTTGTATGCGATGTTCCTGAGAATAGTCACAGAAACAGACGATGTTACACAATAAATTAGACCTGAAAGGCTTCAGATGGACTCTGTGATCAGTGATTATCGATAAGAATCAGCCACTTCTGCTTCCAGCAACCGGAAGGCTGTTAAATAGCAAATAAAAACGTTTTAGTTTTTAGATTAAAAGGTAGATTAAATGTTGATCAGTGCTTGCTTTTAGATGTGCAAGCATTGATTGCAGGAATCATATAAAGTTACAATAAATCCCTACAGAATGCAAAATGATGCACATGAACTAAATATCAGTCCAGTTTAACCACATGCATCATGTTGTCATGTCATTCCATCATAATCACACCATCACATGACGCCGTGTCACATCCGCCTGCCTCGTGGAGTCTGATGGCAGTGGGCGTAAACACACACCTGCAGAGTGTGTGTGTGTTCAGATGTGATGAGCTGAATGAGCTCAGTTCATCATGTTTTTATCTGTGATGGGATCAGTGAATGTTAGCATCGGTGTTGACCTTTGTCCTCCTGTCTGCCGCTGCCTTCACACTGTCCGGCCTCAGCTTGGCGAAACCGTGTGTGCCGATGAATCTGCTGACATCACATGACATCACTTCCCATGCCACGTGTTTGTGTATTCTTTTCTTTTGACCACATGTCTTTCAGATCTTTTGATGAAACAGAAGCATGAATAAGTTTCTTTGTTGCTGCAGTTTCGATGCGTTGAGGTGTAGAAAAGCTTGTTTGTGTCTGACAGCTTAGTAGAATTAATTAATCTGCTGATTTGAAGAGATGTAGAGATGTTTAGCTCGGCACGTGTAGAGCCTCGGTTTGGCAACAAAACTTTATTGATTCAGACGGACTCGGATTTGTCTCGTGGTCTCAATAGGTGGAGGAGATGCGTCGTGATTTTGAGGAGAAGCTGCGGTCGTTCAGCCAGGCTCAGGCCCAGTTTGAGACGGATAAGCGGCGAGCGCTGGAAGAGCTGAGGGCCAACCACCGGCAGGAGGTGGAGGAACTCCTCAGCAACCAGCAGAACCAGAGCGCCACCTCCACTGAGGACCAGGAGAAACTGGCCGAGCTCCATAGACAAGAGGTGGGCTTAAGGAGAGAGAGAGAGAGAGGAAGATATGTGATAGTGGAAGGCAAAAACTTTTGGATTTAAAAACATGTCATGGGCTCCTGGTTAGATTTTATTTAGCAAGTTACTTGACAGGGAATTTGTTGTGTTTGGAACTTATTAGGTGTTTTATACCTAAAAAAATCGAAAAAATAGAGTTGTTTAGTTGCTGCTGTTGACTGTAATAAGTGGGCCATAGATCTTTACTGCATGTCATCTCCTTATTTTATTCACTTTTTTTTCCTTTTCTCTCAACTTTAAACTATCCAATTATAAAATATTTTATAAAGACAAATCTATAAAAACACATACAATGGTACTTTGAACAGTACGAGGTTCGATCAAAAGCTTCTGAGACCAACTTCTTTTGCACAGTAATGGAGCGATTCAGAGCTTGTGCATGTAAAAGGTGCGAGCAGTAACTTTCCTGAGTAAAAACTCAAAGTTTAATTGCTTTTTAATGGTCAGCATGTATGCTATGATCACAAAAATGCATGTAACTCAGGTGCTGATGAGGAAACTAGAAATACTTCCTGCTACATGAGCTAAATGTTTGGTTTGCGCACAACAGGAAGAGTCTCAGAAGTTTTTTAATAACTTCTTGTAAATTCACAGTTTCTGGTTTCATTACAAAGGTTTCTAAATATATTCCAGCAGCTCTGATTTACTATGAACGCTCCTCAAATCTGATGAAAAAAGAGAGACAGTTTCCTCATTTATCATTCTCTCTGTAGGTGGAGGCTTTGATGGAGAGGGTGGAGGAGTTAACAAAGGATAAAGTCCGTCTCGTGGAGGAATACGAGGCCAAGTTGGCCAAAGCTCAGGAGTGTTATGAGCGAGAGCTGGAGGCCATGAGGAGAACGCACCAGCTCACCACCGAGAACCTGCTCGCCTGGAAGAGGACCGAGGTGAAACCGCAGCACAGACTCACAAAACAAGAAACTTACACACAGAATTTCTTTAAAACTTATGTGTCTGTTAAAGTAAAAACAACTCTGTCTCACAGCCTCACCTTATGTGCTGAACAGCAGAAGTGAAATCAATAAAAAGTTACTCAGACAAACTGTCTTTTTCACTCTTCATACTGAAGAGCGTCTGTCTACAGATTTTGGTTCACAAAACTTTTTTTAAGAGGTGAAAATAAGGTTATACCAATTCTTTTGCAAGTATTTCTCAATGTAAACTGTTAATAAATGAAGATAATTACACCTAAAAATACACAAACAAAAGCAAAATTCATTCATTGTCTCTGTCTGATGGATGCAGGTGAAGCTTCCTTCAGCTCTGCTTTGGTCTCTGCTGACTGCTGAGGAAAATATGTTTCTCTTTAGCTGCAAAAATCTCCACATTTCTTGTTTTTGGGTGCAGGACGGGCTGCATGGAGGGGTTTCATCCGAGCCTTGTCATCACCAGCGCCTGGTGCCAGAATGTTTTTTCCTCTGTGTTTAATGTCTTTGTGTCTCAGGGTGAATCTGTTGTGTTTGATCCTGTGAAGGTTGAGCTTCGTAAGGAGTTTCAGGCTCAGGAAGCAGCTCTGCAGCGCTCGCTGTCAAAACTGAGGAGCGAGCTTCAAAAAGCACAGGAGGAGGCCAGAGAGAACCGGGACAAGACCAACAGACTGCAGACATCGCTGGCCAACGCCGAGGGAACCATCAAGGTGTGTGTGTGAGTGTGTGAGTGAATGGGTGAACGAACATGAGTCCTTTTGGGCAAAAACAATGACAGATGCTAATGATCAACACTCACAGGCCAAATAAAGGTGAACCAGAAGTGCACAACACTGCTAAAGGATGAAAAAAGTGCTTCTCCTTTGTGACCCATTTCTTCTTGTATTTAAAGTTTTCACAGCAAAGCAGAAACGGTACGAGAGTCTTCTTCCTGGTTCAATTTAGGTAGGAAAGTGGACTAAATTGGATGAAAAACAGTTGCAGAAAACAAAGACAGAAGAAGAAGCCTCGGGGCTGAAACGATTTTCAAGAATTTTAAAGCAGAAGGAAATCTAATGTGCTGCACTTACGGACCTGCAGGCGAATCTTCAGTCTGAATAACTGCATAGGTTTATGCGTCTCCAGGCTGGGGTGGTGGTGGGGGGGTGTGAATGGGTTCTGAAATACTGCATGTTTTATTGCTGTGGTGTAATCGTGAGTACATCTGTGTGTGTGTGTGTGCAGAATCTGCACAAGCAGCTGGAGGAAGCCATCCAGGACGGAGAGATCTGGGTGATGCAGCTGAAAGACACCGAGTACGAACTGGAGGGCAGCAGAGAGCGAGTTCAGCAGCAGGCGACGGAAATCCTCCACAAAGCCAGTGAGCTGTGCTGCGAGTCATTCACTGTTCCACCGTTTAATGATGTGCTGTGCAAAGATGTTTTGCATTTCTGGCAGAAGAGAAATCCTCTTTCTCATATTCTTTTGTTCATTATGACTGTTGCTCATAATAACATTTTAGTCACCGCGGCATCGTGGAGATTCAGGAAACAGCTGTGGCAAAGAGTCTGGCCTTCTGCAGCGTCTCAGTAATCATACGTTTAACTGAAACCGTCTTAAATTCAGATAATTGTCCCCTGGAAGGACCTGTAGCTGCTGCAGCAAACTGGATCCACTGCATGAGGTTGTTAGCATGAGATTTTCACTCACCTTTAATGAAACGTGTGTGCTTCAGAGAAAAGGTGCATTAAATACGAGGATATGTGTTTGTTCAAATAAGCAAAGGAAGTTAGCAGAGACTAAATACAAGAGTCAAAAAGCATCCAGTTGTTCTTCACTGACAAGAGAAGGTCCAGCTATGGCTGATTGTAAATGAACCCAAACACAGATTTCAGGGTTTCACACAGTTAGTTATTATTTCAAAAAGTCAAACACACACACACACGTGATTGTCTTTGATTGATTACAGTCATTGTGTAACTGGGTTCATGTGCAGGAGCCTGATTCATTTTTCAGGAGTTTTCCTTTAACAGAATTAGACAGGCACTTAATTAGATAACCGCGTATTGATACTCGTGTCTGCTCCAGCGATCTGGGGGGGGGGAATGCAATTTCATGGACTTTGCTGAAACAGTGAAGGTGAAACAACAACAGCAGAGCAGCCGACATCAGTGCAAACATCTCCTGCTGTTGTGGCTTTTTATAGCCCCAATATGACTTAAAGAATATCTGGAATTTACATCTTTTCCTTTTGTTGTCTTCCTTTATTTGACCAACATTCATGATGTGATAATCATTTAAATTTCTTCCCCTTCTGTTGTGCAGTTTATCAAGTAAACTCCAGAACAGAACTTTTTCAACATCCTGAAGATATTAAGACGTTTTCTGCTTGAGTGCTTCTACATGTCGCCTTTTTTAACACAAATAATAATCAGAATAAGAGCCTCATCAACAGAAGCCTCATGAAAGAAGAATGGCTCATTCAGAGAGAATTTTCATCTGGTTTGAAACGTTTTAATAATCCCAAAAAACGTGAACATCAGCTCTTTTTCTGCCCTCTTAGTTTCAGTCACAAACTCACTTCTTTTCCTTCTCGTTTACCAGTTCTTGACTCTTTGTTTTGAGCAGTATGTCTTTGAAGAGCTGATACCTTTATGGAGATTAACAGAAAGCTCATCTTCTGCTCAACAACTCGAGCTGCAGGATGTTAATGACACTGAAGCATCAATAATAAAGTCACATTGATGCCAAATTAATGTTGAATGTTGCCACTAACTGAGGTTTTCTGTTCAGTTTGTTCTGATTACTGACCTTAGTTTCCTCTTTGACTAGTTCAATGGTTATGATTTGACTGTTCCCAGGTCAGATCGGCTCCTTGCAGGCCACCCAGATGGCCCACGAGGCGACAATCAGGAACCTGGACCAGGAGCAGAGCCGGCTGAAGGAGAAGATCAACAGGCTGGAGGAGGAGAGGGAGGCGCTGCTCAACCAGAGCCAGGCAGCCAACGAACAGCACAAACAACAAGTGATCAAGCTGGAACAGGTACAGGAAGTACAGGAAGTAGAGTTCGGCCCCGAGGAGGAGAAACAGGTCATGAATCATGGAGAGCTCACTTGTTTTTCCTCCCCAGTCTCTGCGTGAGGAGCACCAGGGTTACGAGAAGGAGCTCTCCAGGCTGAGAGCTCACTACGAGGAGGAGATGCTTCGGTTCAAGGAGGCGCAGGTCAGAGCGCTGGAGGAGATGGAGGAGAAACACCAGGCCATGAGCGAGGAGGCGCAGCAGGAGAAGGAGGAGGAGAAGAAGCTCCTCATGATGGTAAGTTTACGTGTTTGTACAAGAAACCATCGAGGTTTTAATGTTTTCAGATAAAAATCCAACACAGGCAACAAAAAGTCATAGTCATATAAATTTTTTCTCTCTTCTGACTCAAAATTTTGCAAAAATTAGAGGCAACAGTCTGTAAAAATAATAATAATACTAATTCATTTATGGCAAAAAGCATAAAATCGCCTCCCTCCTCCCAAAATAACTCAACGAAAACATCCAGCAAATGTTCTGCTAAAACTTGAATCAACCTTTTTGCTGTTTGTCTGAGTTATTTATTGCTCTTTTTGTTGCCATACAGACTATATGTTCATATAAACTCATGTTTGGACCCTGTTGTGATGAAACACAGGAAAGGACATAATTGAAGTGTCAAATTTTCACATGAAAGAGGTAATTACACGCAGAGCTCCAACACTTGAAGTGTTGCTCTCAGGGTTTTTTTTTATCTCCCTTTTCAGTGCAGAAACATCAGTAATTAAATTTTCTCCTCGGAGCAAACGGCCTCAGTCGTTTAAGAAATATGTATCTCTAAGAAACGAGCTGCTCCCTCAACCGACTGCACACATTTAATTAGGTCAACATTAAGACGAAGACGTGAAAACAACATGGTTCTCCCTCTGTGTTTCCCTCTGCAGCTTCGTTTTATCATCCGTTGTTTTTTTCCTCCTCCGGTTCTTTTAATGCTCGCCGCCTCTCCTCGGTGTCTCTGGGTTCAGAGGAGCTGCAGGAGGGAATACAAATGTCCTCGTTGCCAAAGGAGCAACAACGTTAGATTAAATTACACAGGTCAAATTAATTTACACTCATTCTTTTATTAAAGCAGCATTAGATTAGCGACAACAGACGGTGGTAAACAGCTTCATCTTCTCTCTGCTGTCTGTGGACGGATACTTCAGCCTCCTCAGCGTTTAACGCAGGCGTTTGGTTAAAAACAAGTCTCCTAATCCGCTTTAAAGTGACCATGATGTCATCACGGTGACATCATCTCAGTTGTTTTGCTTCACAGGAGCTGCAGGAAGCGTTTTTCACCACGCAGGACGAGTTGGTGGAGGGATTTTCTCTCATTTCATCTCCATTTTAATTACAGCTGCCTTCACCTGAAACAGGAACGTGTTCTCTGTTTGTTCTGAACAGCTGTAAGAGCAGGTTGATGATTATTCTGGTCAGCTAATTACTAAATCTGAAGCTGCTTTCATGGCTTATTTTCTTTTTATTCAGATGATCTCTGGTGCACTCAAGGACATTTCCAACCACTATGTCTAAGTGGTCATTGACTGCTCCCAAAAAGTGGAGCCTGTGGACACTAATTAGGATAATTGGCTGCCCTTGTGTCTGGTTGGGACTGAGGGACGGACTGTAAAGTGTTTAAAGGGAGAAAGTTCAGCACAGGCAAGAGGCTCTAATGTGGAGCACCGGTGGGGTAAACATGGTCACTTCTCTGCCGGAACGAATCATAAGCCGCCGTGGCTGAGTTGCTGCGGCTCGTCTGGTTCATGGAGCCGGTTAGCATCGTAGCTAACGCCTGAGAGGGCAGAGTTTATAAAAGAGGGAGCGGGGGGGCAGGTTTTGCTGCTGGACATACTGGGTGGGCATGCTCAGCAGGTCAGTTTAATTTTACCCCCCTCTTGCAGGAACAGCAAGAGTCTTTCCTTCTCTAAACAGCCTGAATTCATTGATTTGTTGACTAAACCACAAGTCTGCTGTCCTTTAAAACCTCATGAGCGAAATAAACCTGTGGACTGAGAGCGATGCATCCAGAATGAGCTTTAAATGACAGAAAGAGAGAAATATTACTGATTTCCTTCAGTAAAAAAAATGCATTTTGATAAAGAAAAGAAAGAGAAGTGCTTGTTTTTGTCACGTAGCAGCTCTCTCAGCACATTACACCCAAATCATTCACGCTCACTTTGGTCCACCTGCAGTCAGGAAACAACAAGATGAGAGCGAGGCACAACATGATTTATTCTGAAAAATACAGATAATAAATGAGATAAAACATCACTGAAATTCACAAGATAACAGATAACTAACTTTATGCATGTTAAATATGTGGTGAGCAAAGACGGATCGTTTAATATTCCTCTTAATATTCCTCTACTGTTACAACAAAAACAAACGGTTCTGACTCTTTAAAGGTTTATTAGTTTTTCCCTTAAACTTCACAAACATTCCGGCTTTTATAGACAAAAACAATTTACAATTTAATCTCAATTTTTTTAAATGTTTCATCCATTTAAAGCGCTGAGTTTCGAGGCAGCAGAGCAACAAATAATATGAACATGATGTAAAACAGAACGGCCAAAGAGAAACTCACAGCTCTCTGTGTGAGAAAACGTCGGGTTTTTCCTTTAACGCTGAAGCGTTTCGTTTCAGATGAAGACACATTTTGTGCCTCCGAAATGATTACAGACTTTGTGAGTTTTAAATAATTTTGAGCTCAGTGCTCCCTCTCTGTCTCTGCCCATATTTCTTCTCTTTCATACATTTCTCTCCTTTTTCCCCTCTTGAGCTCATAATTCCGATGCCGTTTGAAGCCGACTGCTAATTGGTTGATTTTCATTGACATTAAATCCTGCCTCCGAGCCAAGTGAGAGCGTGTGTGAGCAAGTGGGTGTGTGTTTGGAGAATCCAGAAAGAAAGAAAGAAAGAAAGAGAGTGATGGAGAGAACAGATGGAGAGAGAGATATGATGAAAAAGGAAATATTATATAAGCCAGAGCAGCACTGCGCCTCGTCGTCTTTAGATTAATGTCATTTTTATTTGGGTTGAAATTAGAGAGGAAGACAGGAAGGGTGAGACAGGGAGGGTGAGACAGGGAGGGTGAGACAGGGAGGGTGAGACAGAGAGGGTGAGACAGGGAGGGTGAGACAGGGAGGGTGAGACAGAGAGGGTGAGACAGGGAGGAAGTGTGGAGGTTTTGCAGAAAAAATGCAACCGGGCATTTTTTCAAACAGCTAATTTTTATCTTCATCTTTTTCAACATTTAGTTCTTGTGTCTGTCAGCGAGATTAACGCTAATAAAACGACAAATCCAACAAATAGCTTGTTCTGCAGAAACTTTGCAGTCGTATCTGTAATCTGTAATCTGTAATCTTCCTGCTGTGGATGCAGATTAATAAATGTATTTCCGGATGAAGGAAACAATGACAGCTCGTGTCTGCTGCTTGAGAGGAGCAGTTTTCACTCAGGCAGGAGTTCATTAAGAGCTTTTCAGATGTTTTATATAGTTAAAAGTCAAAGTCTCTATCTGTGGGTGTGGATGCTGGTGGTTGGATGCTGATGTAGGTACCAATAGTGTGCACTGGTTTATTAAAAGCAGTCGCCATTGATGAATAACTTGCATGTTTCAAACCAGCAGACATCTCGAAATGGTGAAATAAATTTTATCTATAAAGTGAAGATTAAACCGTCTTCTATCACGTGTTTCTGTCTAAATGTACAGTGCTTAACAAATTTATTAGACCACCACCCAAAGGAAGGTTTATGCCACAGCTGCCCTAAATTAACAGCATTG
>JAPZDV010000017.1:12131051-12154454 GCA_029814665.1 Acanthurus lineatus
ATTCAAAAACAAATTATATCCAGCATTGTAAACTGTTCACAAATGTTTAAATTTGGAAGTATTGTAAATTGTACATTTTTTTCTTTTCTTTTTTAATTTTGGCTTCATAAAGACGCTCTGAATGGTGTGTGTGATTGTTTCTGCATTACAGAGCAGATCATTTTTCTGTGCAATGCTACATTTTAAACAGTTATATATATGCTTTATTTGCACACACACACACCATTCAAATGTGTGTGTGATCACACCTGTGCATGTGTGTGAATGCAGGAGAGCTGTGTAACATATTTTGCATGTTATTGAATGAGTTTCAGCAGTGAAGGTCAGATGTTTCCCTGGTTTTAGTCCAGCTGCTGGCTGCAGTTTTGTATTTAACAGATTGACATTTTTAAGCAAATTCTCAACACTAAAGGCTTTACTTTGCAAACTGATTGTAGTTTTTGGACTTCTAGTCTGAACAAACAGGAAAATAAAACGTAATACTGGTAAGCATCCATGGAGATTCAAGTAAAAACACAGAGTTACAGAATAGATGAGGCTTTTTGGAAAAGACAGCAGCCATTCAGCGTTTCTAAACTGACACAAAGACAAATGGAAACAGGCGTAACTACAGTGATCTGCGGTGTATTGACCTACTTACAGCTCTGCTGAAACACCAGCATGACTGCAGGCTCAGATTCTCCTCGAATACAATCCAGGGAAAAACTGTTTCACCCCCCCTCAGATAAAACACGTCACTTCTTATTTTAAGTGTGGAGCGTTTCGTGCTGTTCACACATCAGGATGAAACTAACAGCTGTCACAGTGACACAAGAAGTCGCTTTTACAATGGATGAACTATAAAACACATTAAAATCATTTGTAGAAGCTTTATTATAAAATATTTTATAAAATCAACCTCAGCAGCTCTGAGGACCGAGCCTTGATTATGAAACAGATTTATAATGTGACACATTAGTTTATTTCTCTGTTTTTCAGCCTTTTGTTGAAAGACTCAACAGAAGCTTTGAGAGTCAGAACACGATGTTTGATGCGACCTTGCATCTGCAGAAACAGGAAGAAAAAAGAGTGAAAGTGGTACTTTGTGTTGATTATTGAGTAAGAAATATGAAACACAGTGCAGGTTTTAAGCTGTAAAGCTGAGACAGTCTTTATTGCTGTGAAATGGATTTAATGGTGGGAATATGCACATATTTATATCCTGAAATGACCACATTAGCAGTTAAACTTCAAATTTAGATCTGTTTTTATCATTAATGTTAGTGGGAAATGCAGATTTTGTGTTAAACAGCAAATAAAAACGACAAACACAGCAAAGAAACTCAAACAAAATGGAGTCCTGCAAACTTTTCCCGCTGTTAGAGTTTAGTTTGGACAATTCTTTATCTGATTATTTTCTCTGTGAGATTTAAGAATTGAAGTCAGCAGCTTTGGATGTGTTTACACACTTTGATTAATCACAAAAATGTTCTACTAAAAAAACAAGAGAAGTTAAAGAATAGAAGACAGTATAAAGAGAAGCCAAAATCAATTAAGCCTGATCTGAAATTAGGACTCTTGTGTCTATGAAAAGGTCAAACTGAGCTGCAGAGTTTTAGATTTGATGGTTTTATGCGTTCTGATGGATGAACCATCATTGTTTGACAAACTGCAGGTGTTTCCACCTGCTTCATCTCTTATTTCCTGTTAGTTTTTTGTGTAAATGCTAAATGTTCCTGGTTGTAACAGACACGATGGACACATGAAGGAAGAACAGACTGCACAGATCATCTGAATGTCTCTTTAAATCCAGTGCAGAGCTCCACAAACTCCATCCCAGCAATGCTCCTCATCCTCTCATTTTAAATCCATCTTACCTTGCAGTCACTAATGTAGTACTCCTACAGCGCTAAATCCTGCCGGGGATTTAACAGCCGGAGCTTGAGGAAGAGTGGCGTGTGGAGGACCAGAGCCGTCAGGTTGAGAGAGTTCACTCAGACCTCCAAATAGTTTCCACATCGCCTTGAAACAAAACGCTTTTGTGTGCTGTGATGAGACTTGTGCTGGTGGGCTTTCTGTTATTTGGCTCTTCGTCCCGACACTCGCCGTCTGACAAGCTGTCGGCTCACTGAGACGAGCGGCGAAATCTCCAATTACAGAGCTCGGTGTTTGGCTTCCATCCACGTGTCGATACCTCCACCGGAGAGCAGCTGTCAGGAAACGTCGACCAAAGTCAAAACAGTTTGTAGAAAGAAATGTTCTCATAGGAGGATTAAAGAATGAAAGACAAGCAGTGATGGAAAGACAAATAAACAGTGATGATGCTTTTAATGTTTGCAGAATATGAGCATGTTTTTTAATTTCCTGCAGAAACTTGTTTCCTAAATGACCACAGACATTTGCTTTAAGGAAGAAATTAAACATATTGTTGCTGTTTTAAAACAGAAAAACCACTGGAAGTTGTTTTACATTATCACTGTACAGATGAACAGTTTTTATGTGCACGCCACATTTTGAAAGAAATCTATTACTTGGATGACTTTTCTGCCCTCAAGTCTAAACTCCAGACATTATAACTGATTTCTCTTAGCATTTTATCTCTTTCTCTGCCCAGATTTCTCTCCTGAAACAATCCCTGGAGCTGCAGTTGTCTCAGTCCCAGTCCGCTCTGCAGCAGCTGCAGTCTCAGTTCAACCAGGAGAGGGAGCTGCTGAGCCAACAGCTGAAAGGTAAGCTAGCCTACACCTGCAACAGGCCGACACCAGAGTCAATAGCTACATCCTGTCATACCTTAAAGTTACATTACTTAATATTTTCATTATTTTATGACACATTTCTGACACTTTTTATAGTGAAATTTGACTCATTTGATGTAAATCAGTGCTGTAATCGTGCAAAATACTATCTATATTGATTTACATCATCAAATTAAATCACAAGCTTGTAAATTTAAATCAGAACATTTTGGAAAATCAGCTCTAACATGAAAACCATCTGCCACGTGCACACATGTGATCAGGTCACGGTCGGTCTCAACATGATGGGAACAAACTCAGAGAAATGAGATGCAGTGAAACAAATAAAGAGGTTGGAACAGAAATGCTCCTCTGTGTTTTGGCAGTTTTGTGTTTTCGTTGCATGACGGAGCGTTGAACCGTTTTCCAACATGTCGGATCATCAAGTGCACGAGATCTCGTCACATTCTGTTCAGCATCGCGTCCGAAGCCTCCGTGGGGCTGAAACAGGCTGTCATGTCATCTGTGTTGTTGAACAGGATGTAAACACGTCTGCTGTGGAAGATACTGTTGATCAGTGTTTATGTCTGTGTGTGTGTGTGTGTGTGTGTGTGTGTGTGTGTGTGTGTTTGCAGAGATGCAGAGAGAACATCAGAGGAGAGAGCATCGATTACAGGAGGCTCACTGCTGCGCCCTGAGCACCATGGAGGAGGCCAGACAACACCAGATAAGGGTAGGATTTACACACACACACACACTCACACATGCACATGCACACACACACGCACGTTAAACATGTAGGCATGGAGATGTGTGTTTTTTTGACGTGGGATTTGCATGTGTCGTGTTTACTTCTGTCCCACTTTGTGTTTCTGCTTCAGTTTGGACGTTTTTTCTTCTGAATATTTTATGTTTTTTCAGCTTTAAGAGAAATTCAGAGCGAGATTGTGACGTTGTGATTGTCACCGAGGCTTTACTTCTTACACAGCAGCACTGTGTCTTATACTCCTTCCATTTGTTCCTTTACAAGTATCCCATTACTGCATGTACTGCTTAAATTTACTGGAAGTAATCCTCCTTCTGGTTTGCAGTCTTTTGTCGTTTTAAACTCTCAGTTGGTTGAGAATCGATTGGTTTTGTGGAGAACGAGTGACTCATAAAAGCTTATGAATTATCGCCGTGCTCTGCAGCGGAGAGCACATAACGCCTTTTCCAATAACCTCGCCACAGAAAGGACGACACCTGTAACCATGGTAACCACACATCAAACACGGGAACAGCTGTTTCTCAGCATCATTATTTAAGACAAATGAGAAAAATGAGAGAAAAATCTGAGTCACGCCGAACTAAAATGACTTTTAAAATCAGGAACAACAGTGAAACGACTTGGGTCTGACTAAAACTAACTCACAGTGCTTTCCAGAGGCACATCGGCGGCACAGTTGAAACCATTTTTACTGCTTAATATTGCCAGGAAAGGAACTTTTTATCCCTGCATGATGCTGAAAAGCCTGGCCATGCTTTTATTTATTAGTCAGCTAACGAACAGTAACACTCTTCTCTCAGAAACGTCCAAAAAGCTTCTCGTTTGACCTCAGCTGTTCCACAGTGTCGCTGTGTCGGGGATGTTAGACTGTCTTTCAGAAAGTTTTGGAATCGGTCACTCCGATCTCTCCGACACGAAGCAGCTCGACTGGATCAGACCGCCTGGTTTTCCCCACATAAACTGGTTTTACACTCAGAAACTGGAACGTCCGACTCAGTCGTGTTAGAAATGCTTCGACACTTCTGTCTGTCTTTCGTTTCAGCAGTCTGGTTTGCCTCTGCACTTGTTTTTATTATCATGATTATTATGAATTATATATAGTCAGCTGCTGGTCTGTTATATAATCTGCTGCTTTGTTCCTTTTTTTGATGTTTTTTTAACACATTTTGTGATGTGTGAGTTTTAGTTGTGTTTCCTTATGTCTAATGTTGTATTATTACACCGCCCACATGGTGTTTGCTGGTATCTCCTGCTCCACTTGGACTAATGTGACAAATATAAAGTTTTACTTCCTTGAATTACTTTAACGATCATAGATGATGATTTTAGTCATTTAAAAGTTTCCATGTGCACAAAAAACTGCAGTAAAAACCCCAATAAGGTCTCCAGATAAACCAGAACTAAACTTTTAGCCTGTAAAATCTATATTTTGTGGACAGGCTGCATGAACCTGGACTGCATGTGTTACCTCTGGATGGTTGGAAGAACACATAAATATCTAATGAAACTTTGCTGCTGTGCACAAACTCGGAAAGCTATCCACTATTAATGAGAATGGTAATTTTTATGACCCAGCTCGCCCGATCGGCCGGCGTTGTGCTTGTGCACCTACGAATGTGTGCTTTTCAGAGTAAAAATGTGCTGCTGTTGCTGAACCTATTTTTACCGTGTTCTCGTCTCTTTGTGCTGAGCCGTCTGTGATCAGCAAAAGTCCTTAAAATAGTGTTTCTGTTGCAAAATGAAAGAAATTTTTCTGCCTCGCCGTCGGCGACAGCTGTAGCTGAAGGCGGTGTGTGCTTTCGGGTCGTCCATCTGTCCTCCGGTCGTTCCCATCCTTGTGAAGACGTTGTCCTGAGATCTCCTCGAGGGAACTTCTTTAAATTAACAAGCGTCCACTTGGACTCAAGGATGAAGTGATCAGATTTTAGTGGCTAAAAGTCAAAGGTCAAAGTCACAAACTGCTCAAATATTAATCGTCAAAGCATCTCTGGAATTTTAAAGCTTAACATTTCTCACATCTGTGAGAAAAACTGCATGTTTGATGTCAGGTGTTACATCATCTCGACCCTCTTCCTTCCTTCCTCTCTTTCTCGCCTCCTGCCAGGCTCTCGAGGAGCGTCTGAAGCAGGAGCAGAGGGAGGAGGTTCATGCTCTTAAGGAGGCCCACAGGAGGACCTTAGACATCCTGAGACAGCAGTCAGACCAGGAGCTGCAGACACTGCGCTTCGAGCTGGAGGACGAGGGGAAAGCAAAGCTGGGTAAAAATAAGAACCTGTCCTCTGTGAAACTCTGCTTGATCATGGGAGTTTCTGCTTCTGGTGCTCAGATGTTTCTTGATGTTTCTACCTCTTATGAAGATGTTCTCTCTGTAACTCTGGTTTCTCTGTCTGACAGCATCTCTTCGTGCAGAACTGAACCACCTCCATGCTACAGCCATCGAGCATTTAAAACAGATCCACCTTAAAGAAAACTCTGCTGCCAAACGGGAGTTAGAGAACGCGATGGAGCACAGTCACAAGCAGGTAGCTTTGATTAAAAAAAGTGTTTCTCTTCCTCCTTTTCTTGTTTTATCTGTTTTCTTCTCTGGCCTCTTTAACAGCCTGCAGCTCGTTACTTCCTGTCTGTTTCTCATCTGTTACCGTGCGCTCTGCTCGTGTGTTTCAGGAACAAGACCTCCTGGGTCGTATCTCAGACCTGCAAGGAGAGGTTTGTTCCCGTAGCAACCGCATCACTGATCTGGACCACGAGATCCACTCTCTGAACGAGACCATCGACACTCTGACCAGAGAGCTGGAGCTGAAGGGCAAAGAGGTGCTGAGAGTCCGCAGTGAGGCGAACCAGCAGATAAGGTACGTAAACACCGGATCGGTTCAGCGGACGGACGGAAACCAAACTTCTGTCTCACTCCAAGAGGCTGCGATTAAATTACGTCTCTGCAGGACACTTTGCCTCTTTGTAAAACTGTGTCCTCAAAGTTTTCAGAAGTTTTGAGCTGCATGAGCTCTGCAGCCGAGTCAGACAGGGATTTTTTATCAAAAACAGCCTTTCAGACCTCACTGAAGGTGAGTCTCTGCTGGAGGATCCACCTTCAGCATGCCGGCTGCAATCCCAGCATCCACCTGTTGGTGACACAACATTGTGGGTTCATTTGGTTTGCATCACTTTTCATGCAACTTTCATTCTTATTTTTGCAGCTAAAGCAACTTAAAATGTACAAGAACATTTGAGATTTAAAAATAAACTGCATTAAAATACAGATTTTTCTTTTTTTTTAATTCTCTTCAGTGCAAAAAAACAAGATGTGTTGATCATTATGGAAACATTTCCTGTTTCCAGCATGTTACTGTTCTGGCGGGGGGTAAAATGACACTGACTCAGCAGTGAAAAACCCATTTCAGACAAATAACTCTGCACTCATGACGTGTGGAAAAAACCATCTGAACAGCTTGTAAGTGCTCATGTTTGAAACTCGTCTGTTTCTTCATGAGTTTCTTCTTAAATTCTGATAAACTTTGTGGCTTTGAACAGACACACACAAGCAGTGTGAAATCATTTTTAAAACACCATCAGTTTATCGCATAAATATCAGTATTTGTATGGATGTTGGTGATAAGTTTATGCTGTAAAATTCCCCTCTTTGTTTGTATCTGAGCATCTATGAGTATAAATGCATACAGAGTCATCACTTTAGCAGCCTGAACGATCAAACCTGTCTGCAGAAAATCTGCTCACCTGCACACAGAGATTAACTCTGTGTTTTTCTGAAAGGAAACTCGGTCCTGTTGTGTTTCCACATGTGAGTGCGGCTCCCTCCTCATTACTTCCTCCCACTTAGATTGCAGACTGTTGCAGGAGACTTCGGCATTAACATGGTAGTCATGGATACCGTTTCTTTTTATCATTACAAGAAGACCCCACATTCCCTCCCCCGGCTCTGCTCTTTTGGGTCCCAGCTGACTTCAGTTTGGAGCGCCACATCTTGTCGTCTTCCTCTATAATTTAGATCAAGTGTGGCGTCGATCTCACGGTTCCCCTGCAGGAAATAAAGTGTATGAGAGCGAAATCAGCGATGAGGTTCATATGCAGTAAAAGAACGTAACTGATGTGTGTCTAAAAGAAGAAATGCTCAAAGGCAAAACCCATAATGAGGCACATATGCAGTAAAAAAACAGAGAAAAAGCGTCTAAAAAGAGAAAAATGCATGTAAAAGTCTGTACATCAGGTTGTGGTGTGTTATTTTTACATGTGACCTACTGTAACGCTGCATCCTGGTTTATTTATGGCTTATTCATGGGTCCGTCTCTGCTGCAGGGCCCATGAACAAGACCTTTCAAAGAGGCATGAAAGGGAGCTGGGAGAGCTAAGTGCCGTCCATCACAGAGAAGCACAGATCATGCTGGCTGACTTCAACAAGGCTCAGGAGGTCCTCAAAGACAAGATCTCTGCTCTGCAAATACTGTGAGTCACAGAGAAGTCTCTGGACTGACGCTGTCTCAGCTTCATCATACAGTCGCCTTCGTTTCAGGGTCCTCTGTAACCTGATGATGATGTTTTATACATGTCCTCTTCACTTATACACTTCCTGTCTGTGTGTCTCAGGCTGGAGGGGACGGAGGAGAAGCTAAGAAACAGAGAAAGTCGACCAGAAGACCTTCATATCATAGCAGAGCTCAGAGAGATGGTGACTGAGAGAGAAGCGCTGGTCAAAAAGCTGGTGGTGAGTTTGCTGGATCGTCAGAAGAGCTGAAACAAAATGCTGTCAGTGTGAAAATAAGTACAAACACTCAAAGCATATTTCTTGGTTTTCATTCTGTTTCAGTTTCAGTAAATGTTGAGTTCAGTTCAGTTGTCATCAAAGATGGTTTTCCAGAGAAAGAGTCACCACTCTTTTTGCTTTTGGTGTTTTTAAAGATAGAAAACACTCCTGAGTTTGTGCATGATGTGACAGATTTGTTTCCTGGATAATAAAAAGACTTTGGAGTTTGATACGTGGATGAATTTGGTGGCTTTAGGATGATGTGGGACTTTAGCATGTTGTCTTTTTTTTACAGGATGACAAGAAGTTTTACCAGTTGGAGTTGGTCAACAGAGAGACAGGATTCAGCAAAGTCTTCAACTCCAGTGCCAACGTCGGTGTGATCAACCCTCTCATCAAGGTAAGTGGCCTCGTACCTACATGCATGTGTGTGGGGGGCGTGGCGAGGGTCAGGTGGGTGTGTATGACATCATCAGCATCAGCTGAGCGGCACAAACTCAGTGTGATCTGTTTTCCCCTGAACGTCACACGTGCAGTTCATGATGCATTCACTGGATTTTACATCGACTGGATGCAACACTTCATTGATTTGTCAAACATAAACTACATACAAGACAGCAGCTTCTCTTTCTAATGCATTTTCATTGTTAAAACACATAGTTTTTGCTTCGTTCATGCCCAGCATCCACACTGCACACTCTGTATTTAGGAACCATGAAGTGGAGGCTGAGAAACGCCGCTGACCCCCAAACTGCAGTCTCTTCACACAGCTTGTTCACTGCAGGAATTTAGAGGCTTTATTGCACCTGTAATGTATAAAGTTACAAACGCTGAATGAGGAGTTGTTGTTGTTCCTCTGAAGCAGCGAAGGATGGAAGTAACAGAGCAAAGTGTCTCTTTGTTAGAAGTGTTTGCTTTTTCCAACTTGTTAAATGTGAACTCAGGGGCAGGAAATTTAAAGCCAGCTTAGCAGAAAAGAGAGCGAGGTTTGGGAGTTTTTTACCCTCTGAGCTGAGAACAAGATCAACCACCATATAACAGGCACAAAAGTGAGAAAAAAGGACTTTTTGAAAGCACCATGGAGGCTCCTGCATGCAGGTTGCACAGGAGTGAACTAAATAAACTCTCTGATCATTTAGGTAATGAAAGATAAAGGCAGCTCTCATAATAATGATCTATTTATCTGTATAACATTGAAATAGCTCTACAGCAAAGCTTCGACCACACAGGGAGGGGCAGGGACAGCGTGTGTGAACGTCACACACCGTCTCGCTTCAGGTTTGTTATCAAGACTGATCTCTGCGTACAAAGCTGCTCATCATCTCTTTGTGTTTGCACAGCTGACAAACCTTCTGTTTGATGCCACCAGTCTTTCAGAAACAATAATCCCTGATTTCAGCCTCACATCCGTTTCTCCTCATGCTGCCGTTTCTCTCTGAGGGTTGTTAGTGTTTGACATCATGTGCTTCATTAGTCCATCGCTTATTCTAAGCACCTTTGTGCAGAATAGGAACATTTCTTTAGCAGCTGTAAGTAGGTACGACACATCTGTTCATCTCTGGATTTCTCTACATGTTGAAGCAGTGTGCAGAATTTTATATAAGGAGTTTAACTAGTAGTTTCTTTGTTTAAAGCCTTTACAAAAACATAAAGCACAGTGTGTTTATCTGCGTACTTTTGGGACTCTTTCCTGCTCTTCACCTGAGACTATATTTAACATACATATAATAAACTCATTGGTTAGTCCTAATCCTCAAATATTCTCCTCTTTTAATTGTAAACACATGAACAGTGAACTTAAATCTAACTCTGGTCCAAGGTGAGTAAGCATGAGAAAAGGATTTGAGTTCAAACCAAGTGATAGTCTGATCCCCAAACTGATGACATTCCCATTGCTCAGCTCTCCGTGTCCTGCTGACGTCCTGCACATGTTCAAAACAAATGACACGCAGGATGTTTAGCGATGCTGTGAATGTTTCTGTTACTGTAAACACGACGGAGAGGCGAGAGAGACAGAAAAACCTTCTTTCTTTACTCTCAAAGGTCGTTTAAAGGGCTGAGTTTTTTCCTCGCGGTCACCTCTGACTGTCTGTACCTGCACAGGTGACGGTAACAGGTGTGACAGCTGATCTCCTGTCAGTAAGATGATTTTTTCACAGTAAATGCATTCGTCTAACACAGAATCACCTTCCCCAACCTCTCTATGTGTGTCTGTAGTCGAAAACAGGCAGCCAATCAGATCACCGCTTCACCAGCTTCCCTAGCCAGTCAGCTCTCCGATTCGTCAGCCCTCCCACCATGAGTCATGAAGGAGAGGAAGAGGAGGGACGGGAGGTGGAGGAGGTAGGACCAGGAGGTCACTTTGTCCCTCCTCACTCCCCCCTCCGCAGGTCCCTCCCCAGACTTAGGAAAGCCCTGCCACTGTTCAGCCCTCTTCCTCTGTCTCCTCTCTCTCAGCATCCTCCTCCTCCTCCTCCTCCTCATCCTCCACATCATCCCATGCCAAGCCTTGCTCTTCCTCATGCTCCTCATCCTCAGGAAGCCCTGGTGCAGCATCAGGGCCTGCAGAGCTTTAGGAGGTGAGAACCATCTGATTTACTGCCACTGATGCCCTCAGTTCACTGTTACTTCTGCTGCCCCCACTGTCTGTATCACCCACCTCACTTTTTAGTTTCCCTCCCTTCTGTTCTCACCCCCCCCCCCCCAAACCTGGAGAGAGGCAGATGTTGACCCTTTACGAATATGACAGAGGTTCTTCGTCTCTTTATGAATAAAACTCTGTACAATCTTCATTAAAACTGACTTTCCTGCCTCGTTTTACATCAAACAGACATTAGAAAGCAGTTAAATAGTTTTAATGTAGGTTTGATGTGGTTGCATCATTTGGAGGAGAAATTACAACATCACACCTCCAACCTCAGTGACCCTGACGCTGTCAAACTCAGGACCACAGCTGGACAGATGTGGCTCCTTTCAACAAGGTCACAATGAGATGTTAACTATGACAAAAAAGTCTCTTAACCGTCTCTAAAATCTAGCTGGTTCCTTTTTTTTAAGCCATGAACTTAAATCATTTTTTGCTCTTCAGCAGATGCATCAGTTAATCAGAACTTTGTACGATAATTTAGTTTTATTGAGTGAAAAAAAGAGGAAATAAAACTAAATGAGCCGTTCTTTATTTCAAAGTTAAAAGTTTAATTCTTCATTCAGGCCTCAGCTGATTCATAGAAACAGAATGATGTTTTTATTTCCCAGAATGCTTCACTTTTCCTCCATTATTTCAGGGTCGGAGAGAAATAAAGAGGAGATATGATCTTTTTTTTGCTACATTAGCTTTATCATCTCATTCCCCTTCTCTTATCACGCGACTATCATAAAATCTAAGACACGATCTTCTTTCAAACGCACTCCAAAGCCTCTCTGTCATCCTCGCCCGCCTCGCTGTAAAACTGAGCCAATCCTGAAACTTTGCACCAATCAGTCTCAGTGAAACTTCAAGCTCTGAGTGAAGCCGAGAGAAACACCCTGAGATGTAAAGGCTCTGCCGTGAGTTCAAAGTGACGGTTGCAAATGTAAAAACTTGTAAGATAAGGGTTTGTTTTTTTGTTTTTTTTTTTGCTTTTTGCTTTCGTTCTCCCCGAAAAAAGGCAGCAGAAACACATTTTAGGAGGAAATGAAGGAGTTCTGCGAGTGCTGATTAGAAAACACTCTACTGGAATAAACTGCACACCAGCTGAACCTGAGAGCCGGTTTGAAATCCGAATGTTTGTTCATGAAAGCGAACTTCAAGAAACACTTTTGTTTGTGAAATTGCGTGTGTGTGTGTGTGTGTGCACATGATTTAATGGGTGTAAGTGGTTCCTGGTTTCTGGACTTGTTCAGCTTCTCCAGCTTCCCTTCCTGCAGATGAGCTGGGTTTAAAAAGCAAATGGATGGAGGTTTAGGTTCATTAGTTCCTGGTGATGATTTGATCCCACGCTCCTCTCGTGCATGTGTCAAAGTGTCCTTTCATGGGTGCGAAAGTTCACATAAAAAAGTCACGTACGGACTCAGACCGTCACCGAGCTGCATCCTGGACTGTGGACGTCACATGAACCATCACAGCACCGGATCCTCCTGATTCCACTCTGACACTTCTGACTGTACAAACATCATCTGCACGTCTGTGAGTCTGAGCCAACGATGTCTGTCGCTTAAACACGTCTGTTCTGTCTCTCCTCCCTCAGCCTTCCTGAGACCAACGCCACGACGCCGTCCGACCTGAGGGGGACAGAGGCGGGAAAGAGCAAAGAACACGTTGCAAAAGAAGAGGAGCTGTACTCCCAGTACTTCTCTTTCTGACCGGCAAAAAAAAAACAACAATTCTGTCAAAAAAAAAAAAGAGGAAGTAATGGGACAGAGAGCTAAAGTTGGACATCACTCAAACTGAACATTAATATCAAACATCAGCATTCCCATCGGTCATGTGCGGTGTTGAGATTCCAGGATGGATGCATCCTGCAGGGCTTCCACACATGGTGAGCGCAGGGAGGAGGCGTGCATGGTACCAGACGCTCAGGCCATAAACACACGAGTCCGACACTCATCCGTCCCTTCATGTGCAAAACAAGACGTTCGTTTGAGCTCCAAAGCTGACGGAGGCGACGCGAGAGGTCGGAGATAAATATAATCTAAAGGAGTTTATTTAAATTTAGATGAACCGAGGCTCAAAAGTTAAAGTCTAAATGTAGAATAGATGAAGAGGATTTAAAGAGGCTCACTCGAAGAGAAAGAAAACTTATGTGCATCTGCAGCTTTCGCTTCTTTAGTTATTTTTATAGCACAAAGACAGAGGTGACATATTTCAGCTTAGGTGTTATTTTTGTAATTCTTGGACTGTTTCTTTCCGTCAGTATTAATAACATTTTACTCACCAAGTCGAGTGCTGAGATCCAGGAACTTATTTTGACAGGAAATCAATCAGACAGGCTGGAAACAAAAACACATTGAGGTGAGAAAATAAAGGCAAACATCGAAATGAGCACCAAATTTCCAGCAGAAAAGCAGTAAATATTAAAGTGATATTCATTTTTTATTCCTCTTATATGGAACTAAGTTCGTTTTAACAGAAAGAACAGTTTTAATTCTTATTTTAAACCACACAGACTTTCAGTTTTAGCCACAAACAAAGTGAGCAAACCGGTCTGACCTCAGCGGTTACTCTGCTGAATAAAATGTGTCATAATCAATAGAAACTACAGCCAAAACCAGATAATGTCTTTGTTTCTGAAACCACAGCTGGATTCTCCCACAGAGACGTCACCAACAGTGTTGCAGCTAGTGTAAAGTGAGATAAATAAAATGTAAGTTAGTTTAAGAGGAAACGTTTCCGGCCCTGTTTGTATTTTTGTCTTTTTTTTGTACCTCAGTGTGTCTCGCAGGCTGTAGTCTGACAGGAAGTGCTTCAAAGGTTCAAAGGTTCAGCCAGGACAAAGAGATTATTTTTGCCTTGATTCTCGTCTTTCAGTCTTCCCTGCTGTGACCCCCCCATCCCCTCCCCCCCTGCAGTGTAAATACACACATTCAAGCATGTGTTTGAGGAAAAAATGGACGGAGCCAGCTGTTTACTCTGGTTGTTTTTTGACCTCTAAAGTCAAAAAAAACGACGGTGAACCACAGTGATGACACCAGCAAAAACCAGGAAAAAAACACCCAACTTTGGCTTGCTGTCCCTGATCTTTGACTGTGTACATACAGTAAATGTTTGAAAGTCATTTTCAAGTCTCTGAGCTTGTTGAGGGGCGCTTGATTTACTATCCTAGACGCCTCAGCAGTCCCAGGAGGGGAAACATCAAGAGGAACAGAATCAAGCACCCCTCATATTTTTATTATTCCAGTATTTATAATGTTACAAGCTACTGTTTTTCTACGGTCTGTTTTTGTGTTTGGACCAGAGACACGCAGAGAAAGAGTCCTGTCAGCGTCATGCATCAGCCCACAAACTCCCAGAAACCCCCTTTTTTTGTTTTTTAAATGCCAAGGAGTGTTTAGTCTCAACACTTGATCTGATGTGGAGCTTCATGTCGGTGCCAGAGCTCTTCGGCTGCGTGTCTCTGAATGTGCAGCAGGCCATAGAGCATGTGAAAACAGAAACACTATCATAATGCTGCTGTCACTCACTTGAAATCCTCATGTCTTCTGGTTTTTGTCTTTTTTTAATTTTTTGGTGTTACTGTCTTTGCTTTAACTTGAATTGAAAGTTTACATAGTTGTTGTTCTGCGTGATTTTCATGAGCTGAAGGTCCATGAAGTCCGTTCAGTCGCCTGTACAGAATCCAAACTGCATGGTCTCCATCAGCCTGACGGAGGTGAGGTTTTAAAGCCCCCCCCTCTCTTCAGAAACAACACAAACATGTTCAGTCACAGTATTCAGTCACATTACAGCTTCGAATGATGCTCGTCTTCCTCGTAACAGAACCAGCTGAAGCCTCACGGGTTCAGGAAGTGTTCTCTCTCATGGTTCATTATATTAGATGCACCTTAATAACACACTCAAGCACCACTTAGGATTAAATCAGCGTCTCTGAAAAGGCTTCACCCTGAATAAACTCTTTTTTTTGGGGCTTTTGCATCAGATAACATCACTTTTTCATGTTTTTTTTATTGTATTTCAATCAAGTACAGAACATATTTTACAAAAGCACCTTGTAAATGTTCTACCACATGCAAAGTGGGAGTAAAACACCTGCTAAAAACTAGAAAATGTAAAATATTCCTTGTTTTTTCTCTTAAATCTGTTTCATTTTTTCTTATTTTTTAACCATTTCTGGAAGCCTTATCTTTCTTCGGTCACCGTTCATGGCAGCCTGAGTCTGTTCATGTTCACGTCACAGCAGAACGACTTTCAGTGCTGAAAAACTTCACAGTAATTTTCCTTGTGAAATCAGAAAAGGGCTCTAATAAAACTGTACGAAGCTTGTTTACAAGCTCTGGCACTGAAGTTTAGTTTCCTTTCGTTCTGTAGTTTCTGGTGTTGTTGAAGGAAAAAATTAAACACTTCCTGAACCTCGTTGAGATGGGACCTTGTTACATGACAGAAAAACTAAAAATGGACTATTTAATAAAAAGTAGTTACATCTTAAAAAACCCCAGTTTTGCAGAAGTGTAATGCAAACCTTTGTCATGGCGTCTGAACCGTCCTCTCAGGACTCGCGTGCAGGATAACGACACTGAAGTCCTGCTGAATGTCACTGATACAGTGTGTTAATTGTAAATAACGAACTGTTAATGATAAAAACCCTTCAAACAAAATGGACCAATAAATAGATCGAGAACCACAGCCGGTTCGTTCCTCCACACTGTGAACATCATTCATGAGAAATGTCTCATCTCAGACGTCTTTTTAGTTTTTTTAACGACATTTTTTCTCACCATCATGTCGACTTTGACTGCAGCTTTGTTTCATGTTTGCTGACGACGTCACACACGAGCTGCTTTTCAAAGCTGAAACCAGGAAGTTTAATCTGGATGAACTTATTATTTTGCTCAGCCCTCATTGGTTGATATAAAATGTAGTTTATCTGGTCAGCTGTTTGAAAAGAGAGCCCTTGTGGTCATCAGCAGAACTGCAGGCGTTGCCACATCACATGACCTTTGACCATCGACCCCGAGGTTCATAAAAGTCTCTTTGAAGGTTATAACATCTCAAAAAAAATGGCTGTTTATGGGAATATCAGCTGTTTCTTAACACCTGACAGCATTTCAGATTATTTGTTTCAGTATTTATTTATTTTATTGATGAAGTCACTGTTGTTTTTTTATGTATTTGACGCGGGCATCAGCTGGTCATCGGTGAACCATTGAAACTGCAGCTTATTAAAACATGAAGTGTGTGTTGAGTTTCTTTGGATGTGTCGGTTTACTGATCAGGGCTCAGTTCATTTCACTTTCAGCTCAGTTTCTCTAAAAAGTGCAGAACCGCTGAAAGGAAACGCTGGGACGTCTGCACGCTGTCACTCGAAACTGAGCCGGAGGTGATGTGATGTCACCCTCGTGACAAATCATTTAATGATGTCTGTCTTGCCATTTTTGAAGTAAACTATATAATAATTATAGCAACGATGATATTTATTTATATTTATATCATTTCTGTTGTATGTTATGGAACAGTAAAATCATGATTGTGAGATAAAACCTTGTGTCTTGACTTTTTTTTGTCGGTGTTGCTTCGTTTGTAATCTTAAAGGAATAATTCATCATTTTTTGAACCATCAGTGTTTTGTTTTGCTGACAGAAAAATTGATTATTTTGGCTTAAAATACCTTTGTTTTTTCACAGATTCATCAGTAACCTGATGCTGGATTAGTTAACTTTGGACAGAGTAAAGCTTTACGATCTGCATGCTGAGGTAAAGTAACTGGCTGCTGGCTGCAGCTGCATGTTTGGGTTTCAGACACGATTCAAGATGATTTATTCATCAATGTGCACCCCAGGGTTGCACCGCAAAAATAAAGTTTGTAGTTTCTAATTTAATGTAATATAAAAGAATGCAATTACAGGAGCAACAATACAGTCAATAATACATATATTATATACGTATAGACACACAACAGACAATAATTCTGTGCACTTTTTTGAGTTTGCATCAATAAAACAGCAGCAACAAGTCGGTGCGTTTAGTGAAATATTCCAGATTATTTAATTCATTGCTATATTAATGTCTGGGGTGATGATGATGATGATGATGATGATGAAAGTTTTGTTGGTTCCTCCAACTTTAACTGCTATCAGAAACAAATTTAGATTAATTCAGATTTTTTAAAATAATTTTAACCAATGCATTAAGTTCTAACACTTAAAGAGGGCAAAGGGTGAAGGGACTCATACCGCTTTTGTCCACAAGGGGCGCCAGAATCAACAGAATGAGTCACTTGTAGCTGCTGAAGATTTGGAGCAGGATAACTCAGATCAGCTGCTCGGCCCATCTGAGCACTTTACTGACTCAGATTGAGCTCCTGCTCAGATTTTAACTGTATTATCATTGTTATTGTCTCATATAATAATACATAATAACACTATATTATATATTATGCATCCATATTATGATGTGGAATACAAATATATTAAAAAAAACCTGCACAAACATCAGCAGAAGCCACTTTAATTGTATTAACATGCATTTTCTTTGGTGTTCCATCCATTTAAAAGTCAGGTGGTACAATCTTTTCAACATGCATTAAGAACAAGAATTATCAACAAGTTCTGAACTCAAACGTAAAAGTTGTTTATATTGTTTGCATTTTCAGTCACTTTACATGTAAATGTAGCTGGTAAATTATTAAAGTTGTCCTCTTAAAAACAATAATCGATGCCTTTCAGACTTAAAATTCAGAGTTTACGGTTTATTTCCTGCATCATTTCTGCAGCAGTCAGAGCTCTCGGCTCAAAATCAGCCAGAAGTCAGTCATGAATACTTCAAATAACAAAGCAGAAACTTAAATGACATAAACCGAAAACATCATTAAGTGAATTCACACCATGCAAAGTGTAGTTTTTTTTTCTTCACAACTCATAAACTACATGCTGTGTGTTTGTCAGACTTATATCAGAAGTTGTGTGTGATGTGCATGTATTTAAAAGTCTCTGTTTGCATTTAAAATCCACAACAAATGTACACCGACCGTCTTGACTTCACACATTTACAGGCCGACAGTAATTAGACTGATTCCTTATCGTTATGTTTCATAAATCAGATTCATAAATCAGCCGACCACGTGACTGCCGTCTGATCGACTGGACTTGTAATTTGTTTAAAAAAATCAACAGATGATTCAAATTTAATTTCTCTGTGCCGTTTGCCCTCAAGTAGCTTTTTAAAACAGATGAAGATGAATCATTCACTTAATGTTTCTGTTTTGCATAACACTGTGAATTCTTAAAGGGAAATGCTTTCGATTGCAGAGAGAGGGCGCTGTTTCGCTGCAACATGATGCAACCATTTCTTGCCTTCATTGGCTCATCGAAGAGGGACACGATCTTTTGCACTGATGAGGTTTATTAGTTTAATATTTGGAGCATTTTAACTTATGTGGTGCCTGTTTTACTCAGTTTGCTGCTTCAGTTTCCTTTTTTGCCAAATTTGGATGTTTTTGTTGCATCCACAACAGCTTTGTTTTGAAATGCAGAAACTTGATATCACAGACTCTCAGACTATACATCCTGTTTTTTCTCCAGCCTGTAGTTTCAGACCGTAGCAGATGAAAAAGGAAGTAAAAATGCTTTTGATTAAATAAAATCCTGCATGTTTTATTGCAGGAGGTTCAGACCAAATCAGGCGTTGTGATGATTTACTGCGTATGAGAGTAACGGCTCTTTTCCAGATGCAAATCTTTGTATTCACTCGCTTGTCTTTGCTCGATCTGTTCCTGAACGCACCACATACTTAAACTGAATGGAAGAACTTTTTATTTTTTCAATCACAACACCTGAGTTGTTCTGAATGGGGTCTGAATGGGCAGCAGGCAGATACAAATACATACAGGACACCAGTGAGGTTTGATCATTCCCTTGAGACAGAGAGGCAGGGAAGCTGATCCCTGATCAGCTCTAATAGAAACAATTTGAGAGAGTTTGGCCTGTTTTGGTTTCACATTCGTTCCGCCTGCTGATCAGGGTCCAGCTGACATACGGGGGTGATTTTATAGCTTTAGTGTGATCTGATCTGTGATGCCCGTATGTCAGCCGAACCCTCGTGCACAGCGCCGCCTCGCCAGCTCTCTCTGCGTGCGTTCGACCCCGCCGCTCTCAGCTGCTCAGCAGGACGATGATGTAAATGAGGAGCAGGCAGATGAGGATGAGGGTGAAGTTGACGAACAGCTCCTGCAGGTTCCTCTTGGCTTGAGGGTTCACCTCGATCTGGGACGCCCGGCGGATGGCCGACTTGGTCATGTGCTGGACGCGCTCCATGGAGGCCGAAGGCTGGTTAGATTTTGATCGGCTGGATTACGAGATAAGAGAGGGAGAGTTGAGTCTGCTGGGCTCGTCTGGCTGAGCTGCTCAGGTGAGCAGGTGAGACCAGGTGATGAAACTGCTGCTGGATGTGTTGAAAAGCGCTCAGGTCAGGTGTTGGAGGCAGCCTGGCCTGATGCGGTTCAGTCCTGATCCCACAACAAACAAACAGAAACCTCTTCTTCTCTTCTGTCTTCTTTAAATCTGGTGAGAAAAAAGGAAAGAAAAACCACAAAGAGAATGAAAAACGTCGTTAAAACATGATGCAGTTCACGTTTCTCTGCCTCTGTAGTTCAATGTGAAACCATTGGAAGCACTTCAGCGCCTCCTGTGTGTGTGTGTGTGTGTGTGTGTGTGTGAGGCCTCCTGGTTGAGATCAAGTGTGACCTTTGTGTATGGCAGCACATGGTGTGATGATAAGAGAGCAGCTCAGAGGCGCCAGCTGAGTCTTACTGAGTGTTAAGCCGGACCAGCAGGAGTGACGGTGTGAGGTGTGTGTGCACAGAAAAACACGAGCCGAAGCACATGATTAAAAAAAACATTTCGATTCAGGATGTTTAACTTTAAACAAATAAAAAATGAAAATATATATAATAAATAAAAATTGTCTTATTTGTTTACTTTAAGTAACTGAAGCGGCCAAAATAAATACAGTTTCAAAATGTCACACAAAACATATTCATGGTGAGTCATTAAAATTAAAATAAAAGTATTTAAAGTAAGAAAATGTTTTATTTATGAAGACTTTAACCCTCCAGTCAGTAAACTTATCAGTATCAAACAGCAAAGTTTTTAACTTTATGGATTCAACTTTAAATTTGCAAGAGAAATATTCATCATTTCTTCTCTTAAAAAGGTCAAAGTTTAAGGTTCAGTAATGTCTCAGGAAGTCTGCTGAATATTGAATCAACAAAGAGAGAGAGTAGCAAATATAAAAAGCATGTGAGGAGAATAAACTCAAAAAGTGAATGATGACAAGCGAGCGTCAGAGTGCAGCTGCAGCCTCTCGGCCGTCTGTCAAACCTTTCTGTCATCTGATCGGACTTTCCTGAGATCAAAGCCGCCGTCACAAGGTGACCGTGCTTTTGTGTCAGAGGCTCCCACAAATAATGGGCGTATTACGGCTCGAACAGGAGCTCTGCCAAAGTTCTTTGCTATATTTAACAAAGTGAAAAAGTGGCCCCTGCTGGCCACACTGTGTATTACAGTGTGTGAGGAATATGCAGCTTTGGATTCCTGGAGCCTTCAAGAAGACGTCTGATGTTCAAGTGGTGATCTGTGGATTAAATATCATGTGTGCAGAGTCAAAAAGTTTGTCCTGAAGGGGGCGCTAAAGTAGAGTTTCCACTCTGGATGTGTTTTAGTTCTTTCACTGAGCTTCAGTGTTCAGATAACAGGAGTCGTTTTAGACATTTGATGCCTTCCTTCGTTTCAACACATCTATTTTTATCACTTCGCTGTTGTTTCTTCCACTGTTAATCTCTCTGTGTCACCTATTATCTCTTCTCATGTTAACACTTCCACACACACACATACACTTCTGTGCATGCAGGGTAAGATGTGTGTGTGTTGTTTGAAATACTGCCTCACCTCAAACAACCCGGATTAATTCATGATGTGCTTTGAAGGAAGAACGTTTCTGTTTAAATCTACATCTTAACGCTTCAGCGTCACATTAACATTTTTATAGGAAAGAGTTTTTGTTGATTTTCTCAGTTTACAGCAAAGTTTTATTAATACAGATCAATATAAGTCCTGCTTTTCCAAAGACTGTGCACATCTGGAATTAGCATTTGTGGACCTAAAGGGGTTGTTTTGAACATTCAGTTTGGTTTTGCAACTCGTTATCATCTTTGGTGACAAAGAAACAAAATAAAATCTTTGTTCCTCTTACTTTCATTTTTATGCACAAATTTGATTTTCAGATCACAGATCCCTCTGAATCCTGCCTCCTGGATCTTTGATTAATGCAGCTGATCAATGCTTTCAATCCCTGCTGAAGAAAGAAGAAGCTGCTCTTGCTGCCACCATCTAGTGGCCGTTAGCAGAACTGCACCTTCAGGTCCTTCCACAGTGGCTCCCCCCCCCTCAGCTGCGGTGTCTTAACCCAGAGTCCAAACTCTTCGGCTCCCTGGTGACTCATGAGAGGAGCATTTACACTCTGAGCCCGGCAACAGCTCACACCGGGCTCACCACAGTAAATGTCCGTAATCCCCGGTGTGCTGGGAGGGGCCCCCGTCCAACTCTCGGCCCCTGAATCATTCAACACCGCAGGTCATAAATGGAGCTCTGACACAACCGTCCTCTCATTCCTCCCCCCGCCGTCACCCACTTCTCTCATTCAGTCAGAGCAATTAGCCTCTTTGACCTACAGTACGTTGACCTTTGACCCCTGTGGGTCACACGAGGATCATCGTGCATGTGGGGGCCCCTCGACTCTGTGTGACTGACAGCACGAGAGTGACTGGTGCTCCACGTTATCCTCCACCCGTCTGCACACATCAGCCACGCCATTATGTGCTGAGTGCCGGCTGCCAATCATGTCGCAGCAGACGCCACGCTGTCATTCTTCTGCGTGACGAGACGGCGAGTAATCCTCGCTTCCTCTGAGCGAGGAAACGAGACGCTGACAGTAAATATGTCTGGGTTTACCTCCGTCTGACGACACCTCGGGCTCACGAAACTCACGTAGCCTTCACCTATCTGCTGCCGAACCGAACCGAACTTCTGCTTCTGACGAAACTTCTCTGATTGTACAACAAGCCCACACACACACACACACACACACACACAGCTGTCAGAGACTGGCTGATGTGTGTTTTGGCTTTTGCATAACCGGACAAGATGCAGCAACTGGAGGAGTGAAAGGCGGCCGGAGGGCAGCAGAGCAGCAGCAGTCGCCCTCATTTACTCGTTGACACACAAACTGAAGCTGAACGTTAAATCTGAGGTTTCACCGCGTTGAGCTCGCAGAGGTCACGTGAAAGTGAAGCTTCCTGCACCGATCACTGATGCTGCACTTTCTCCTTAAATCTTTGTCATGTTTCTTTCAAATTATTTACGATTTTTAGAAAGTTTTCTAGAAGTTTCCGGTTATACAGGCTTTTAAGCCCAAAACTTTGGAAGCTACAGGCATCAAAAAGAGTCACACACACTCGTCTGTTAAAGTTTTGTGGAAATGTCTTATGGTGCAGTACCACTAATGACCAGTAGGCAGTGGCTCTGACATAATGCGTTTCCTAACTTTTCTTGGAAGTATTTGTGTTTCCTGTAAATGCATGTAAAGCTAATTTCATCTCTTTAACAGTGTGAGAATCATTGTTCCATTAAAACAGTGGTTCTCAATCTGTGGAGCGGTGCCCATTTATGGGACACGGAGACGCTGCACACGGGACACGGATCATCAGGGAAAACATGGAGTGATCCAAAGACGAATGAACAGGTAAATAAAAATGCTGATTTTATCTTCCTGACTTTAATTTCACAAAATTTATCTTGGATTTGGAACATTTTAATTTCTTTAATTGCATTAAAATTAAAAAAAGGTGTTTCAGCCAATCACAGTCACTCCACAAATTATTTACTCAAGTTTTTTCTGTTTTTTTTCTGTTCAGTCACATTTAATTGTGTTTTTTCTATATCTCAGTTTATTCCACTAGCTCATGGATGCTTCTCTAATATAAAACTCCTGTTGTTGTTACTTGTGTGTCGTGATCGGCTGGTTGAGAAGTGTTAGTTATATATATTTATAACTATAAATCCTGGTTTCATTGTTTCCTGTTTTATTTTGGTAAATCGTGTTCTGTCGAGTTTCCCTCCTTTTGTAATTACCTGCCCTCATGTGCTTCACCTGTGATTGCCCCACCTGTGTCTCATCACCTTGGTGTGTGTTCAGTCTCTGTTTCCCCTTTGTCTTGGTCGGATCATCTGTTACTGCCGCGTCCTGTTTTGCCCGTGGTCTTGATCTCCCTGCGTCTCGGTTTGTAGCATTTGACTTATTTTGTCTTCTTTGATTTTGTCTTTTTGTTGGATTTTGTATTTTGTTTGATTTTTTTTTTTTTTTTGTCAAAGTCCCTGGATATTTTCTGCACTTGGGTCCTCAGTTTTTGTAACTCTGTGAAATTGTGTAGCTTTTACTATTCAATTAATTTAAATTTTTGATAAATATAAAAATTTATATT
>JAPZDV010000017.1:12162609-12181585 GCA_029814665.1 Acanthurus lineatus
TTTCTGATAAATTAAGTGTCATTTTTCCAAAAGTGTAGGCCATAGGCTGCCCATGTAAAGACATAAAAAGCTGCTGCATGTGTTTCCGTGTTGCTTCATGCAGATAAAGTGTTCGCATCGTTTCCCAAAACAAAACATGATGAGAGAAAGAGATTTGACATGAACAAACCAGCTAGCAAACAAGTTTTCTGAAACCAAGCAGGTCTGAAAGTGATGAAAGTGATGACTTCTGATTCTTCAGCTTGATAAACTTGATAATATTTGACGGGAAAGTTTCCAAAATGTTCCAGAGCATAAAAACCTGCACTGATTAAAGCGTTGACTTGTCCCAGTTACTCACCAGTAAACGTTTCTCTCTCTCTCTTCCTGAAGGCGGGTCCTTGGCCCGAGTGGTGACGGTGTCTCCTGGCCCGTTGATTCGGGTGGAGGGTCAGCCGGTCTCCATCAGATGTGATGTGAATGAATATGGGGGACCACGTGAGCAGGTAAGAGCCTCACACACCTTCGTGTTGCATTCAGGTGCGTTCAGTGTTTCTGTGATGTGTTTCTGATCCAAAGCGTAAAGGAAGAAGCTGCTTCTGTATTTTTCTTCTGTAAAAAAGTTTAAAACCAACAACTTGATAGTCCTTCTCTCATTATGAGTAAATATTTAAAAGGGTCACAGAAATATAGTTAAATATAAAAATGGTTGAATAATCTTTAACAGTGCTGGTTCAAGCAGACGTTCCTCAACATTCCCATTCTGCAGAAAACCGCTCAGGGTTTCCAGCCTTTCCTGCACTGTTGGCCCACTTCAGGTCCCAGAATTCCCTGCGATTAGAGCTTTTTAATTGTCATGTGAATATAAATATGGCGTGTTTTAGTATTCTGTTTTAAAGACCATGGAGGGAGATTCAAGTGGATCATGAAATAGTCACGCTGCCTCTCGAGCGTGTTGGATTAAACATACATGAAAAGGATTGTGGTGTTGGTTCGTCACTGAAATGTGCTCCTCCTCCTCCTCTTTTGTCATGCTGGATGAGGAGTTGAACTGCTGTTTCTAAAATCAAGAAAAGGACTTTTAAGCTCAAATATTTCTAATAAACCGAACCAGCAGCACAGTGTTGCACCTTCATTCTGCAGAAAAACCTCATTGTTTCGCTGCTTTGTCCTGCAGGATTTCGAGTGGATGATGTCCAGGGATTCCAACGGGCAGAGGATAAAGATAATCTCCACCTTTGATGCCAGCTATTCCCACCCGTCGCTCAGCAAGCGTGTAGCGTCTGGCGACATCTCGGTGGTGCGGCTCAAGGACAACGAGGTGGAGCTGAAGATAGCGGAGGTGAAGGCGCTGGACGCTGGTCTCTACTGGTGTCAAACGCCGAGCACCGACTCCGTCATCAGCGGAAACTATGAGGCTCAGGTCCAACTCATTGGTACGGGAGACGTGTGTGTGTGTGTGTGTGTGTGTGTGTGTGTGTGTGTGTGTGTGCTTGCGTGTGTGTGTGTTTTGACCAGTGCTAGTTGCCATAGCTGTGTGTTCGGTTGTGTTCAAAGCTAGCTGGCTATAATGGTTCATTTAACAAACATCCCCATGACTTACCAAAGCTCTGCTGACCATGTATGTGTCCTCCACACACACACACAGTCACACACACACACTCTCACACACACGCACACGCACACACACACACGCCTGCTGGTTTCAGATAATTACTGGCTTATAATTTGGCTTTTGCACAGACACAGAACACAACATGCACACCTCAACACACTGGTGTAGTCACAGTCGTGGTGGGGAGCAGATGTCAGGTGGGAGTAGTTGGCTGGTGTCACATGAGGTTCAGGCGGAGAGAAGAAGCTTCGGGTGGAGAAACACAAAGGCTGGGAGAAGAAGAAGAAGAAGAATATAAATGCCATCATATGGCATGGTAATAAAATCACTCCACAGGGACGAATGTTGAAAATATAATAGTAGTTGGTATATTTGTCCTGAGCAACATGTAGGAGGAGCTGTGTGGGTCTTTAAGAAGCTCACAAACTATTTTAGTGTCGGTGTTTGCAGCCTGAGACGACTGATGCACAGATCAGATCTGCTGGATTGATTCCTTTCTGATTTGATCCTTTCCTTTGCTACAGAGATACTCCTGATACTTAAGTACCCTAATACTTCCTCCTTGTACTTGGCATTATTATACCAAGACAAGAGAAGGGTTTATTATCACTGCAGCAACTAATATTTTCATTATTTAATCCACTAGTTGTCTTTTTGTTGCTTTGCCTGATGACTGAAGCTGATGAAATGATCTCACAATCCTTGAGCTTGTGTCAGCTTGTATTGACATCCTGTGAGAATCTACCTGCAGCCACAGGTGTTGTTTAAGTGGGCCAATCAGAAAATGAGGCAACCATTCCTCTAAAAAAAAAGGTAATGTTGGCTGACAGATGGTTCATCCAGTTACCCGGTACCTCGCCCTCACAGATAAATCAGTGTAGGAAAATGTGGCACGTCAGGTTTGACATGTTTAATTATTTTATCTTAAAAATGTCAAAACATCTGAAGAATACCAGTCATACCTTCCCAGAGCTCATGGGTACATCTACATGTGTTGTTTTGTACAGATAAGAGTCCAAACGCCCCAAAAATTCAGTTAAAGATGATAAGTTTTGCATATTTCAAGGCTTCATTAAACTTTAGGGAGTTAGTATTCAAATCATGTAAAACAATAAACTGAAGTTCCTATATTTAGATTTCTCAAAGCTTCACTCATCATCCGATACGACAGCGTGTTTACAGTCCTGCAGGTGTTTGACCTTTGAGTCATTACTCACTGAAAACACAGGTAATTATTCCCTGGTTGTGTTACAGGATCAGTCACCAGCATCTTTCCTGCCTGGTCTTACCTGAGAAGGTTACACATAAGTGTATCACGAACAGCTGAGATCCATCCAGAAACAACTCTCTGGTTAGTTAGGATCCGCTGTGTTCGCTGTGTTCACTTTTAATTTGGACTGTTTTCTGAAGCAGAAACCGAGGGAGAAAGAAAGAAACCCGTATTCAGCATTTTCTCTTGAATTTAATTGGGTTTTTCGCTCTCAGTCCGATAATTAAACACATTTTGTTCCCCGTATCAGTTTGCATCCACTCAAACTCAAACCCAGAGTGTCAGTCCTCTATAAGAAACCATGCATGGGGGGGTTTTCTGCAACATTTTACGCCATAAAGCCTCTAATTTGAGGCATGAAGTCACAAAGCAGGATTGTCTGACAGCAGGTTAGTTAGCTTCATAATGCAGCATCATGTTCAGCTGCTCGCTGCTGCTCAGCACGGCTCCCCAGACACCTTGTTAAATTTAGACCTGAATTAACTAGGCAGCGCTGTTTATGTGCCAGAGAGACTGTGTCGTGTATGTATGTAGAGCGTATGTATTAGTGAGGAGTGTGTTTTGTACTCAATGTTTGTGTTTGAGTGTGTGTGTGAGAGAGTGTGTGTGAACGAGTCTGTCAGTCGCTTACAGAGATGATGAGTTAGATTTGCTGCTGGAGGCTTCGTACCAGTCGAGACTTGTGCACAACACTCATCAGCATTCACACTCCTCTAAACACACATGCACACACACACACACACACACACACTCAGCCTCCATCGCCCCACTGAGGCTTTTTTTTTGGTTATGTAAGAAGCAAGTGAAGTACAGGTCACTGAGGCTTTGAAAACTCCTTTCAGGCTAATTTTAATTGATAGAGCAAAACGCAGATTATTCTTCCTGCCTTCGTTATCTGCCACGGACGCTCGAATCATCAAATCATCGCAGCACACCAGCACAACCGTGAACTCGTCCTCCAACTCTCACTACAAACCTTAATGGTGTCCACTGCTGTCCTTGTTACACACACACACACACACACACACACTCATGTTTGCCTCGAGGATTCCAGTGAAAGTACTTTAATCCCTTTGAAATCGACACACACACACCTTTTTTTTCTGTGAGTCCTGAAACGCTCAGATCTGAAGACAGAGACATCACACACACACACACACACACACACACTCCTGGATTCAGACGGGTGTATCAATGAGTTCCTTCAATTCAGTTCAGTTATCCAGGTTGAGTAAAAGTGCACAAAGTAAGAAAGTGTTTCTGCAGCTGCTCTCGGCTCTTTGAACTGCTTCCTCCTTTGAAGCGATGCCAGTTTTGTACCATTTTTGGTAATTAGCTTTTTACAACTAAAACACATTTATATTATTGCAGAGAGAGTAAACTACTGTTAAAAAAGGCACCGCTGTCCCAGTTAGTGTTGAGTTCAGTTTAAATGTGTTGTGTTAGCTAACATCACATGTTTTAATCTGCTCTTCCTGCCTGGTTCAGGTCACATGACATCAGCCTGTTAATACACCTGACAGATGTTGGGCTTCAGGTGTCGTCGATGGGTTTTATCCCACGCTGTGTGTTGTAGTTGAAGGTAACACCTCAAAACGTCCCATTAAGACTAGTGTCAGAATATTTGAAAGACCAATAGGATCGTAGCGTCTCTTCCAGACAGAGTTTGAATCTTGGTGAAGTGAAAGTGGGTTGATGTGGCTGTCATGAGGAGGAACTGTGAAACCGAGCAAAGGTCACAAATGCTTTGGCTTCTCTTTGTTCCTACAGGAGACAGCTGTTTCACCTGTTTAGACACCTTTGTGTGTTTTAATTCTTGTTCCTGAAAGAGTGTGAAAGACTTCGATCTGCGACTGATCAGAGACAAACATGTCGTCTGTCGTGTTTCTCAAATGGCTCCGAGAGACACGATCTGATTGGACTGAACTCCCAGCAAGCTTGTCTGAGCCAAACATGCTGCAACAACATGGCTGCTTTCTAATTTAAAAACCTTAAAGTAGGAAATTAATTTTCAAAAACAAACGTAAATCTGCTCCGGTGAAGTGTTCGTGCTCTGTTGATCATAATCGAGCTCTAAGAAGAGCAGCCATGTTTCTTTCTGCCTCCTGCTTTTGCTGCTTGTCACACAAGTAGTCACAGAAACTCGTGCCAAAGTGCTGATTGATGTCTGCTTTGTAGGAAGATGATGTGTTGTTAAGAACTAACATGCCAAGTGATGACATTTCTATCTGGCCTGTGTCATCTCAATAAAAAAATAAAAAGTGAGTCACGAGCTGTGAACTGTGGTTAAAGCCTGTCAGATAGAAACAAAGGCACAGCAGGTGGAGAAGCTGCTGGTCATTGTTACCTGACACGCCTCCAACAGGACGTGTGATCGTCATTCCTTAAAAATTACACGCCGTCGTCCCTCTGAACCACAACCACCCCCGTCTTTCAAGGCCTCCTGATGTTAATTTGAGGTTATGAGACTGTGCTGATGTTTCAGGTTAACTTCCAGTTAATAAATAAAGAGAAAAAAAAAGGGTTAAAAGGGTAAAATGACAGAATAGTTCTGCATGATGCTTTGCTGAAGCGTCTCAGTCCATTTCCTGTCTGATCTGACTCACAAATTGCAGCTCTGCTGTAAAACCACAAAGTACGAGTTCGGCCTCCTGCAACAGTCACTTCTTTTCTGGCTGACTAACAGCATCTCAGTAGTAATATGCTAACAGTTTATTCAGAGAGAAATGTGATAAATATTAATTGTTGTGCATGTGAACATTTAACGACATGATGTTTCCACAGTTAAATGTTCAGAGATTCAGCTCTGATGAAGACGATATGAGCTTTAAACATGAAGTCGTGTGTCTGACTGTCACTCTGTTTTTTAAAGAGGCTACTTAAGGACACTGCTGTCTGATATTCAAGTTTACTTGCCATCTTAAAGCTGAGATGAGCAGTTTTTTTTCTGTCTGGAAGCTGAAAAATCGGCCTTTCCCACAGGATGTGAACGTGGCATGAATGTAATTCCCTTCATGCAGCTTCGTACTCCTCATTCCCAGCCATCTGCCGCTTCTTGGATTCATTTGTGACACGACTATTAGCTCCAATTTACGGAGAATATTTTGGGATAAAACTTGAAACTGGAAAGACTTTAGAGCCACATTGACTGCATTAATGTTGTGTCACTGTTTGTCGGCAGATTACTGGATAAATTTCATACCTGAGATCAGCACAGCGAATATGGACGAGCTCTCGCTTCCTTTTTGGGGCCATTTTGGTTTCATTACATGTAAAGAATCAAATAAGTGAGTGTGAAGATAAAACAGAGGCTGTAATTTGCGTTCAGCAGTGAACTGACGACACCAGCGAGCCCGCCACTCAGTTTCATTATTAACCCCCCGAGTCTTTAGTGCAGACATGCCATCTATCAAAGCATCTAATGTGTTTCGCCTCCCCGTTGCGAGAAGCAGAGGTAAAGCAGATTTTATTGTTATTGTTGCCGAGGCATTTGGAAACAAAGTTGTGCTCCCAGCAGGATTTCCAGCAGCGAGAAGTTCCACATTTTTTTAAATTTCCCCTTAAAGAGTGACTCACTTTATGCATCATACCAGGAGGAGAGAAAGGAAGAGCTAAAAGCTGCTTCTTTTAAGGAGAAACGTTTCAAATGTGACCAGAATTTCTGTTTAAATGGTGCAAAAACTTCTTCAACGGAGCGTAAAAAAGTAAAAGTTTTAATGTCGGTGTGTTTAGTTACAGAGATGACGAGTAAAGTCGACCCTCAGACCCCCCCATCCTCTCTGGTCTAATTGTCTTTCACCAACTCTGGTAATGTTGAAAAAATGTAATTATTCAGGGAGTCAGATGTGAGAATCCAGATGTTGACCATCCTCCCCCTCTCGTGCATCTTCTGCCCCCATGTTTGACCCGAGTCCCTGGAGTCAGAGTCCTGCTCAGAGTCACTGTAGAGAACTTTGATACTGTGATTCCTGTCTTCAGACTGTCACCAGTCAAACCTCAGACTCTGTTAAGTCCAGTTTGAACACGATTCGCTGGGAGGCTGCTGGTCAAACCGGTCCAGCTGCTGATCAGCTGACAGAGCCACGAGCTGCTAAGCTAGCTGCATTACCAAGCTAACAGCATCTGCTACCCATTACGTCTCTGCGTCGCACCTTTTAAGGCTCGCTGACGCTCTTAAATGTCACGTTTAGCAGTCGGACATTTCCAGGAAGCCGAGAGAACAGCAACGCTTTCGTTTTCCCAACAAAACCAGGCCGGCGTGAAAGAGAGGATGTAACTGTGCTGACGTGACAGTGAAAGAGATAAGTTACCTGAGCGGGCGAGTCATTAACCTTTATGAACACTCCTCTGGGTGTGTTTCACACACACACACACACACAGATTCACAGCTTTATCTGGAGCTGTTGGTTTACTCTCCTTCAGCCAGCGACCTTGACAAACGTTCAGCGTCGTGTGAAGCGTTTTAGCAGATTTACATGAATCCCTGAAGGTTCAGTTTCACCTTAAACTTTAAGTACAAGCTGAATCTGACATGGACTTAATGACTGTGACCTATGAAGTGTAAATGCAGGAAGTCCTCATTGTTTATGAGTCTGTCCTTCCCCCTAATAAACGCCTTCATTGCACAGTTAAAGTGTAAACCTTTAGTTTAGGTGATGTTTCGTATTTTTCTCTTAATATTTCGTCTCCCTTTGATGTCAGTTTTCTTCTGTGCACACCTTTTTTTAAAAAAATATCTGTTTTTAATCACACGTTTCTCCCAGCCTCATTAAATTCTTATATGTATATAAAGAATTTTTCCCTTTTCAACATCAAAGAGCCGAAGGATGGAGGTGATGAAGGCGTTTCTTACCTCCGTCGTGTCCAAGTGTCATTGCATTTGTTTCTGGCTGATTTTTCATAAAGAAAGAAGAAATTTGTTGTAAACAGATCAACAGAGTGAAGAAGATCTTCTCACACACAGTTTATAATCTGCCCCCAGTGATAGACAACGAGGTAAAATGAGGAGAAAATGCAATTAAACTGCTGATTATGCACCAAAATATTCACTGATAACAACCGAGAAAATTAAAAAAGTAATAAAGACATCAGAATAAACCTCATCATGAACTGATCTGTGTTTTTTTCCAACAAGGTTTGATGCAAAAGATTCCTGCTTTAAACATGAAACCAAATTATAAACTCATTGAAAACACAGAGGGAGAAGATGTGCGTTTAGAAATGTATAATATTGTGATTTTTATAGGTGCGTGTGTGTGTGTTTTACTCTTATACTCTGTGATAAAAATGTATTTCTAACGTCTTTGTTTCGTTTCTCTTCCTGTCAGTCATCCCCAACACCCTCAAAGTCTCCCCTCAAGCCCCGCCCCCTGTTGTACCTGAAGGAAACGACATCACGCTCACCTGCAACGTCACTCGGGAGCTCACACACCCCACCTACCTGTCAGTCACCTGGTTGGTGAAGAAGGGAGGAACGTCAGAGGAGATCCTGACGTTTGGCCCTCAGGGTGAAGTGGTTGCGGGGCCGAGGTTCAAACAGCGATACGTCAGCGGATTCATCCGATTGGTTCCTGGACAGAACGGAGTGTTTGAACTGGTGATTTCCAGAGTGACGGCGTCTGATGAAGGGGATTACGAATGCAACGGGACTGAATGGACTCATGAGAAAGGAGGGAAATGGATAAAAATCGTGGAGAGCTCGAAGGAGATGGGGACCGTTTCCGTCACTTCCACAGGTGAGAAAACCAGTTCAAACCAGGAGTGAGAAGCACAGAGTCACTCGAGTTATTTTACCATCATTATTTGTTCCCACAGTGATGGTTTCCCATAAAATATTCAGTTTATCAATGAAATAACTATTCTAAAATACATAAATCATGACCCATCCCACCTTGTTGTGTTTACTCATACATATGTAATATAAAGGTATAAGTGGTGTCATTTTCTTGGATGTTTTTTCACAGTTTGGTGTTTTTAGAAACCAGTTTTTGCTGCTGGCAGCTTACAGTGTTTAAAACAAGACATATTAACCTTATTTTCTGTGTGATGCAGTTGTAAACATGTTTAAAATGTATGTTATAGACTCCAAGAGAGAGATTTCACTGTAAGATATGAGCCGGTGACTCACAGCTCGGCTGCTGACATAATTGGAAAACAGCTCCAGAAAAGATCCATGAAGCCTTTGTTTTTTCTCGGGGGAGCTGTGTGAAATCTAATAAATGTCCTCGATGATGTCACTTGATTCAGCATCAGTTTGGGCTTAAACTACGCGTCTTAAATTGGAACAAATGTTGGTGCAGAGTTAGAAAAGAGGAAGACGAACCTCTGTGGTCTGTTCTTCATCTCTGCTGCAGGTCAGCGACCTCAGGTTGCATCGACCGCAGCAGCAGAAACATCTGAATCTCTGGCCCAAACCGAACGTCTAAACAAGACAGAAATGGGGGTTATTGGGTCTTGGTTTTGTCGAGGTGTGGGGGGGGTTCACAGCATCAGATGTGACAGATAACAGTGAAAAACTGCAGACGTGCAGCGTGAGTCACATGCTCCTGTCAAGTGATCCTGTGCAGCACAAACAGGGTTCCCCGCTCATCTGTAGCAGTAATTAGGCCCGAAATAGCAGCGCTGTGATCAGTTCACACGTCATAAGTTCGGCTCACACACGGGCGCTTCCCATTCGCGGTTTGCAGATTTGAATTTTAAACTAAGTTCACGGTCCCGAAAATACAGCACTTCCTGTTCATCTCTTAAAATACATCGGCGATGTGACCGATGTGCCGATGTGACTTGTTTTCCAGATCCTGCAGGCACCATTTGCATAAAATTGTGAGGTTTATTATAATTTAAGAACACCTTTAGGGTACAATTGCATTAAATATCAATGTAATAACCTTAGTGGAACGTTAAACCCTTATGTCCAAATCCAACATTAAATTCCAAAACTCCATTTGTACAGACAGAAACTGCAGCTTGTGCACTCCACTGATTATCAATTATAAATATATAACGACTCTCCTCTGCAGATCCTCACCAGAATTAACCAGAAAAGAGGCAAAGAAGCTCCGATAATTTAGCATGAATGACACCACGGAGGGCGCAACAAGCAATTAGATCAGAGGAATGAAATAACTGTGACTTTAACAGAGGAATAAAACATTATAAAAGCAGATAACACAGGCATGTATGAGAGCTGTAAACACCAGAGAGGCTGCGACAAACACGTGGAAAAACAAGGACGATGCTCAGTGAGTTTTTCACCCGTCTGAACATCATTCCTCCCAAACTTCTTTGCTTGACCATCAGTAATGTTTAACAGTCCACTGACAGTGTTCACTCGGTCAGCCGTCCTCTCAGCCTCCTGCTGCCTTTCTCACAGTTTTCAAACACTATGAGCTGAAAGAAACCCGTCAGAAACAGCAGAAAGGCCTCACACGTCTCACTGAAGGTACAGAATATTAAAGATGGACAGTTTGCATTGCAGCACTGAGCATCTAGAGGTCAAAACTCCAGCAACAGTTGTAATAAATGGATTAAATTTATTGTTTGAGCACAGACTTTATTGCCTGACAATAAAATTATTACATAAGCTACAGCTGCTGCAGGAGTTTGACCTCTTTCAGAGTTTCGTTTCTCTGTGCACTTTGAAAGCAGGTGTGCCAGAAACTTTACTTAGCATTTAGCATTTAGCATTTATCCAGCATGCACCTGCAGCTCGGTGTTGTGGATGTGTTTGGTTTCTGTCACTTAGCATGCTAGCAGGGTGGTGCATTAAAGCTGTTAATTGATTCTTTTAATTTTTAAGTGTTCGATGTTCCACAATCAGTTTTCTGTCACATGCTAACACAACATGTGATCACATCACTGATTGTTGAGGTCGTTAGCAATGTTCATTTTAGCCCCAAACAGAAACAAACAGTCTAACATTCACTAAATCCATGAGCTCAGCCGATGAACACGAGATTGCGAGAGATAATTATACCAAAGAGGGCAGCAGATATCTCCCACAAGTCTCGGTGTGATAAAACAGGTCATTCCTCTGGATGTGCCTCAGTTTTCTGTGCTTTTTCTGTGTTGGAAGTGGAGTGAAACTGGAAGAAAGTGAATGATGGGAAGTGATGGGGGGGGACGTGGGAGAGTTCTCCCTCTCTGTTGTGTGGCTGTCTTTGTTTTAATGGCATCCTCTCCTCTGGGAGACTCCGTCTTTCTCTCTGTCCCAGGATGCTCGTGACCCTCACTGTCTGTCTTTCTGTCTTATTCTGTCCAAAAAGGGGCCCCCCCCCATCCCCTCTAACCCCCCCTAAGACTCACACACTTGCTCTCACTCATTCATTGTGGTTGCTGTGGCCACCGTATCTTATATCCTTCGGGGTTACCATATCCTCTTAAGAGCTGGAAAACACCCAGTGGTTTGTAATGAAACCAGAGATGGGCGACACACACACACACACGCTCTCACACACTCTCTCACACACACACACACTCATACACACACACACACACACACAGGTCTTAAGTCCATTGTGTCCCAGTCAGTTCATATTGACTTACTGTCTTGAGTGAATAGGATGAGAAAAGTCAAACAGAGTGGGTTTTGTGTCTTTTGTCCTCTTCCAGACTCCATACCGAGACTCTCCTCCACATTCTGCTGTCGGGTTGTTACTGGAAACCCCTGATCCAAATGTTGGTCTGTAGACACAGAGAAGATCTTTAATAGAAAGGATTGTAAAGCTGCTCTTTGGCGTCAGTGTGCAGAGGATGCTGGGAAACCAAACATACATTAGTGCTGATCTCTAAATCTCTGACATCTGTAGATTAAAAGAGGTGGACTGGTTGCCAAAGTTCAGTTTATGTCACAATTTAGGGGTCAAAAAACACTAAATTATTATAAAATTCTTGAATAAAAGAAGATATTTTTGTATTAAGTGCTATAGACTCAAGGCCATCAACATATTATAACACGACTCAAGCACTCAAATCGTTTGCTGAAACATTTCGTCCTCCGTGGCTGCAAAGGGCTGCACATCTTTACCCATAAACCCCCCTGATGTTTAGTTTTGGACTCTGGTCTGTGTGAATGTGCACAGAGAGGCTGTTCAAACGCCGCAGGGAGAGGAAGTCGTGCTTTCCTGCGTGACTCTGTCCTCCGTGTGCTGTCGGTGGACACACGAGGGTCACGTCCTCTTAAATGGGTCGTCATAGTGAAAGTGCTGCTGCAAAGCGTTATGAAACATGTTGTTTAGTGCTTACACACACACACACACACACAACTGTTTCATTCACAACTTTCTTCTGCCATCATCAGAAGAAACACTGAGTCCATTATGTTTCCATTCAGGCTGAAAATGATCTCGGCTAATCTTCGAACTGTACTTTGCCTCGTTGCAGTCGTGTCTGCATGTTTCACTCTGTTGAATGCAAAGTTCAGGTGCAGCTGGATACATTTCTTAAAATGTGGTTCATAAAGGATGAACTGATGAGATTTTGATGGTCAGAGGTCACTGTGACCACGTAAATCCGGTTTTGTACACAAATTATAACATAATTTTGACCCACATGTCACACAAAGTGAAGGATTGTAATAAACAAACATGTGATGACGCCGTCTCTGTCTCCGTCCTCTCAAGGTCAGTCCCTCAGTGTGAAGGCCTCCTCCTCTTCCTCGCCCTCCTCCTCGGCCCTGCTGCTCTCCCCCAGTGACACGCTGACCCTCCTCTGCTCCGTCGCCGCCGACAACCTGCCCGTCTTGGCCCTGGAAGTGACCTGGCTGGCAGACGGACGCGACATCATCACCATGGAGCGCAGCGGGGTGGTTCCCTCCAACACGACGGCCGGCGGGGGAAAACGAGGGCACGCGAGCCTGGAACGGACCGGAGCCGGAGAGTACAAGCTGGGGGTGAGAGGGGTGAGCGGCGAGGACGGGGGGGCGTACACCTGCCGTGTGCGGGCGTTCATCGAGAAGGAGGGAAGGAGCTCGGGAGGAGGAGGAGGGAAGTGGCACATGGTGGCGGAGAAAACATCGAGCCCCGTGACGGTGAAGGTGTCGCAGATCAGTGAGTAACAAAACCTCCATGTTTGTTCTGGGATGAGATTTGTTTTTAAAAATCAAATTATTGTCTTTAGAAACATGTTTCTGACCCAAAAATCTGAAAACACGCCAGTATCACTTAAAAATGAGCTTATCTATTAAGTAAAATGCAGTAATATAATATAGAAAACATTTCTTTTCTAGTTAAAGTCCTCCATAAATCAGTTTCTTAAGATCTTTTATCATCACTTTGACTTTTTTGAGGCTTCGTTTCATTGTGAAATCATAATTCTGATAATATAATTTGTGCACTGCAGACTTTCCTGCAGATCCACCTCTTTGTTCATGACAACATCACATTTAAAAGTCTGTTTCTGACATTAATGATCGATGCAGAATCTTCCACATCCCCATTAACTCAGTGCCCCCACCTCTAAATGCTTTGAGGCGTTAAAAGAGGAACACCCAGTTTTCCTGCTCTTTGGGCAGAACTCTGTGAAACATCATCCATGTGAAGCTGTGCGTTTTCTGGAACTGTGTTTGAATGTTTTTCCATCGCCTTCAGTCTAAATCTCGTTTCCAGGGTCAGCTTTTAGTTTTACTGACAGCTTTAAAGTTTCTGTTTCTCTTTTGTTTCGTCCGTGTTCAGAGAGAATGAATAGACTGAAGTGGGCGTCTCATCCTGGTTGATTGCAGGCCTTCGTGCAGATGATGCTGCAGGATTTTTCTGCTGTGCATCCTGATGACTCTGCTTATTATTTACTCATTAGCACATCGGTTGGTGACATGTTCACTGTGACTTTTGGAGGAGGTCGTGTTTGGTTGCAGCGAAGCAGACGTCCTGTTCTCTGACAGTCAGAGGCTGATTTCTCTTCAGTGTTTCTCCTGCTCAGACGTGGTGTGTTCAGGGACAGCTCTAAAGTCCGACACGGTGGAGAGTTTTGGAAATAAACTGAGGGGACTGTAGCCGCCCGTGTGCATGTCATGATTTGTGGATATGTAACGGCGCTGCGGTGCTGCAGATGAATCCAGAAGCCTCAAGGGGAAACTCTTTAATCCTGTAGTCAGCCTGTCGACTCCTGCTGCGTGGACGATTGATTAGTCATGCCTGTCCTGCACTCTGCTACCTCTCTGTATGCTGTTGGTGCGTGTATGAGTATGTGTGTGATGCTCTGATCCCGCCTCTAAAGAGCAGAGGTGTCAAACAGCTGACAGAACCGGCAATCAATTACTGACATGGTGGGTGGTCTCTTTGTCTCTCCGTCTCCTTCCTCTGGATTTCTGCTCCTTTTTTTTTTTGCTGCACTCTTGAGTTTTTACATCGTGTTACATTTTCTCTGGGAGCGTATTTGACTTTCAAGGTGACGGAATCAGATATGCAATTAAATTTGGGATTTGTTTATTTCCTCTTTTAAAAATAATGATAAAATCTTGAATGCAAATTACCTCATTAGCAAAAATTCTGTTAGAAAGCTTTGAAAGACTCTTTAAGTGGGTATTATTCGGTTTGGGGCACAACTTTCCTTTGTTAAATTCACCTTATTAACAAAATAACTGCTTTTGCATCGGCCAAAACAATCCAATAAGCAGCGAGACGATTGTTTTCTGTTAGCAAGGCCGTGCTAATAGCGTTAGCTCCTGGATATTCAGATAATACGGAGGATGTGACTGAAGTTTTTCCTTGTTGACCACGAAGTAAACCTGGAGTTTTCTGGTCCTGTTTCATCCTCGTTGGCTTTGACAGAAATGATCTCTCATTGTTGTAACAGTGATGGAGAGATGGACCGAAGAGCCAGCTGTTGTTGTGCCACAGCAGCTGGATTTCTGATGAAATGGACTTTAATGAATAAATAAACACTTGTTACGTAATCGCTCTGAGTTCAGTTACAGTGCTGCATTTGATGCTTGTGGGAATTCCCGAGAAGCGTTTTGGCAGATTGATGTTATGAAAGTTTCATGTCATTTTAATTAAGAATAGTGGCAATTACTCTTTTTTTCTCCTTTTTCTTTTTGGGTCACATTGTTTGTAGGAAAAGAAAACTTCAGTGATATTTATGGAGTCCAGTTTGCTTCTGTGATTTTTGACCATAATATTGACAGTTTAGTCTAAAAAAAAACTCTCGTTGTCGATGTTTGGGTTGACTGATATCTGATAAATCATTACTGACTGATAGATATCAGCTCCATACATCTCATTTCTTTGTTTTTCACTGAATTAAAACAACTTTGTTCAAATTTGTGACAAATACTTTGCATATTCTTTCGCTGTGTCACAATAAAAGCATCCTGCTGGTGAAAAGCTTTTAATTTGAAACTGTAGCGGCAGGAAATGTTTGCTTTGGATAATTAAATTGACTTATCCTTGATGCAGCTGTAATAGAACAAACAGTTTAAAGTCTTTTTGAACAACAATTAAACTAAAATATTTAATCAAAGCTAAAATAAGACGAAGTGTCAAAAAATCTAACCCCTAACCATCTCTTGAAGCCATGTTACATTTAGAAATATCCACCTGGTTTTTGGACACACACACACACTCGTCTGTATCTGCGTCTGCATGAGTGTGTGTGTGTACAGACAGCACACACACACACTCATGCTTACTTGTGTTTGTGTGTTTGTGTGTGTTTTTCTGTGCATTTTACATTAAGTGTGTGAAAGTGAAACTAGGTTTGTTGAGGCTTTCTTCAGACAGAAAATGTTACCAGTACATGCATCAAACACTTTAACTCTGTGTGTGTGTGTATGTGTATCTGCATGTGTGTGTGTGTGCGCACTTGCGTGTGTGTGCGTGTGTGTGTCCCACATACTGCGAGTAGAGGCTGTTCTCACTGGTGGAACTCCTACATTTTGGCCCTGGGGTATACATTCTTTCATACTGCGTCTTTTGACAAACACACACACACTTTTACACACACACACACACACTTTTACACGCATGCACATGCACACACGCACACACTCTCACACTCACCATGACAGCAATACTTCATATTGACTTTATCTCACATGTAGCTCACAAATTTCATTTTCATTCCTCTTGAGGATGTACTTAAACTTTGTGTGTGCGTGCGTGCGCATGTGTGTGTGTGTTTGCGTGTGTGTGCATGTGTGTGTGTGTGTGTGTGTGTGTGTGTATTAGCAACCAGTCAGTTCTTATTCTACTGACGTGCAGCCTTCAGGATGCCCCCTCTTCCTAAAATGCTTTGCTACAAGCACACTCTACCAGGAAGCACAAAATGAGTTGGAGAACTTGTTTGGGAGCTCTGAGCTGCAGGAACACACACACACATACTCAAACACACACACACACACACACACAGAGCTAAAGAGGGTGTCATTCCTCTCACCCTTGGCTACACTTCCTCTGTTTGTGTGCTGTGTTGTCAGCTCTGATTGTTGTCAATGGAGCCACTTCAGTCAAAGAGGAGCCGCTTTTATTTCATGCAAACTGTTTTTTTTGTTATTATTTTGTTTCTCATCAGAATATTTTTGAATAATTGGCACCGTGTGTCTAAAAATGTCTGTATATTTTATCACTGTATGGATGTGAGTTCAGGACTTTTTTTGTTTCAGCTGCTTATTTCCCACCAATGAATTATAAATTTGTGGTCTTGAATGGAGATAAATGTATTTTTTATAGTCAAGCTGTTGAAGTTTTGCAGTCAGACATGAAGCTGCCAGTACAAAGCATCTGTCACTTTTACTGTGTTCATGTCAAACGGGCAGAAAACAAGACCAGAACCGCTTTTAGACTGAAACTCTGCTTGTGTTTTCTTGGCGGTTGTGTTCATACGTGACTCCAGTTTGCATCTGCACTTTTATTTGTTCACATTCAGGCCAGCAAAGTAAATAACATCTTAAAAAACAGAGATCTCTGCAGTCTATATAAAGGATAATTAATATTTTTCACAACTTGCTCTTATTTTTGTAGCTTTAGTCCTTTTTTTTAGAAAATAACCTTGCTGCCAGATCTCATTAATTGACTTGCTGGATCCACATCATTATTACTGTCAGAAAAGGTGAAAAACAAAAATAAAATAACACCCAAGTTGAAATAAAGTAGAGTCGTCCTTCAGATTTTACAGCTGGAATTCACCTGCAGCCTCCACAGCTTGCAGAGATCCTATAGAAACTGAGGTTTACCCTTTTCTACGGCGTCAGGCAGCTTTTGAACTGTGCCAATCTGAAACAGATAACAGACGGGAGCCCATTGAGACGGCAGCAGATACATGTTTTTTTTCCTCTACCTGTGTTAGGAAAAAAAAAAAGGTACAAAAGCTCCCTGTTTCCAGTATAGTCTGGCAGTTTGCTTTCAATTAGCCACCAGCTGTCAGCCATTAGCTGCATGAAGCCAAGGCGTTTGATCCCAGGCCCAACGAGAGGAGCAGCTCGATGTGCCCCGACACTCTCCTCAACCTAAATTTAACTTCAGCCTTCTGCTGCTTCTTCTTCTTCTTCTTCTTCTTCTCATTGTAATCAATGGACACTATCAGAAAACAGAAAAAACAGAGAAGAAGATGAACATTCACTGCTGTTTCGGTTGGTTTATTCTGATCGAGATGGAAACAGGAAAAGCTACTTTTGCATAAAATGTGCATGTTGATGAAGGATTTACTCCACGAGCTTTGCATCAGATGAAGAGGTGGATGTTGGAGCTTCTTCAGGTTGTGATCTCAGACATGCATTGATCAATCACAGCCCTGACACAAAGCCTCCGGGGGGGGGGGGCGTCCTGTGGTGTCATCGTTCGGGCCCCGTTGGCTGTGAAGCGGGGCCGTCACGGGTTGGACTGTTTTCTGCTGCGTCTCACGGATGCTCGGCTGAATTAAGATCTTTGGAGTTTTTGGCTCAGATTGGCACAATGAGCTCTTTGTCGTGTTCCTCAAGCCATTCCTGGAAGATTGTTGCTGTGTGGCGAGCCGCATCGCCTGCTGCTGGGGGGGCGCCACCGCCGCCGTCGCCATTAAAGGATGAACTGCTGTTGTTTTAAGCTGGATGGTCTTTGCCAGAACTCAAGTTTTTCAGCAGAAGATTTGTGTTTTCTGTGACGACGGCGGCAGAAAATCAGTTTCCAGCCGTTTTCTCTGAGCAGCAAACACAAAGCTAACGGTCATGATTCATTTTCCTGCGACACGACGAGGAATCCAGTGAAATCGGTGCATCACTGTGCAGTTCAGCTGCTCCTCCACACTGAGAGGGAGTCAGCGGAGGTGGCTCACACACCGAGTGAGGTCACACCCCCACCCTTTTGGAAGTGTTTCAACATGACTGATGTGAGACCCCGGTGCAGACTTCCTGAAGGGATCGTGTCTCCCAGCTGACCTGCCAGGACCAGGTGTATCTGGAGGAATGTGTCCTGGTCTTCACACAGCGAGGAGCCGCACCAGCGCTGCTTTGTATTAAAGCTGTTCCCAGATCAGATGACAGAGTTTAAAGGGACAGCTGGAAAACAAAGAAATATTACCCAGCTTTGCAGTTTCTCTTGGCTTCTTTAAGCTCCTTGTTTTTGGTTTTTGATCCCACAAGTTAAACTCTCATCAGCTTTCTTTCCAGCAGCAGCCAGCTGTTTTAATAAAAAAAAAAAACTCCACTGTACGTTAACTTTCCGGCACAAAACAGCAGACAGACACCAGAGATGAGCTGGTGGACAAAGTGGATTATTTAGCAGCAAGAAAGTCACGTAAACAGCACAACATTTACACGTGCTTGACTGCTGATGTTGCTTCAGACAGCAACAGGAAGACGACATGTGGTCCTGCATGTCAAAACACTGTACAGCGTGTCGTGTCAGGGCACAACACTGCAAGATGATACTGACAGCAGTATTTAGAGTTTTAATCAGCCTTGTGTTTACAGTGGAAACAGTGGAACTGGCCAAATCTCGTTACAGAAACATGCACTTTCTGGAGCACAACTGCTGCTTTTCTGCTTCACTGTTTACTTCCAATAAATAGTCGACTTGTCAGTTGATTGCTGGAGATATTTTATACATTTTCACCCAAAAACAAAGATCAGTTGTCATCAAAAAAAGACTGGCATAGTCATAAACTGAGCTGCAATATGACTAAACATCCAGCAGGCTCGTTAT